>JALIZH010032930.1:805000-1277500 GCA_030522465.1 Rhipicephalus appendiculatus
TCCTGTTTGTCATACAGTCATGTTATTCCATGTCAATTTTGGTATAAATCCCATTAACGATAAGGCCAGGAGAGCACAAAGTCGTAGGCTGCTAGATAGATAGATAGATAGATAGATAGATAGATAGATAGATAGATAGATAGATAGATAGATAGATAGATAGATAGATAGATAGATAGATAGATAGATAGATAGATAGATAGATAGATAGATAGTCAGTTTAAAGTGACTAAAGTCCACGGTCTTTCACTCATCACGTAAAGATTAATTGACATTAATTATGGTTCTCTTGCAAACGAGCATCTTTTGTTCAAAAAATTGAAGGAGACTTTGTACATTTCAAAGTGTGTTCGGCGAAAGCGTGTGGCCATTCCACTGATTATGCCATGTCTTTTTTCTTTTACACTCTCAGTACAATGCCTAGAATATACTTACTAGTGTGCCGACCGCCGAGCGTTTTCAATGGGAGACGCTGGCACCGCCGGTGATGCCTTCCTCCGTAGACCACCAGACGGCGACACCCTTTGGGACCGTGCTATCCGAGCGGCGCGTCGCCCGCGCGTCGCTTGCGCTACGGACGCGCGTTCGTAAGCGCAGGCGAGAAATTCCGTGGTTGCGGTGTACTTGTGGGGCTTTCTTGCTTTCGAACAAGTAGTGTATGGTGTCTCCGCATTTCACTGGCGGGTTTCTTTTCTGTGCGCACGCTTCGCACTTCTTTCGTTTCACGGAACCGCGATGTCGTCGTAGAAAACGAGGCGTAAAAACGGCAGCTGTTTTGTCCCATATTGTACGAGTGAATAGCGCTCAAACAACGATCGGATCTAATTTTTCAGTGCGCCTGTTGACACGAACGTTTAGCCGAGCGGGAAAAGAATATAAAGAGGGCAAATCGAAGACCATCTCCGGTGGTTGTCGTTCGGGAGAGACTCTTCAATAATTGCTGCGCTGAGCGTCGTACGTGATTAAACAGATCATTAGTAAAATCTGTGTCGCTAGGCGATTAAACAGATCATTAGTAAATTGATGGTAATTAGCTACAATTTGCTGCAAATTTAGCATTTGTGGACATGTGGCGCATATAATAGTTTGAAAAATGTTTTGCTGCTTCCTCAGAAACCACGCATTTATTTATTGGAATTATTCTAAGAAACACGTGGTATCGTTTAGCCTATTCATGATAACTGTGCGTGCGATCATTTGTTAGTGCTACGAAATCGCATTCTTTCGATTACGCTTTGCAACCCAAATGTCCGCAACGCGGAACGGGCTGGGACAGCCCACCGGCGTCTCTCACAAGCGCGCACGCTGGATCGAGACGCCGCTCGGTATGGCACGGTCCCTACGGCTATCGCCGTCTGGTGGCCGCCGGTGGAAGGCATCATTCTCCGTGCATGGCCTCCGAGATTAGCCGGCGGCGCGCCGTAGCAACGGCGCGCAGCCGGCTAATCTCGGAGGCCACGCTCCGTGCCACCGCGACGCCCGCGGTCGGCACACTAGTAAGTATATTCTAGGCACTCTACTCTCAGTGGGATAAGACACAAACCGAATGGGTGCGTGTTTTCTTCTTTAATTTTTTAACGCGAATCGCAGCGAGACGCGAAACTCATCTTCCTCCGTTCGCATGCGTTAGTATTTTCTCGCGCTTTGCGCATCGTGCAAACGCCATCCGCGTTCCCAGCTCTTAAATTGACGGACCCTTTGTAAATTGGAAAGTGTATTCCGTGAACGCCTGGGTCCATTGAGACGGCGTCGGTCAGAATGATTGCAAACTCTGGGCACAGCGACGCTACGCAAGCAAAGCGCGAGCGCTATAGAGTCCAACGCGACCGGCGTCCGTCTGCGCATCCCGGCGGCCACCTGGCTCCGTACCAGAGCTCGGATGGACGGACGGACGGATGGATGGATGGACGGACGGACGGACGAACAGACAGACAGACAGACAGACAGACAGACAGACAGACAGACAGACAGACGGACAGACGGACGGACAGACGGACGGACGGACGGACGCCGGACGGTGGACGGACGGACACCGGACGGAAGTGAGCATGAGACATTAAAGACTTTCGCCTTAAAGATTACACCATCTCCCGCTAAAGGGAACCATGTGTAGATGCGAAGCAGCGGGCGCTAACGCTGACACTGGCGGCGGCGTTGACGCTGGCGCTCATCGCAGCGCTGCACAGGAGAGAAACCCGGGGGGGGCGCAAAGCACGCAGTGATGGACCGGTGTTTCCTACTGGAACATCCCAATCGCTGCTAATGGGCAATGAGAGACAGAAGACTCGGACTGGACACAGAGACCTGCAGTCCGCTTTTAGTTAACGCGCACGCTGCGAATTTTTTATCGTTCGACAACGCACAGGAGAAATCTCCCACCGGTACCACCTTGCAGGTCAAGATCCATTGCCATATATACGGGGTGGCCAGTGAACGGTTGTGCAGCGCGAACAGTCGGTTTTTTCAACCAAGAAACTCGCTAGTAGACGCTGCCTGCGTCGGCGTCGCGAGGCGAGAGAGGGGGGAGCGTAGGAGAGGGGAAGACGCGCATGCGCAGTGGGGGTGTGGACGCCGCGGGCAGAGATGCCTAGAGGGGGGAGCGTAGGAGGGGAGAGAGGGAGGGGACGCGCATGCGCAGTTAGGGTGTGGCCTCCGCGGGGAGGGATGCCTAGAGGAGAGAGAGATGGAGAGGAGGTTTTTTATTATTTTTTTAATGGGTTGGCGCATGGCGCAGTGGGGGGTGTGGACGGACGGACACCGGACGGACGTGAGCATGAGACATTAAAGGCTTTCGCCTTAAAACCTCCTTGTACGCAAAGCTATTGAGCCTCAAACACATACGTCTTCTGCATCTTCGTCTTCACTTTTGCACCATACAGCATGAAATGCTCGATCGTTCTTGGCAGTGCCATGCAGTGCAAGCCATCTCCAGGCATCGCCGAAAACGTATTATTGACCAGCCAGGTAAACCAGCCCAGTTTTCATTAAAAGTCGAATGCACCGCAATTTCCCTTATCGCCGTGGTGGTTAGTGGATACCTAACCACCATCACGATCATCACCTGCTCGTCAAGCCTGTCAGTATAATAATTTGGCCGTCAGGATCAAGACCGTCGTTCTCTACGGCACCCGCAAATAAATTGCCGCCTTGTACGTCAGCATTATCAGTCGTCAGTACGTTTCACCGTCAGACGTGAGTGCCGTGCGCTAGTTTCGCGCGGCAGCTCCGGCTGCTCCCCCAGCACGCGCTGGCACTGATGAGCTACTTATGCGTATTATTGCGATAGAAATTATATGGACACTCTCGGCTGATTTTCGCCGTCTGTCGACGCCGCCACTCCAGACCTCCTAACGGGGGTTCGAACCAGCGACCCCTCGCTCCGCAGCCTGCTAGCCAACACAGCCATACTTTTCGCCATGCTCGTGCCAGCGATATAACGGCGAGCTATTCATATGCACCATTTGCCGCTCGCGATACGCAGATATCGGAACAGCTTGAGCGTGTCTTCTATCACGCAACGCTTTTACAGTTTCTTCCAAATTGAAAACTGCCCTTGAGATGCGCACGAAAAAGTGGCTCCCTTCTGTACCACTCATGATGTAGAAGAAAAAAAAAAAAAGAACACTGGGCACACTTAGCGTCAGACGCCACCGCGTGGCAGGAGACGCAGAGGGGTCATTCCACGTGCCGCAGTTTAAAAGAAAAAGAAGTATCAAACAGCGTCGAAAAGTCATATAATCATATAATCAATCCTTGGCCAATCCCCCCTGAGTGGGTATGAGCCATGTCAGAGGCAACAGCAACAACAGCAACAGCAACAACAGTGTCGGCTTCTGCATTGTGGACACTCGCAGCGCGTCGCTCAAATACAAATACGTAACAACTGCGACAGTTGTTAGTTCACGCTTGTCCTCTGTATACCTATGCGTCCTTTTGGCGAAACTGTGACTTTTTTTAGAAACTCGCCGAATCGTCATTATGAGTCCCTAATTCTCGGCCTCTACAGTTGTAATTGGCGGTTTTGGTATCCTTCACAGACCTATGAAAGCCACTGAGAGAGAGAAATACTTTAATGAAATGCTGGAAATGTTGACCCATCAATTCGCCTGACGGCTTAACTGAAACCGATAGCAAACTTTCGCAATCATTTGGAGCAAGGTAAGCGAATACTTTTACCTGAACTCCGCTTATTACACAAGTAATTGTCATAGTGCCCAAGTTCAAAATGCCGTCTGTACTCTGTGCTTTGCTGGCAATTCAGCACGTATCGTCGCAAGCGTTCCCTGGCGCCTTCCGTGTCGGCACCCCTGCGAACCGCGCCCCCTGGCACAAGCATATGCCATCACGCGCAGTGCGTAGCCAACGGGTTTGCACTCTCTGTACATTTACGTACAGACAGCTCCTGCTAGTGCGAATATGTGTGCGCACGCGACAGCGCAAAGCTGGGGGAAAAAAAAGAAAAAAAATCCGCGTCGGGCCGCGTGCTATACGGTCGTGCGTTTGGGAGCGTATAAACACGCAGGTGCTCGCTCACGCACATCCTTGGCAAACGGCGCTGCAGCCTCCGTGGGATCAATATGCCGAGAAGAAGAGAGCGCTGCTGGCGCCGCAGCCTCATTAGCATCTCAATGGGTGGGAGGCCTTCGGAGACAGGCCCCAACTGGAGCGGCCATTTGCGTTGCGCGCGCGTGCTGAGGGTCCGCTTTTGCCTAATGAAGCGGATGCGTGTACACATGCGAGCGGACACTGAGCGCTCCCCTCCCTCTCTTCCCGGTGGCTTATTTTGTGCGTGCATTGTTGCGAATGCGCGGTGGGGGGTATATACGCGTCGAGTGTGGACGCCTCAAATTGGGGTCGTGGCTGTGGCCCACACAGACGTGTTTTATGAGCTATTAATTATTCTCATTAGCATCGAAATGAGGACGCAATAGAGAGAAACGACTCGAGAACGGCAGCCGCGTCGTCCGGAATAGACGCGTGCGTTTAGCCTTTGCGCGCAAGCACGTGTTCTCGCTGCCATGTATGTATGTATGTATGTATGTATGTATGTATGTATGTATGTATGTATGTATGTATGTATGTATGTATGTATGTATGTATGTATGTATGTATGTATGTATGTATGTATGTATGTATGTATGTATGTATGTATGTATGTATGTATGTATGTATGTGTGATTAGGCGTGCGCGCGAATACTCTTTCAGAAAGAAAAAAAAATATGTTACAATCTTATAAATTATAATACGGTGTACCTTACGGATAGGTAAGCATTTGCGTTAAAAACTACGCTCGCTCCTTTGGATTTTCAGAAAAGTTATTCAGAATAATACTGCACGTATTGCAGACGTCAGCCCCGCGTATATTCGTTCTGTAGTGCGTACAGTCAGTCAAAATACTGTCGTTCAAAGTTGTCAGCAGACATCGTTTCCTTTTTCGCTTTGTGAGCTGATTTACGCGCTGTAAGGCAAACGGCTAAATTTAGATCTTAAATACAGGTGAGAATGCTAGTATAGAGCGGATACATATGGATTTATACACGTAAGAGCAAACGAAAAAAAGAAAAGAAAAGAGGTGGAGTGGGAAGGGTGTGATTCTGGTGTGTTTAGCTTGACCTATAGGGAACCAAAGCTCAAGTTTGCGGAGCGACGACAGCGCCGCGCTGCGGCTCTGGAGAGAAGCGCTGGTGAAACTGGGAATAAGCGCGGCGGAGGGCGCGCCTGTTTCACCGACAGCCGACAGCGGCGGCACGCGTGCGCACGCGATCTTCGGTCGGTGCGGGGAGCTTAGACGTTGCGGCGTGAGCTTGGCACGCTGAACCGAGAGGCTTGCTTTGCGAAGCTGCATTTCCGCGATGGTAGAAGCGACCCCACGAAAGCGGAAGCGAGGTCCGAAGTATTACTTTGTGCCACAGCAGTGCAGACAGTACCGGCACGCGATCCGCCTGTAAAACTGTATCGGTTCCCGGACAAGTCGTACAAGAGAGAAGAGAGAGAGAGAATTTATTTACAGAAAGGCAGAGAGGTCGGCCTGAGCTATAGTCTGCTCTGGCCTGCTACTCTACACTGGGGAGGGGGGGACAGGGGATCGAAAGAGCGATGAATGACGATGGTAAGACAGGGAGAAGAGAATATAGTCCTTTTACGCAGGGGCAAATCTAAAGACGTGCATCCAGTCCAGTTGCTTGTAAGAATGCTACGACGGCTCCTATAACCACATTTGCGCTGCTGACGTCAGGCCAAGGACCTAACACTACCTCACCGGTTATTGCTCTACCAAGATGTCCTCCAATCGAAGAGATCATTTTCTGACGTTCTCTTGCGTACGCCGGACAGGAGAAAGTACACAAGCGTGGATCACCGTAGTTAGAGGAATAAAGTTCTGGCTCTGTCTCGCCTTCCGTTTTCGCTGACTCAATTCTTCGCTTGAAATCGTTTGTCTCGACTACCTGAATCAGTACGTAACGCGGCGCGTGCATGCAACGACTGCAGTTGTGATTTCTCGCCGTCTCTCATTTTTACATCCAATTACGGTTGTATGTTGAAGCAACTTTGTGTTTTGTTTCCTTGTGTTTGTGAGACCTATCTGTCGTTGTTGGATGTTCACACTCACATACTTCATACCGCGGTTAGCGTTGCCGTGTTGGTTGCGTTCAGTTGAACTCCGCACAACGCTGCATCATCGTGCCGGAACGAACGCCTGTGCATTTTCAGCTAACTTGACGTCGTTTTGCTGGTTTGTTCTGTTTTTGTCGCTTTTTTAGGGTGGTATATATTTAAGCCGCTGAATCTAACTGGCACTTAATTCAGGAATTGTTATTGCCATCTTCGGAGATTGTGCGGCTTTCTTTCACACGCACCGCGCACTCGTACATTGCTTCGAGTGTGCGTTTACGGGTGCGCTTTGCGCGAGCTTGTCGCCCGATACCACATCGCGCCTGAAATTCGACATCTCTCACGCTGAGCCGCGTTCGCGCAGCAAGTCTTATACACCTGTACATAGGCGTGCGCACGAGGGGGGGCAGAGCGGGCGGCCGCCCCCCCTAGTCACCAAAGAGGGGGGGCGCAAAGTCAGCCCCATACATTGACATATTAGGGAGGGGGGCGCTGCGACTCGGGGGGGGGGGGGGGGGGCGTAAAGTCAGCCACATATACATTGATAATAGGGAGGGGGGGCGCTGCGAAGAACCTTCGCCCCCCCTGAAGGGTAACCCTGCGCACGCCTATGCAGCTGTAAAGTCGATATTCTCATAAAAAAGGGAGTGCAAGCACGAAGCGAGAAGCGAAAAAAAAGACAGACAGACAGACGAGGCGAGCAGTTCTACTTGCTTCGCAGCAGTTAAAGCTAAGCTAAGCTAGCTGCCTCGTGGCTAAGTCAGCGGGTGATGCTCCAGCGGTACGGAGGGCATGACTCGAACATTTTCAGGCTTTTTAGTGCCACGGCCGTGTAGTCCTTGTTTCTCTATTTTTTTTATTTTTATTTATTTTTTTTGCACGCCGCGAAAGTTCGTTCACTACAGTAAGCGTTTGCCATTGCAGCGTGCACATCTAAACAACAGACAGACAGACAAGGAACTTTATTAAGGTCCTGAGGAGCCAGCCAGTGCAGTCCTACAGAGGACCCCTGGCTTGCTGTCGGCTAATCCCATGTTGGAGCCGGGAGGCCATGCCTCTCCGCTCTCTCACGGGCCCTCTGGACAGCCTTAGACTGGTCTTCCAATTTTGAGCTCGTGATGGCTTTCTCCCAGTCCTCGTTGTTGTTGAAGTCCTGTAACACAGGGCACTGCCAGAGCATGTGGGCTAAAGTACAGAAATCTTCCCCGCAATCCGGGCAATGAGGATCTATCTCTGTGCTAAGGAAACCCCTCGACGGGTACGAACACGTCTGAAGCATCCTGAGCGTACAAGATTGTGCTCTACTCAGTTTTGGATGGGGAGATGGAAAACTTCGCCGCTCCCCTCTGTAATGAGCCGTAATTTCATGAAACGTAAGGAGAGGGTCACTGTGCCCAATAGTCTCCGAACCCGTAGAGGTCCCACCTCCGTCGCGGTGCGTGAGTTCTCGCGCTCGGCGGTGGGCTATCTCATTGGGGTTCAGGCGACCCGGCAGCACGTCATCTCCCATGTGGGCTGGGAACCAAGTAATGTGATGCACAGTTTCGGCTACTGACTTCTTTTGCAGAATTGCTGCCGCTTCTTTAGCTACGAGGCCCGAGGTGAAGGCCCTGACCGCCGCTCGGGAGTCCGTGTAGATAGTCGTTCGTTGGGGATCTAGCATTGCGATTGCGACGGCAACCTGTTCAGCCACATCGACCATGCTAGTTCTTACCGAAGCTGCGGAGAGAAGTTCGCCGCTGTCGCTAACTGCAGAAACAGTGAATTTACCCGTGCATCCATACTGGGCAGCATCCACAAAAGATTCAGTACCTGTCGTCTTCCTTAAAAACGCCTTAGCTCGCGCTACTCGCCTTCCCTTATTGTGCTGCGGATGTACGTTTCTAGGAAATGGATCAACGACGTAGGTGCCTCTGACCTTAACGTCAAGTTGAACCACCTCCCCCTTGCTGAAGCTAGGTGGAAGACCCGCTGCCTCTAGAAGACGTCGGCCAGCCCTAGAGCCCGAAAGCCTCACAACCTGTGCAGACCTTTGTGCTTCAGTCAGCTCAAGAGTAGTGTTGTGCACCCCAAGCTGCAGGAGTTTCTCCGTGCTTGTTGTGATCGGGATGCCAATCACATGTTTTTCATAGTCGACAACGGGGAACATCGATAACCGTGATTAACGAACTTCTCTCCTTTGATTACGTTCGCTTTTCGAAGTGCCTGTCCAGCGGGGAGATCTTTTTCAAGCGATACATAGCGAAGCGCTGCGCTAGAGCTCTGCACGCGCACGGACACGAGCGGCAGCACGGCGGAGAGAAGGAAAAAGCGCGGCGCTTACCCCCAGTTTCTACCTTTTTGCGAGGCGCAGCAAGCGCAGCGCTGCACGTGCACGGAAGCGAGCGGAAGCGCGGAGGATAGAAGAGAAAACGCGCAACGTAACGTATATACCCAGTTTCTATTTTTCCGCCAGAGATGGCGCTGCCTGTCAAGAGTCGCAGCGCCACTGAGCGATGCTTTGGGAGCCTATAGCTTTCTTTGTGGGATGATGATGATTATATATGGTGGTTAATGACCCAAAGACAAGTGATGGCCTAAGAGCGCCATTCATTATGCTGTGTTCAAGGTGGTCGTGACACGTTATGATCGTGTTTCTGTAAGAGCGCCGATTTTTGGGCGAGTTGGTTTTGCTTAGTGGAACACAGGGAAGTTTATTGCATACTAGTAACGGCAGTTCAGGTGACTATAACTGCACTGGGTTACAAAATGACTTCCGCGGGACATACAAACAAGAACACTCAAGCAGGGACAAAGGCAAGTAATGACAACACAAGCGCTCGTGTTGTCATCTCCCTCGGTCCTATGTTTGGACGCGCTTAAGTGTTCTGCTGTGTTTCTGTATTTTTTCTCTCTTTCCCTCTATGTAAGGGGTTTCAAACACGCGGCCCGCGGCTCGCACTCGACTGTCTTCGTCTCACACATATTTCTTTTATTTCCTTAAATAAATATGTTCATGACTTTCCCAGACGCAACTGGTCTCAACCATTTTTTCGTGAGGCATCCCATGAGGTCGCCATGTAGTGAAACAACCGTGGGCCAAAAACTCTATATTAAAGAATCGGCGTCCAGATTTCAGTGCTTCTGGATATCAGTATCGATATGTTTCTCGCATCCTGATGTCAAGTCTCCTTCAGAAATGGTTCATGTATAAGGTATGGGAAAGACCTTCTTTCAAATGGCAACGTGACTTGATATTTTGTTCAATAACCCCCCCCCCCCTCTCCCTCGCTCCACCTTTTTCACTGTCTCGGCCCTTACGAGAGAAAATTTCGTGCCAGTAGCCCGCCAACTGTGGTGAGTTTGCGACCCCAGCTCTATATAACTCATTCTTATCTGTCTACTTCCCCCTTCACCAATGCATGATGGCGAACCGTATTTTCTGTCACGATTAACTCCGCTGCTTTCTTTTTTATAGCATTATGATAACGAGGAACACATTGGAAGGGCATGCATCCAGTCTAGATTAATTTTCACCACATTTCACAACTTTTTTTTTCGGCATTTGACCACGCTGAAATGAGGCCGCGCTACGCGCTATTGAACCCGCGATCTTGAGATTAGTAGCATTAGTAGCGCAGCTCATTAGCCGGTAAGCTTCCGCGGCTATGCAAGTGAAAATAGAGTTTTGCAGAATATTTTACGAGTCGAAACTGAATTAGTGTCTATTAAGACCGAAATGCTTAGCTCGCGTTGTCGGCGACCTTCAAGCGACCTTGAGTCAAAAGCCAGAGCTGTCATCCGGGCACTCAACCGAGAACATCTGGGCAACCAGTCAAAAATCAACCTTTTGTACAGTATATATATATATATATATATATATATATATATATATATATATATATATATATATATATATATATATATATATATATATATATATATATATATATATATATATATATATTGCTTCCGAGTTCATCTGAATGTTTGTTCACTATATCACTCAAGCCGTAACTTATAATACGCTGAAGTTATATTTGTCACTTCCAATAGCGACGTTCCAAAGGGATACACAGGGCACCATGCACTTGATTGTCATCTTGATTGACATCTGATTGACGTCCACACAGAGATATGTGTGGACGTGTTGTACGACGTGTGGAGACGGACTGCGCTGGGCGTGCAAAGCAGGCCGAAGCAGGGTTGCCGTTGGGTGGACTTGAAAAGGAGCCAGAATTCAAGCCAAAAGTAGCCAAAGTAGCCATACGATTTAATGTTGTCGCCAAATTTGTTAGCCAAATAGGACAAAAGCTAAATTATGAGAACAGTATTTAGTATTGATCAATAAGTAATGCAATTACAAATAAGTGAGACCATAGGAATCAGAGCACAATTTTTCAGCTATTGCTTGGTCTTCAAGCCACAGACATAAGTTCCATATAAATGAACAAATTATAATTCATTCATTCCGCGTGCATGTAGTTTATGTAGAAAATAGAGGTCTTGCCAGATTCACAGTATTATTAGAACATTCCAAGCCAGTTGGAACATTGATCGTCGAAACAGTTTCTTCTTTGGAGCTGCAAGCCGCATTTGATTAGTAGAGTTTACATAATAGAAGTGCAGCTCCAGATAGTGAAATCTGATTAGAGACGAACACACGAACTTCATTTTGTTACACATCTCTGCTTTTTGTCGAGTTTACACGAGAACAGACACTGCACGTCAGAATTAATCATTAAAACTTCCACGCAGCATCAGCATAGATGGTGGTAAGCATGAGCCGTGCTAGCCACGTGTTTGCCAACGTGCACGCATCTTCGCCGCTCCGTATTTGCAGGCGCGCCAAGCGCTGCGTCACGGTACATCGATGCACACGGGCCTACTGGTGGGGAGGAGGACGCGCGCGCATCGGCTGAAACGACAGAAAAGCTTAGAAACAATGTCTGCAAATAATGAGAAAGATGGCTACTTAATGCGCCAAATCAAAAGTTTAAGTTCGCCAGAAAGTAGCCATGGAGCCAACCGGAAATTTTTTGTCGCCAAACGGGGTCGAAAAGTAGCCAATGTAGCGCAAAGTAGCCACCAACGGCAACCCTGGGACGAAGAGTACGGCATCAAGGACCGAAAATTAATTAGCTTATGGGGTTTTACGGGCCAGTACCACGATATGATTACGAGGCGTGCCCTAGTAGAGGGCTCCGGAAATTTAGACGATCTGGAGTTGTTTCACGTGCACTGACGTACTCACACAGTGCACGGGCCTCTATCATATTTCCTCCATCGAAATACGACCGCCGCGGCCGAAATCGAAACCGGGACTTTCGGGTCAGCAGCCGAGCACCGTAACCGCTGTACCCCAGCGGCGAACCAGGGAGGGAAAGAAATTTAACACAGACCAAAGGTCTATAATTAACAAAATGCACTGCTTCTTAAACTACGCATTTACGGTAACCGTATGTGCAGGAGAAATGGAGCCAGTATTTGAGATGCAGTTTCGCGGTATACATTCCTAAAGTGTCAGGCAAAATGCATAGGTGTTCCAGTTACGTTTGTGCTTCAGTGCAGAAAACTATTGTGTTGAAGAAGAAAGTGAATGGCGCATAATTACAGCAAGTTTGATAGCGTATATATAATCAAAATATGTCCCAACATCAATTTCATTCTAAGGGGATATGCCTTGCACACTCGGCTGCTGCAATTCATCAGTAGCAATAATATACCACAAAATTAGTTTGTAATAATAATAATAATTGTTATTATTATAATATGTGGGGTTTTACGTCCCAAAACCACGATATGATTATGAGAGACGCCGTAGTGGAGGGCTCCGGAAATTTTGCCCATCTGGTGTTCTTTAACGTGCACTGACGTCGCACAGTACACGGGCCTCTACCATTTCGCCTCCATCGAAATGCGACCGCCGCGGCCGGGATCGAACCCACGACCTTCGGGTCAGCAGCCGAGCACCCTAGCCACTGATCCACCGAGGCGGACACAAAATTAGTTTGTGAATTCCCAGTCAGTAGGTCAGTAATTTAGTCGGATTTCATGCGCACGTAATGTCTGTCGCTTTGAGTAATCGGGCTACAGTTGAGCTGAATCTTGCCGGTACATGATCTCTAAGAACACTACACTAAAAAAAATTACCCTGTATAATGCCATAGCTATGTCGACAGAAACTGTAATACTTTTTCAGACGTAGTACAGAGTGGCACACGGGGATCCAAGCCGCAGCTGCTGCAAGTTAGAAAGGGCTGCAGCAGCTAACACTTCCCTTTCTCTTTAGATGTGTATATCTTTTTTTCCGCCTGTTTCTTTTATATCAGCTGTTTCCGGGCAGCGACTGTGCAAGCATCCAATGACACACACGTACATGTATATGCTGGCAGACAACGGGCATAATGAAAATTAAAGCCAGAAAAAAAACATCGCTTTCAAGCGCCTACGCGGAAGGTTTCATTAGAATTAATGCACGACATCGCGAGGGAAAATTTAGCGCGAATGCTTGCAACGGGAATAGCACGCGAACTTTTGCATGGTGATCAGAGAACTGCGCATCATCATATGCATGGGCATATACGGCAGCCGCATTGCCTGTTATATACCTCTACACTATTACCCCGGAAACCCAATTGCTTCAGTCGGGAACGTGTGTGCAAGGCTCGCGAGAGTGTTGTGATAAACTGTGCGGGCGGTTTCATAACAGTGCGCCCCAGATGGCTGTCAGCGTACCGGTTCCTGATATGGAAAAAAGGTAAGAAAATCGTTTCAGAGCTGTGGTTTGAAAGCGTCGTCTTTCTGTATACTGCGCAACATCGTTAGTTCACTTTCACGCAAATGCGTCCGGTATATGCAAAGCTGTTTCCGTGTATGTACGTTAGGCACATAATGTTTCAGTCCAGTGCCGAAAGAGCATCGTTATTGCTCACCTTTGTTAATAATATGCGGGGTTTTACGTCCCAAAACCACGATATGATTATGAGAAACGCCGTATAGTGGAGGGCTCCGGAAGTTTGGACCAGTGTTGCGGAATGGCCGCCTCCATTCCATTCCAATTCCATTCCGGAGAATTAGAACTTGCCGCGATTCCATTCCTTTCAATTCCTCGGAATGAAAAAACTTTAGCCCATTCCCACTCCGGGAATGGCCGGGCAGTTCAATTCCATTCCTGTAATTCTTCAACGTAAGAAAAGCACCTTGATAGTTTTAACGGGTTAAGAATTAAAGGCGCATAAAGCTGATTTCATCATATGCATTAAGAACTGCAAAAGTACGCAGAACATGCTACCAAGGTCCAGCGATAGTAGCTTGGTGACATACAGTGAAACCTCGGTGATACGAACACAGCTCATACGAATTTCGGGGTGATACGAATTTTCCTTTGGTCCCGGCCAAGGCCCATTGGCCTGCAATGTAATGGAGTACGGTTGTTGCGAACCGACTTTCTCCCCGCGACGTTTGATACGAACGTTACGCTACCGCCCAGGCACGAAGATGCTGTCCGTGCTGTCGCGGAAGACGCGCAAAGCACGTGCGAGCGCGTGCTTGTACTGTGTTGTACTGTGTTTACACGTGCCTGCCTCGTGCATCAGACATCCTATGAAAGGTGGACGAAGACTGAAAGAACAATAGGACGGTCTTGGCGAAGGAGTCAGGCCTCACAACGTCAACACACGCGACTGTTGAGGTCGCACTTGTGCGGGCACGGCCGCAAGTCTCCCGAAAGACATCCCCAACACCTCCGCGATAAGAAAATCATAACATAGGACCGTGTATCTGAAATTCTGAAGCCTTGATCTATCGCGTCAAAGCGCTTCTTCCGTTACTTTCGTCGCAGTACTTCAGTGAAATGCGAAAAAACATACTAAAATTTGGAAGGGGCTACTGCTGTCGCGGGTAACAACGCATCTGGTTCATTAATTAAGCACCCGCGTACGGGCCGTATATTTACGAGTGCTGGTATGATTGCCGACATCTAAAAAGTTAACTGACAATCGTTCAGAGTTCTTCCTAACGTTGCTGCGACCCTGAAAAACAATAAATGAAAATGTGTGCCAACTTTCTTTGTCGCATGCTAATTTTCCATGCTTTCTGGTGATACGAATTTCGGATGATACGAATATTTTTGGTGGTCCCGTGAGATTCGTATCACCGAGGTTTCACTGTATCTCGTGCAGTACAACCACCCTACAAATTCCCATAGGGGCAGTTCTCCTGCTAACCTATACCTAGTATTTGCATGGTCAGCATGTTTGAACGAATGGTGAAGTTTTACAATTGTTTAAGCTTAAATGTGTTAATGCTAAGATGACGACATAGCGTATTTTTATGCTGACAAAACTATAGTGTTCAAGAACACTACTAAGCAGTGAGCCGCTGGGCGCAGGAGCCAGTGGGGTAGTGCGTTGGGGCAGTGCTTCTCTAGCCGCCAACAGGCGCCGGCGCCGCCCGGGCCTCCCCCCCACCCTAGAACAGAGCGAACATAGGTTTTCTTCGGCGCGAATCCTCGCGTCGGGTCTCGGACTCGGAGTACGAGGTTAGACGGCGCGCAAGCGGGTACGCGAAAGCTTGCAGTGAACGCAAGCATCGCGCCAGCGTCAATACGCATCATAACTTATAGAAGCGCTTTTTCGAATATGCGTCCGAGTCGCCGGCAGCGACTCGGACGCATATTTGAAAACAAAGAAGTGAAGGGTTGGGGAGACAGCAGACGTCTAGGGCACCGCCGAGGGAAAAAAAAATCACAGGGCGTAAGGGGGGGTATGCCGCCGCCGTAGTTCCGCACGACGGATACCAACGGCATAGAGCCGCGGTTACGCGAAGAAAAGAGACAAACTTCGGAGCAACACAGTCTATATGAGGATAGAATCGTAGTAGGCGCGTTGCTTAAATGTACCGTGCTTGTAATCAGCCAAGCCATTTTAAAAATACTGCTTTATTCTTAAATTCGAGGCTCTGACTTACTCGTGTCTGAAGTTTGAAAAACAGCGCGTAGACGAAAACGTGCTCTATTTTCGGAAAAAGACGTAATTCCATTCCCATTCCATTCCGTGCAAAAGGAGCTTAATTCCATTCCCATTCCATTCCTCCAAGCGTTGTCCCCATTCCATTCCCATTCCATTCCGGGGTCGCGAAAATGTGGAATGATTCCGGAGTCATTCCAATTCCGGAGTGGCAACTCCGCAACACTGGTTTGGACCATCTGGTGTTCTTTAACGTGCACTGACATCGCACAGTACACGGGCCTCTACCATTTCGCCTCCATCGAAAAGCGACCACCGGAATCAAATCCGCGACCTTCGGGTCAGCAGCCAAGCACCGTTGCCACTGATCCACCTCGGCGGACTGCTCACCTTCGTTGGGAAGCAAAACACCCGCACACACAGGCTTGCACAGTGAGTAACAGGCCGCTGCACATCTTTATTATTAGAGTCTTTTAACGATTTACGGAAATGCGGTGCGGTATTGCCGTACTGCTCCTCCTTTCTCGCTCGTTATGCTTAAGCCACTCCCAGTTCCAGTGACAGTGCGTCTCCCGCACGACAGGTTCCTCGTTAACAATTAATGCGTAGGCTGACAGGGAACAATGAGCCGTGACAAACCGGCTGTTTTTTTTTTTTTTTTTTTTTTTTTTTTTTTTTTACGAAAAAGCATTTGTAATGTTCGGGTGCCTCCACTGAAATTAGGGCCGGCAAATGCACAACGAGAAAGAAAGGAAGAGCGGTACGGAAATACCGTACCGTATTTCTGCACCAGATTTCGTAACTTGCTAAAAGACTCTATACTGTACACAGTGTTTAGGCGTTTTTCAACAGTTTTTCGTCGTCTGACAATACAAACGAATGCGTGCAATTGAGATTATATAGGAGGCAACAAAAGGCAGCTGCACAAGGAAATGTGGAGGCGGCTTTGTGGGCCCGCTATGGGCACCATGCACTGGCCAGAAGGCGCTTTCTAGCTCTCACTTTGGTGGTTCGGCGGCAGTCCGCACCACCAAAGCAAGGCTGGTGCAGTGGTGCGCTACGCAGCTGTAGTGAATCACGTGGTCGAAAATTGAAGGCGTGCAGACTAACTATGAACTGTTACGGGGTGTGTACGCCTGTGAAGTGTTTTATTAAAGACGATAGTCTTTCTTGGGATACTTCAGCGCAGAAATTTTGGTCTGTCTGTCTGTCGGTCTTTCTATCTGTCTGTCTGTCACACGATCCAGCCACCCGGCCAAAGTTTAAGCACTTGCTGAACGCCCAGCCATCTTGCACAAGCGGCTGCGTTCATACTTGTGAACATTGCCGATCAAAAAGCAAATGTTACGCATATCTGAGGCGCAACATCAATAAGTAAGTATTAGGTGGTGTGTTACTTTAATAGAAGATACATAGATACGTAATTCTAAAGACCTTAGTGTTTCTTAGGCTGCGTTGAAAATGCGACCCTATGCACGAAAAAGCCTGGCAGTGGCCCTGGGTCATGGTGTAAGAATATTTTAGGTGATGACTCTGCTGCCGGGGCCACGTTACAGTGTACTAGAAGGGGGGCAGTGGAACGAACGAAGCGGCCGCGCCACATCTCGGGTGATGCTCCGGCGGGCGACAGTAGCGGCGGCGCTGTAGTCGCTTTGTACTGAAGGTGTGGGGAGCGTCTGCATTTGGCGCGCGCGCGTCGTAGCCAACGAAAGCGTGTAATTGCGCGTTTTCGGTGCGTTTAGCGCATTACTGAGCTTTAATCGGTGGCTTAACGGCTGCTACGCGCCATGGTGCACGAGTAAATATGCAGGCGTGCCAAAATTGCTCCGAGATATATCCTGTTTGAGTAGCCTGCCGACCACCAATGAAGGCGACAATCAGATTTCGCTCAGATGCACCTTGCTGCTCACTGATTGTTGTGCGGTTTGCAAGTAATACTTCAAGAAACGCTACACCGTAAGTGACTACGAACGCACTACGAAGAGTGAAGAAGCCACAAACGAGCGGCGAAAGCCTACAATCCTTTTGTCGGTAGTTCCTACGATATCTAGAGCATTGATCCTTATATTATGAGCTCCAAAGCGCTCGATTGTTTTTCTATGGCTAACCTGAGTACGAATAACTCTATGCCAACATTTATACTTGGGACGGCTGAGTTCTACTGTGCCCGTTTTGCGCTCTTTCTTTAATGCCAATCGAAAGGTTATCTTGTTTCAACATCGCGCTTCCGCGGTTATGGTGCATCGGTTATGCGACCTCTGAGGGCCTAAAATACCAGGAAGCCGAGCCAGGGAGCCGAGCCAAAGGCGCGCGTTCACCTCCTTGGCACGAACTTCATGCATAAGGGTTTATCTCAAGTATATTAAAATGCGCAGGCGTAAATATAGGCCGTATGTTATTCTGCCTAAATTCCCTATAGCCAGTTTCCTTTTCCATGGAGAGCTTATATTGCGCTGTTTTCCAGATCTCCTATTGATGCCATTCCAAGAACTTGTGTGCGATAGTGTTCTGTATTATAATTTAATTATTGTATCTGTAAAGTGCCAAGACTGAAGATAGAAGGGACGGTGGTTCTCTGCGTTTTGCTTGCGGTATTAAGGTTTATATATGTCACGCAAAATACGGATAATAAAGTCACACTCCCCAACAATATTCGTGCAACACCCCTGAGGACGACCGTTATTTGTACGCGGTTTAGTTACGTTTGACTTCCGATACCTTTGAGCCCTCGTAATGTCAAAAAAGTCATATTTGCACAGCGCATTTGTAAGGAAACGCACCGTACACGCAGGTTCGCCAGCGGTAGATGTCCTGCGTGCTTTCGGCAGGATAACATATATCAGCACACAGCTTTCTGAGCCCTGCTAATTTCCAATAAAGGAGCTCAGTTACTCTGAATAAACGCCCCCAGAAGGCAGGATTAGGACAGAAGACATCAGAATAAGGTACTACCTTTCTGTTTCCTCTGTACCTTCTGGCGGTCGTTCGGCGTCTTGTTAATTGAGAGTAATATACTAACTAGCACAGCAACAAGTTCGGCTCAATTACATCGAAATCGCGAATCGTCACTGTTTATATTATTGCGTACCTTCCAGCAGTCGCTTCGGCAACAAGAACTAATCTTCAGTATCTCTCAAGCGCATTTATGAAGCAAGCATCGATTAAAAGCATTGAAGTTTCGTCGATCAAGGCTTACGACGACTAGTCCTATGCTTAATAATTACCGGAGACGCCACGAACGCCGCATCATAATAGTGCCGCGTTAGCCGGGTGCCACAGACGCGCCTTCAGGTACCGAGCGACTGCAGCGCCGCCACTACTGTCGACGCGGAAGGCATCAGGAGGCGAGGCGCGGTCACTCCAGATTGTGTTCGCCGCCTGGGCTGTTTCCTTTTGGCGGCGACAGGTGGCGCTAACAGACGGTGGCAAACAAAGAGATATGGCAGATGAGTCGAGAGAAAGGCATCGAGGTAGTGGAAATAAACAGAGAGGTGCACAGGTCGGGTGGTTTTCGAAGAGACGGAATACACTTCAATAGGAGGCTTGGTCATGAGGTGGGTTGGCGACTGGCAGGACGCGCAGTAGCTTGTTTGGGGGGGCACGCTGGCCCTTCGGTGTCCAGGGTAGCGTGTAATGAGGACAACAACCAGGGGGACTCTGTGACAGGTAGTATAGCGAAAAACCAGAGAAAAGGTAAAAGAAGGGAGAAGGCGCGTGTCGCAATTGGTTACATTAACATGCAGGGTGGCAGAAAAAAGGCAAAATGGTTAGAGATTAAGGGACAGTTAAACAAGGAACAGATAGGTGTTTATGCGGTTACAGAAACACACCTTAGAGACTTGGAAGAGCCACCACATATTGACAATTATATTTGGGAAGGATGCAACAGGATCATATCAGAAAGGAGAGGTGGGGGGTGTTGGAATGCTAATTCATAGCAGAGCAAAATGGGATAGAGTGAAGCAAACGTGTTCAGAGTACCTATGGGTTTCGGGCACAGTAGGTGGAGAGAAAATGTGGCTAGGTGTAGCTTACTTGTGGACGGGGAATAACTGCAGAGAAAAGAATCTGGAGATAGTGAAATGCATAAGCACCGATATTAAAGAATTTGGTCATGATGCCGAAATAATCCTTCTAGGGGACATGAATGCTCACATACATGACCTTGACGGATATTCAGACTCCAATGGCAAGTTATTGCTAGATCTCTGCGAGCAACACAGTCTTGAAATAGTTAACGCGGGGCCTAAGTGTGAGGGACAGATCACGTGGGAAGTCGGAAACAGGCAATCGAGCATTGATTATTGTCTCATGACAGAAGGAATCTATGACAAACTTAGAGAGATGAGAATAGACGAGGAAGGCATTAACAGCTTGGGTAGTGATCATAAATGCATAACATTACAAATGGGATATAAAACTGAAAATAAGAACCTAGAATCAAACATTGGCAGCTCGTATTTAAATGAGAAACAAATAACAAATATAGCCGCAAGAGTCGAGGAAGAAGTAGACAAACTGCCAGGCAAAGACTGGAAGTATAGTGAGCTGGTACATGTAATCACGAAAGAAATAGAAAAAGAGAAGAAAACTATTTCTTGGAAAGGAAAGAGAAAGCCAAAAAGTTGGTGGAACAAAGAAATCCGGGATGCGATCGAGAAGCGACGTGAGGCACCCCGGCAGCACAGACAGGAAAAAAAGGAGAAGCGGCCACAGGATGAAGTCAACCAAGTATGGGAAATATATTTAGAGCAAAAATTCATTGTGCAGAAATTAGTCGAGGCAAAAATTAAAGGCGAAAGTGAACGCTGGATGACAGAGATTCGCGAAAAGAAGAAGGCCGCGCCTAGGATATTTTGGAGCCACCTGAAAGCGCTAGGTAGGAAGTCTGTCACAATGCAACAACATATGGTAGATGAAGGAGGAAATCAATAGGAAGGGTTTGAAGCGCTAGGTTACACCCGAAAGGTAACAGCCGTTCATTTAAAAAGGTCGCCCAGGGGATTCCCCCCGGTGAGTAAAAGTATGCAGAAGAGTACAACCGAGGAAGATGTAGTACTTGAGAATTTCAATTGGAAGAAGGCCGAAGGAAAAATTCCTAAGCGCACTACTCCGGGCTTAGATGGGGTTCCCGTCAGCCTCATTAACGAACTAGGACATAGCAATAAAGAAGCACTGCTGAAAGCCGTAGAAAAGTGCTTACAGGAGAGGGAAATACCAGACAGTTGGCGAAAAAGTAGAATGAACTTAATCTATAAAGGCAGGGGAGAAAAGGATAACATTCGCTCGTATAGACCGCTAACCATTACATCGGTGATATACAGGTTGGCGATGCAGGCAGTAAAATTAAAAATAGAAACGTGGGTAGAGCAAAATGAAATTTTGGGAGAACTTCAGAATGGATTTCGAATCGACAGGCGGTTAGACGATAACCTGTTTGTTCTTACTCAGTGTATAGAAATTCCTAAAATAGAAAACAGGCCCTTATACGTAGCTTATCTAGACATCACTGGGGCGTATGACAACGTTAATCAGGAAATTTTGTGGGATATATTGAAGGAAGTGGGCATAGGTGATGACTGTATACAGCTTTTGAGGGAGATATACCGAGAAAATACAGTTTGCGTAGAATGGGAAGGAATAAGCAGCAAGGACAGCGTTGAAATTAGCAAGGGGCTGAGACAGGGATGTCCTTTGTCCCCGCTGTTATTCATGCTGTACATGGTGAGGATGGATAAAGCGCTATAAGGTAGCAACATTGGATTTAATCTGTCACACAAACAGCACGGCGCGATGGTTGAGCAGAAGCTTCCAGGTATATTTTATGCTGATAATATTGTCTTATTTGCGGACAGTCAAGATGATATACAGCGGCTGGCAGATATATGCGGGAAGGAAGGCGAGGCTCTTGGACTAGGATTTAGTGCAACAAAATGTGGATTGATGGTATTCAATGATCACGAAGACCATGCGGTCTTAATACAGGGCCAAGATATACTGAGGGTAAGCGAGTACAAGTACCTCGGAGTATGGGTAAATGAGGGGGGATAGATATATGGAGGTACAAGAGAAAGCATCGGTAGCAAAGGGAAAGAGGAATGCTGCAATTATGAAGCACAGAGCTTTATGGGGATAAAATAGGTACGAGGTGCTTCGAGGGCTGTGGAAGGGTGTGATGGTGCCGGGGCTTACATTTGGGAAACTCAGTGGTGTGCATGAAGTCAGAGGTTCAATCAGGAATGGATGTAAATCAAAGGACTGTGGGACACATCGCGTTGGGAGCTCACGGGAAGACGACAAATGAGGCTGTAGAGGGTGATATGGGATGGACAGGCTTTGAAGTGAGGGAAGCTCAGAGCAAAATGAGATTTGAAGAGAGGCTGAGGAAAATGAAGGAGAGTAGATGGGCAGCGAAGGTTTTCAGGTATTTGTTAAGAAAAAGTGTTGACACGCAGTGGAGAAATAGAACTAGGAGGCTCACCAGTAAATATACGGCTAGCAGTGTGGGCGATATGGCAACAAGTAGCATTAAGCGAAAAGTCAGGGAGGCGGAGAGGACTTATTGGATGACAGCGATGGAAAAGAAGCCGGCTATCAGTAACTACCGAAAAGGAAAAAAACGAAATAAGGAGGGAAAGGTTTTATGATAATTCAAGGGGAAGCGCTTTAGTGTTTGAAGCAAGGTCGGGTTGCAGCAGCAAACGTTGGTCTGGAGAGCGGTCGCATTTTGACGCGACAGCGTTAAAGAGCTCGTTTCGCTGAATTTCTGTTGTTGGCGGCGTCGGCGGTGTTGGCGTCAGCGTCAAAAGAGCAGCGTTGACCGTGAGCGAAAATTCGAGGTAGTTTAAACAAGGATAGCAGCTGGAGGACGTTTGCGGTTTGCCGACCTTGCGGCAGTCTCCCTCCGAAAAGCAAAGACACGCTAGCGATATGGGAAGGCGATAGTGTGCGTGCGTGTGTGTGTGCGTGTGTATGAGCGTGTGTGTGCGTCCGTGTGTGTGGTGTGCGTGCGTGTTTGTAAGTCTATGTGTGCGTTCATGCGTGTGTTTGAGTGCGTGTGTGCGAGTGCGTGTGTGCGTGCATGCTGGCGCTTGTGTGTATGTGCACGTGGGCGTGCGCGCGTGTGTGCCTGCGTGGATGTGTGTGTGTGTGTGTGTGTGCGTGCGTGCGCATGTGTATGTGTGTTCTGTTCACAGGTTATCCTACAGCATATTTAATGCTTCTTCGTGCTAATAAGCATAGATAAGGCAGCTAAAAAAGTGGCATCTGAATTTAAAATAAGAAATTACCTTTCCGGCTTGATGACGAAGTGACTCGGTAGTGCATAGGCCACTCGCACTATCAGTGTGGTGTTGAGAAGAATCCTCTTCTTCAAGTGGAGGAGGCCCGTCGCTGCTGAAGTCTAAGCGCGGCCGCTTGCGTAGCGTGACTGTTGATTCAGCATCGCCATGCCCTCAACTCGCCAATTCTACGCGCAATAAATTTGGCGTACTTTCAACGGTCGGGTTAGGCACTTCAGAATCAGTTCAACTTTTTGGCCCCCCGTCGCTTCCGTGAAGTCGGCAGTACAGCATGCCGCTTTCGCGGAGGTTTCCTGGTTTCTTGCTGCACGGTCCGGTATGTTGGACAGCCCGGCAAAATGCTAGGCAAAGTATCCGAAGGGAGCACAGTCTTTGTTTGTTTGTTTGTTTGTTGTTGTTTTTTTTTTTGGGGGGGGGGGTGCGACAGGATGGTTTTCTCGTATTCTGCACGATATATTGCACAGATCCCTTCTTCTAGGAAATGCTTCGCGCACACATGGTCAGTAGGCTCCCAGGCTCTGTCTGTTCTCGGCATCATCCACTTGCCACTTATCTAAGCGCTCTCGTTCACGCGGAGCCTTGAAAAGCGACACACGCTCCATACAAATGCTATACCCCGACTTTCAATTCGGAAAAAAAACACATTTTGCCCATTTCGAGGCGCAGCCAGCGACAATTAAGGCTGCTAACGGGTACTCGGCGTCAGGTATACATTCAGTGAATCACAAAACACGAATCAGCTAAACAAGTGCACTCACAGTGCTCACAGGCACAGGGCTACGCGTTTCTGAATCACATAACAGGATGCACACAAACCTTTCAGAAAGATCTTCCTTTGCGCGCGAATATCAGAATGCGCCCCGCTCAAGCCCCTGTGACCCTAGAGTTACTGTATATGCTACCTTTAGGTAGCAGAGTTGCGCCTCTGATAGAACTCGCCGCTCGCGCCCCCCATTCGCCAAGCGCGCTCACGTGCGCAAAAAGCATCCTTTTGAGGGAAAGCCAACTTCACGGCCGCGCAGGTGCTGGCGACCGCCGCGCCACCACCGCTGCTCGGCTCTACTGCCGGTGCCACTGGTGCCACCGCTATCGCCATCGCTGCCCGAGCGCCCAAGCACTCCGGCGAGGCGATACGGCTGAGTGCGGAAAGTTTTTCGTTGGTGTTGTGGTTGTGTCTTGCGAAGTCCGTTTTTAGTGAACGTCAGTGTTAGTAGTGCCTGTGCGGCGTAGCGCCGTGACTCAATGCTGCCCACTGGTCAACTAGCCGTTAACATAAATCGAACGGGACGGAACGATAAAATTGTGCGCGAGTGAATGCGTGAATATGCACCTTACAGGTCTGTAAAAACAGTATAATTCAGTCCGGGCACTGTGCGGCATTGCATTCGAAACCTCACCGAGTGTTTGCTTTATGCCACAGCTACGTAGATATGCGGAAAATTCTCGTTTGCTTGCGTTATTTGTAAAACACGGAGTGATAGCTCTAGCAATTGTTTTTCCGAGCCACCTAAGCGCTGCGTCAAAAACTACGTGAAACGAGCGATTTGCTGAACTTAATTTGTCGAGAATCTCGACAAATTAAGTCGAAGTTTTCCTGTTCGCTATTTTGAAACAAAAATATTACTTCCGATGGTGACTGCCATCGAACAAGCTATCGCACCATTTTCATCGGAAGTCATTATTTGTTCGAGTTCTTTTTTTTTCTTCGAAGCCAAAGTCATTTCGCCAGCGACGGGTTATGAACGAGCGAGAAATCGCACGGAGCCGCTGGCCCGCGTCCGATCCTACATTCGAAAGGGGTGGCTTTCCTGCAAGGCGTGGATGCCTCAGCGGGCAAGATGGCGGACCTATGCGCAACTCTGCTACCTAAAGGTAGCATATACAGTAACTCTATGTGACCCCATACTGTAGCGCCATCTCTACTCGTGCGGCGAGAGCTACTCGTCGCTCAAGGTTATCGGCGAACACAATCTGCCCGCGCCCTCTCCTCGAGCGGAGCGGCGAGTGTCAGCACCTAACTTACTCTTACACCGTGCCCTTCTTACCCGATGTCCACTGCCAGATGGCGTCCATATCGCGCTCAGCGCCTCCTCTATTTTATCAATGCCAGCCAGATGCGGCCGATTCAACATGGAGGAGGCGCTGTCTGAGGCAAGGCAAAACAAAGTAGTACGGCCGGCAGAAGACTATCGTCTTTCGACGACATTTGCAGCGAAGCACGCAGATACGCGGCCAATTTTTTTCATTTAACTTTTTAGTTGTCGTTTTGTTTTTATTTTTGGGTTATCTGGCTAGGGCAAATTAATCAATCTTGCCCGCCCGATACAAAGGGAACAGCCTCAAATTATCATCATCATCAGCCCAGTTTCGCCGTCATCGGCCGATAGGGCCCCAATGAAAAGGGCCGCGAGATTAAAGATGACTGAAAACGCTATTCGGGGTTTATCGCTCATCGCATGAAGCGCATGCGTTCTTTGAAACTTCCAGATAACAGACACTCTTGCATCTTGATAAGAAGTACAACGTCGCGGCTAATGTGTACCGTAGTCTGCCCAATTTCGCTCCTTTCTCTCGCTACGCTACGAGTTTTGGCACAGCTGTCGCAGGAGTGAATTCGAATGCTCGGTGCCCATATAGGCAATATTGACACACCCCCAATTCCAATTTCACAACACTTTATTCTAACGCTAACAATGACTGTCCTTCTTGTAAAACAGTGACAAATGCAAGTATGCGCGGAAGGTTTCCATTGACGTCATTGCAACCGTTGAGTTTATTACTAGCACGTCGAGAAACAGCGTAAGCCAGAAGTGTGACAGCAAGACACCGAATAAAAAGCCGATAGCGCTAGGAATCCTGTGGGAATAGGTCAGTGCAAAACAAAACAAAAAAGGAGCAGAGAAATGTGCGCGTTACAACGTGGTGCGCTGACGTAATCGCGGACTCCATGGACATTTGGTACTGTCACGGTGGATGGTGGAAATCTGCTCGTCGTGACGTCACGTGAGAAGTACCAATAGGCAACGTTGGCCCAAATAAAAGTCACATGGTCCCTCATACATGTGCCTAAGACTACTCGAAGTATGGTTCAACCATACTTTATGTATGTTCGTGCGTGCGTTTGTATGTGTGCGTGCATATATACGCAAGCAAAACTGAAAAATTTCGGGGGGGGTTTGAACCCCCCCCCCCCCCCCCTTGGCTACGCCACTGCAGGAGTGAATACAAACAACACAATAAGACAATGAATAGTAATACATTGAATAGCTTGGCATGATTGAAAGAATACATAAATAGCAAGTACACAACTGGAAAGTCATGTCAATGTTCAGTACATATATAATTTTTGTTATGCAACACCATTGCACTCAAAAATGTTTTCAATATAAGCAAGTCACTTGAATTACACTCAAATCAATGTATTTTCAATATACATCACTTATATCAAGAAAACTAATACTTTCAATGTGTTTCGTAAATGAACCCAGCGAGGCAGCATTTACTGCTTTTGCAGATAACGCATTCTAATGAAAAATTGCTCGAGGAAAGAGAGAGAACTTGTGGACATTAATGTGGCTATATAGGTGGCTGCCTAAAAGTTTTATTGTGATACATCCAGGCTGAAAGTTTTGAAGGTTGCTGAAGATAACGTTCCCGTGAAAATTTGAAGTCCCCACAATAAAGTTGGTATATAAATTTTAATCTGGTTACTATCCTGCGCTGCTCAAGTTATTGTAGGCTTGCCTTATTACGTAGATTTGTTACACTAGAATGTCGGGAGTAAGCGGAATATAAAAAGCGCAAAGCTAAATTTTGAACTCTTTTGATTTTTGAAATCAAATATTGTTGCCACGGGCTCCAAATAACGTCGGCATACTGCAATTTCGGTTGCACTAGGTGCTTTATATGCTTTCAGTTTTACCGTGGGAGGAGTATTACTGAGTTTTCTCTTCAAAAAGGACAATTTCTTCGGTGCACCGCTACACGCGTTTTCTGGCTCCAAGTCACCACTCGTTTGCTTGGTCAGTTTAGCCATTGCCTTAAATCGTTATTTTAAATGCGAAGCATTCCTTAGCGAACCAGAGGCACTTTGGGCGTTTCTATCTATCTATCTATCTATCTATCTATCTATCTATCTATCTATCTATCTATCTATCTATCTATCTATCTATCTATCTATCTATCTATCTATCTATCTATCTATCTATCTATCTATCTATCTATCTATCTATCTATCTATCTATCTATCTATCTATCTATCTATCTATCTATCTATCTATCTATCTATCTATCTATCTATCTATCTATCTATCTATCTACGCCTGGGTGCTCTCGTGGCCGCCTCCTTAAATTAGTGTAGACCAAGATTGGCATAGGATGGCACGAGGGTATGACAAACATGACTATGCGGTCATGACATGAATTACGCGAAAATCCTGTCGTGTGCGTCATGAAACACTTTCCTCCAGTCACGTGTGGCACAACCGTATATAGCACGGGTCGCGATATGCGGGTATGCGCCACAGGTGATTCACAGTTTATGAACGGCGAGAACAGACTTAATTTAAACCCAAGAGCGCTAAGAAGTGGGGGGTGGCGATGTTGCAGAAAGCGGGATAGAATTTACCGACAGCTTTTGACGGCGCCATGTTGGCTCCATCTGTATACTCGTATAAATGGCCTGAACCCTTCCGAATTCTTCAACAGTATCAAAAAAATGTAACAGTATAGTAAATGCGTGTTTTCGTTTTTTTTAATAACTTTTGTGAAAAAAGAAAACCAAATTATAAATCGATGAGCACAAAGGCCTTCGAGCGTTTGGAGCGTTCTCTGGGAAGCACGTGGCTATTCGACTGTGAAAAACTAAAAGATGACACCGATTGAAATGTTTGTCAACGTTGTTGTCGTGTCATTTTTTCAGGTGTGCCAGCAGTGATCGCTTTTATGGTCACTCTCTCCGAGGTGGTCTTGTGATACAGTGGCAGCGGCGTTGCTGCACACACTACGTGCACCTCTTAAAAAAAAGAAAACATTCCTACCATATGTGATCAAATGATGTATGCTGTTCATGCACGGGCGCTATTGTAAAAAGGCGTGCACTCTAATGTAATCCAATCACGTTTGTGAAGATGCAGCATCTTAAGATCATTTACAGCTTACCTTTCTTTCATCGGTCGCTGTCATGGATAACAGTAGTAGTTGCTGAACAATAGCAATTACGTATTTTTAAGTAATACTAAATGATGGAAAAAGTGATGGGCAGCCTATAGTTCGCATCGTCCAAATTCTAAAGAATTTACAGGGGAGTAGAAGTATAGAAACGAAATAGACGCAAGACAAGAGAAATACGAAGCGGCGATTTCAAAAAGACTGGAAAATGCAACTGATGACATCATTCAGTCTCACGCAAATTATTCAGTTATCTGAGCAATTATACAGAAAAATCTCTCTCTCTCCGTTACTTAGGCATTTCTCAAATCCATGTATCCACACCCCAAAGCAGGGTAGCAAGCCATATACCCGGAATCTGGTTAACCTTGCTGCCATCCTTCTTCCTCTCTATTTATCCTAATTTCTAAATGAAGCACGCTAGGCTTAATGGTATAAGAAAATGCGGGCAGTTTGACCCACCGAAGCATGGGACCGTCGCCGCTCGTATTCCCCGTCGACCGACACGTCTAGCTTATATGCGCGGCTTCCTCCTCGGTCTGTATTTTTCTTTCTCGTTCTTTCTGTGCTACGCTCTCCCCTCCCCCCGTCATCATCACATCCCTCCTCCTCACGCTCGCTTCCCTTTCCCATCCACTTGCTACACTACACTATACAATGCCATGATATGCTCTTGCTCTTCTAGCGTGCCTGGAGAGCCGAGTTGTTAGGACGCTTGCCTTCGGATCGAAGGTACGCGTGCTCGAACCCTTCCTCGTGAAGAATTTTTTTCCGGCAAAAATGCTTCTCTTTCTTTGTATCTTTCTTTCCGTCTCTCTTTCTTTTTCTCTGTCCCTCACTGTACTCGTTCTCAGGGTTATCACAGACCACGCCGTAGCGGTGACTAGTGGGATGCGCCCAAATTCTGTGGCACATACCCGTTCGTGATAAATACAATTTTCGGACACCATCACATATACTCCACACATTTTACGCTGAGCTAGAACAGCTTCGCTGTCCGAAATTCACGGGGTCCCTTACGTATTCGCCTAAGACAACGTGAAGGCGAAAACAATCTTCGTCATATTCTACCTCCTTTCCTCCTCTTCATCGCTTTCTTCCTCCTGAATCAAAGTACTGGCATGTCTTGATGTCAGTTGGCCGGTCAAAATCGACATGCGGCTATGCATGCATCATCTATGACATCGACTCAGGTGTGTATAGGTGTAATTGATTCATTAATACAGCACTAAACATGCTGGAACAATTAATATTGTTATTTACTATTTGAATTCAACTATTTTTATTTAAATATA
Source organism: Rhipicephalus appendiculatus (assembly GCA_030522465.1). Taxonomy (NCBI): domain Eukaryota; kingdom Metazoa; phylum Arthropoda; class Arachnida; order Ixodida; family Ixodidae; genus Rhipicephalus; species Rhipicephalus appendiculatus. The sequence continues at coordinate 834,327 of JALIZH010032930.1, forward strand.
AGTGTACGAATAAGATAACCTTGCACATTTACAAAGGGAAATGTTAAAGTTTGCATTTCCAGTAGCAGTCACTGCGCAACCTCCTGCGCGGCCAATTGTTCTGGCTTTCAGTATTTTGTTTCCTGAAGCGTGGGAATCGCTTTGCACGAAGTAGCAGCACTGTGTTGCAATGATAACTTCTGGCCTCCGCAGTAAATCTTCCGCCTTTATGCCTGTCGCATCGTGCCGGGAAGAACCTTGACAGAGAGGTTCAACGACCATCGCGAGAAACAACGGACAACTTCGAGCCCCCCAAACTTTGACCGCGTCCTGTTCGAAGGTGACAAGAAACGTCAACCTAAAATGCCGGTGCTGATTATAGAGGGCGAAACTACAAAAAGAAGTTTTGCCAGGAAGCCTCCGATGTACTGATAGGATGTTTGTTGCAAGGTAAAAGAATGACATTCGATGCCCATAACTGTCCCAGACGGCGTTCGACGTGACCACGTCAGACGTTCGGAGAACAGAGACTTCCCCCAATACGACGATTAGGCTTAGAAGCACGCGGGGTGGCAATTTCGGGATCTGCTGGGAATCTCCGTAAATTACAGTACATCTTTCCCGTTCGAAGGGGGGGCAGTCCTTCGCCGGGCGGATATAATTCCCGTAATCGATGCTGCCCTGGTCCGAGTGACAGCTTAACTCCCGCGGTGTCTCTCTCTCGTCTTTTACGCTGAGTGGACAACAGTGCATGCAGTGTCACCTGTCACCTGCCAGTTGTCTACTGCGTCCGCTGGTGTCGTTGTTGCGATGCCGCTGTCCATCTGTGATCATCCGGAGAGTGCTCTAGGACATCGCCTGAACAATAAATGACGGAGAGGGCAGAGCTACCGACGACGGCGTTGATAACGCGCCTCCGAGGCCGCCACAAGAAGCGCCGCTACGATTACAGTGCGTGGCTGGATGCGATGGGGACAACTGCTCTAACCCACAGATCGCACACCGACCTGCGAAACCTAAACTGGAGGAACACAGAAAATACGAAAAAAGATGACTCAAGACACGGCAAGACGCACCAAGAAAGGAAGATGAGCTTTGCCCGCGCTTTCCTGGTCGCTGCCGTCGAGGTGGCCGTGGTGGGTGGTTGCCGGGGGCGGTTCCCGGCGCCGGGCGGTAGCGCGCGTCGGTTGGCTGCGGCGCGGCCAACCGGTCCCGGCCGAGGCGGGCATTGCGTCCCCCGGATCCCGCCCCTCGACACCCCGCGAGACCCCCTCCTCGGCTCGCGAATCGAGACTCGCGTACGCCAACATCAGAACGCGTCACGCTCGCCGCGACCTCGACACGCAGGCGCACTCGTGCGCTCCGGCTCTCCGGCAGGACTCGGGAAAACCCCCCCCCACCCCTCCAGATCACTGCGTGCGTGCACGGGACGTGCGGCGTCCCCACCACTTGGTTTCACCGCGTTGGTGCTTCGTCTCGCGAAGTTGTTGTTGGTCGTCGACGACGTTGTGTTGTAGCTGCTGTTTGCACGGTCACCACGACGACGACGAGCGCGCGGTGTTTCAATTATCGTCGGCGGTGGAGTAGCCGATGGAGCGGCGGCATGAGGACTGACGGAGCTGCTGGCGACTGCCATGGTCCACAGCCCCCTCGCGGCGCACGACGCTCAAGGTAGCGCTGGCAGGCACCAAGCTTTGCTTCTCGACGGCGACCGAGGTGAGTGCTCGACTGGGCCGGACGAAGCGATGTGCACAGCGGTCGTAGACAGTATAAGCACAGAGTCACGCTGTTTGCACGCGATGCGATGAACTGTCAATATCGGTACGGCTGTGATACGCTGGTTGTTGCATGCGCTAACCCCTTACATGCCATTGTTGGCGGTTTGATTACATTCTCCGCAGCGTCTACATTTTGATGCATGAATCTGAGGTTAGTGCTGTGTAAGAAATACCAAACAGCTCAAAGTATAAGGCCACGACAGTGGCCCTGATGGTCAGGAAGAAGTGTAGGTACATTGAAAAACATAGAGTCAATCGCCGACAAACGGATAAATTCACTTAGCTCTTTGAATGCAGTGGCCAGAATGGTTTTCATCGCAATCACTTGTTTATCGGTGGGTGAGGCACGATGTAAACGCGACAAAACATGTCAACTAACCGGGCTCTGTGTCGCAGTGGTTTGTTTCGTGCGTTATACGGTATGTACATATGTCGTATCCGCTCATGATGACGTCGTCCGATAGCTTGATAACGAAGTTGTATTTCCTGGGGTGATCGATAACCGATGGCGCGATTGATTCTACGTATATATATTGCAACTCTTCAATGATACTCTTTCCGATTTAGCTTCAGGCGAGGACTGAATGTATTGAGTTTAGTCACTACAGTTCATTTTCGTTTCGCGGCAACACTCTTAGAAAAGCTCTTGCTGACATTTCATTGTCCACCGATGCGAACTTTGGAACCCTTCAGTAACGTTTGGCTATAAAGTTTAGCGGCTTCCATAGATAGGTCACGTTCGTTGACGGCTTCAGTTTACAAGGGGTGGAACTATAGCTTGCCGTGCTCACTCACCATAGGAGTAAGACATCACGCCTGTATTTTTGTTCTTTCGAGGGTGCGCGCATTATTACACCTCGTAGGGAAGAAATCTCCCTAATATTATGGAATAAAGGGAAGTTACTGGGTGAATGCTATGTATAAAAGAAATATATCAGGTACAAAATAAACGCGTGTTTGTTTTTCCTAATTTATTTTTTCCTAAGACATCATTTTTCGTCTTATTATATATCTCTACGGCGACATCAACGTACCAGACTTTATTACTTCACCAACACACACGTTTTATTAAGCCTGTTTATAGATGTTTTGTTTAATACAACTTGCGCATGAGCAGGACATGACTTAGTGCTTGCCCTGCATGCGCACTGCGTCTTTGTCATTACTTTATTGTAATGCGATTCGTCATTATCCTTCATTAAACAAGTAGTCCGATAGTGTTTTCTTTAGCTTGCCAGTAACAAGTTTTGCATTGAAACAGCGAAACATACATTGTATAGAGATAATCAGCACACATATACGTATAACTGAATTGAACTGTCTCATCACGCTTTCTCTGTATCACTGCAACGACGTGCTATTAGCTGTGGCGTCAGCCATATGAATACACGACAGCACACCCTTTTCGTACGATGCGAAGGTGCACAACCTCGCAGCGCTCACATGTATGTGCATCATTTGACACAGTTGCTTTCTATCGCACTACATCGGGGACCGAAATTTATATAGCTTAGTTATATTGTACACTACACAACAGACAGGAAACAGATCGAGAAAACTCTCGATTCGTGAGCGCAACAAAATAAGCTCGCGCACCTGTTGCACTTTGTGTCCGTGACTCAATGAATTACACACAGCTGCACTTTAGCGCCGTGCCAAGCCGCGGGCTCAATTCCACACAGCGAAACAGAAATCGGTTTAAATACAAAGCATGGATGCCGCAGAAAGATGCATGTTTATTCGTGATGCATGAGCACTACGTGGACTGCCCAAAAAATGGCCGAGATTTAGATACAAAATGCCGCGCGCTAGTGTATCCCTAGGCAGCGTATACGTCAGGAAAGGTCGTTTTCCAAATAGCCAAATAACGTGCAATGTGCGTAGAGTTCATAACAAAATCTAGATCATGAGATCCAATTACCGCCTGCAAGAATATGCTGTATAGAGCTGACAAAGTATACCCCTGTTTATAGGCGTACATGGTAAGAAGAAAAAAAGAGTCATTTGACTCTTTTTTTGTGGGTGTGAGTCCTAGCTTGCCACGTATAGGACTCTCTTTAAAGAGACGCGTGAACCTTCTGTCGAGATCGTTATACTGTTTTCGGAGTGTCGTAGGATCTAGAAGAGAGTTCACGCGTCTCTTTAAAGCGAGTCATATGCGTGGCAAATGTGGATACACCGAAAAGGCTAAAACTTGATCTTTATTTTTTTTTCTTACAGTGTATGACCAATGACCAAGTAAATATTCGCAATAACAATAACTGCGTTCGATTACACTCTAACAAAGCAGTATGTGTGACTCCTTTCGGTGAGTCCTGGCTTGCAACGTAAATGACTCTTTAAAGAGACACATTAACTCTCTTGTGGGCCACACGACTCTGAGAAGAGAGTACAATGATTCCCAAAGAGAGTTGACTCGTCTCTTTAAAGAGAGTCATATGCGTGACAGGTCAGCACTCACAAAAAGAGTCAAATGACTCTTTTTCTTTTCTTAGAGTGTAGTTCTTAGAGTGTAGGATAGCCGGCTCTAACTTAGTCCAATAGCTTCCCATGTGTGCGCAATTATTAAAGGAGTACTGACATGAATTTTAAATATTTTCGGGTTGTTGCTCTAAATTAAAACGTGGGTGTCGAGAACCCTAAAAAGAGTGTCGCGGTGCATGGAAATGCATCGAATATATTTTTATTACCGCTACGCTAAAACAGCAATTTCGGTTTCGTTATCGAGAGGGTGGCTTCGCAGTGACGTATAAAGACTGCTCTGACGTCACGGGAAGACTGCAACTCGCGACATACTAGCAACAGTTGCCTGTTTGCTGTCAGTCGCACGTGGTTCACGTAAACAACGATGAGTGCATTGTCGTCCAGTGACTCTGAGAGTGATTTCTGCGACTTAGGCTGCATGCAGGACGCAAATTTCGCGAACCCAGTGAGCTGTGTTGATTTGTCATGATAATGTCCATTGCGGTGGGGCTGGCTTGCAGATGCTGGGCGACGAACTTTAAAATCAATGTATAATATTTTGTACGCGTTGTGTGGCTCCGGTGTGTGGAGAGCGATGACAGTGCACACTATGGAAACGATGGAGTTCCCTTTTGGGGTGCTCAGAATCGTGTCAGTACTCCTTTAAGAAAGAAGAAGAAAAACACGAAATGCGCGCATTAGAAGCCACTTCGTGGCTTACGAGGAAATGGTCGGATGAGCGCTGCGTTCAATCATGAGCCGCGATCGAAAATGACAGCTTCTGATACACACATGATCGAATGATCTCCAAGGGACGGTGTTCGCGTAAGTTGATCGCCATCGAAGGATCTGCTTGCTGCCGTCGCCTATTAGCAAGCGCGACAAAGCGACGCCGCGCCATCTTGACGTGCTGCTCAGAGGGTGCACGGGGCACGTCTCGGAGGGGATGCAGGCGTTCACAGTGTCTCTGTCGCAGTGAGCTTCGTCTCTCTCAACGGCCTGATGTAGCCTCTCCAGCCTGATGTGGTCTGATGTAGTCTGATGTAGCCTGGTGTAGCCTCTCTAGCAACTCTAGCCGGATGTCGCGCGGTTCTTTATGGCGCGACTACGTATACAATGCGCTGGCGACAGTCTATTGGCGTTCTCTCGCGTGTATTTTATCTGCTTAGAGTTTAACATATATCCTCCTGAGTTCCCTAGTGCGTTCACATTCTCTTCAGCACGCCTTCCAAAGTTAGGGAACTTATAAAGCACTGCCACAATCATTGTAAGCACAGCCATAATCATTATAAGCACTGCCACAAAGGGTTAACAAGAGCCCGAACTGCTGTTATACGTCTTCCTCGTTCTTTTAATAAACGAAAGAAGGGGGAACTTAAGGGTTCCCGATGAAGTGTACGGGTGGACGACCGCCTCTGTAGCTCAATTGGTAGAGCATTGGACGCGTTATTCGAAGGTTGCATGTTCAGTCCCTGCCGGCGGCAAGGTGTCTTTTTGTCCACTTCAATTTGTCCCTATTCATATTATCATCACTACAATACAGCTAAAAGACTACTAATAATGCCCCCTATACCCTCGTTGGCTTTACTGTCTGTTGGTTTTCATTAAACTCGTTCTTAGCACCGAGTGACACTCTTCATGCTCTTCCAAGCACTTCCGGTCGAGCTCTTACTTCCGGTTTTCCGAAAATTCAGAAAAAAATGGTATTCTAAAAATAGAAGTCAATGGTTCTGGTTCAAGTGAACAGTCGTATTGGACACATATGATATCAGAGAGTAACCTTAGATAAGGACCAATTAACTGTAGGATATTTAATGAAAATTACTTGTTAGAGGTCATTGAAATGTTGTAAGCAGGGCGCAATCGTTTCCGCACCTGGCGGAGCAAATCTCTTACTATGTGGCCTCTGAGATCAGCTCAGGCGCCGCGCGAAACACAGTTAAGCCGAGGAATACACCAGGGTACAGAAACACCGACGTGCGATTGCCATTAACAGACACCCAAGTAAGGATTTGGGTCACCTCCGGATTTATATGAGCCAGCCCTTTACGGCCTAAAACAGGCTAATTTCCGATATAAAGTATGATCCGTGTGGCGCTGCGTTGGGAAGGTTTGATCTTATGCTTAAGCTAATTTTCAGTGAAGCTTACAGAAATTGGGTCTGGGAGATCTACCTCTGTTTCTGCGTTCACTTGTAAAATAGAACGTAATTACATAACTCTGTCATTACACTCGCCCCGAAAGGCATTAGTGACGCACGTTTCTACTGGCAATATATAACGAAACATTTGGGATGCGGCGTTAATATTATGTCAGCCCAACACAATACGTTACTTCTGCTTGGTGTTTATCGGCAAAGAAAAGCGATTTCTATTGCATTGACATGAATAGGCGATCGCTTTGCCAACGTATGCATTGAGGTTGGGGCCAGCATATTTCGCTCAGAGACACAGAATAGTGTCCTTAAATTTCGTAATACAGCTAATACAATAAGATTAAAAATTGAAAGTTAATTTGGTGTTTCGTAAGGACATATATGTATTGTCTATGGAAGCTATCGTGCTTCAGCGTCACGCTCTCTACACATGCTTAAAAGTTGTAAGCAGTTGAGGCAGGTTTCTTGCTATATACACACGAAGCGGTGTGGTGATTTGTCGTAATGTGGTTTTGTAAAATGAAATAAGAAAGGTGAACAACGCAATTATACAGACCAAGTCGAAGTGTTTGGTTCGGAAGGTTGAGAAGCGATATATGGAATCATCTATGGATTCCTATTTGCAGCATTGAATGTTATCCATGAGATTATACTTCGTAGCAGTATAAAAGGGTTGACACGGTATGCGGTTTGTTGGTTTATGGGGCTTTAACCTCGCAAAGCGACTATGAAAGGCGCCGTAGTGACAGCTGCATACTCTTATTACATTAATAATAGCTTATTATTGCATGTGCTAGTAAATATATACCACAATGACGCCTTCAGATGCAGAGTGTCATGCATGGAGGCAGGAACGATCCATAAACGAGAACAAACGCACATACACGATTACACAGATCAATGCTTCTGCGCGACATATGTATACGCTTAGAAACGTTTAAGATGCATATACATACTGTGAAGTACCACTCGTTGTACCTGTAAGCAGCCACGACTTTAGACCTATAGTTGATGTTTTGGACCCTGATTTTCATACCCTACCATTTGCACATACGTGTACCATATCGAAGCACAAGACTGTTATTCCAGTATAGACGAGAAAGTTGGTCTAAATTTGGATAATATAATCACAATTACAGCGTAACGTACGGCCAGTAGAGGGTGTAACGCTTATTAATCCGTCAAGTAGGCAAGTAGTAACCTTTATTGACCATGACACTATCAATAGCAATAATAACGTTCACTAACTCTCATGTATTTTAGTAGTACCTAATACGTTAGGGAGAATGTCGGTACAGATACCAAGAGATTGGGAGCGGGTACGAGGACGGTTAGGGTTAGGTGGAGCGACGACATTAAGCAATATGGAGGCAAGAAAAGGAATGAGCTCGCTCAGGACGGGGTGGGTTGGAGAACGTTGGGAGCTAACTGGACATAAGACAGGCTGATGATGATGGTGATGGTGACGTAAACTGACGTGGGGGTAGTAAATACCGTAGTCACTGAATTTTACGATGCTTTTAAAGAGTGTGCTTCGAAGTAATTTTCACAGCATGAGGTTCTTTAACTTGCACCTGTAATTCTAAGCACGCGCATGTATGTTTCGGCATTTTGCCAACGTCGAAATGTATAGACGCCATGGCCGGAAATAGAAGACACGTCATTGGGTTGAACACGCAACGCCCGAACCGCCATGTAGGCTATGCCACGGAGGGTCCTTGGTGAAGTACAAAAAAATAGATACATATTTTAGTCATACCGGCTTGAATACTAATGAGAGGTTTTCTGTAAATGTAGTTCGAGCCTGTACGTCATAAAAATATAACCAACGACTATACGCGCTCGTCACACGCTACGTACGTCGTACTGAGCGTGTTGCCATAATTTAATAATCGAAAAAATTATTGTGCGCTGACAAGACGGTGACTCTTTATAGTACAGCCTAAATTTCCATTTTCCATCCAAATGCATGCATTTGGATGAAAATGCATCCATTTGAGTGCACCAATAGAGCTCGAGCTGTAGTGAGCACGCAAAACACATTTTGCATGATACTCTGCTACCCACGCTGAGTGCACTCTGCGCGGGTAGCAATCACTCGAATGTGAGAAACACTTCTACGGATGCTGCATGGATATATTTGCCATTGCCAAGCGCTATAGGCGTAGTATGTCAGACGGCGATGGTAACATGCGGAGTGATGCACTAACACATACGCTATGGACATACACACATAAGCAACTGCGAAAATGATAGACTGATCGTTGGTAGTGCCGATCAACCCTCAGAACGAAGATGACACTCACAGTGATGATGATTACATACAGGTGAATAGGATGAAGGACGAATGCTGTGAATATTGGGCTCACAGTACATAATCTCAGGCAGTAGCGCAAACAATCACACGGATGGCGAAATAGCAAGACGGGACGTATAGCGCTAACAACTCAGTGTTTATTGCACGTGATCGAATATATTTACAACACCGCGCCACCGTAAGAACGGGGGAGAGTGCAGCTCACAATAATTTTGACCGTCAAATCAAACACGCTCTGATGCGACAAAAACAGCATATTTTTCTCTGATAAACAGATTGATAGGCAACTAACAGCGTCTCTGTTTTTAATCTTCACCGCTTCAATTATTTCGCTCGTAAGCTGATCAGAATTTCTCGCCAGCGCTGTTTCGGTGTTTCGCCGTTGGTGTGATTCTTTGCGCTACTTCCTGAATCGTGAGCAAGTGAAAAACAGCGGCTCGTGCTAACTAAAAATAGCGGAATGTGCACGTTATTTCAATAATAAGAATTCAAAGCTCTTTAGAAGAGTAGTGAACCAATTGAAAACGCGAGGTTAGTTGTGCGAGAAAAAGTGAGTACCGAAGATGGTCTTATTTCATGAGCAAACTTGTCTGATGTTTATTCCTCTTCTTTTTTTCATTATAATTTATATAGGCCTAATGAAGTAAAGCTCACAAATAAATAGCGCCGAGCAGCAGAGTGCTGCTCTTTCGACACCCATCAAGTCTTTTTAATATGCGTCATTTATTTAAGTGTCTTACCAGCGACAAAGTGGATGCGGGATCAATTCATCAAACTGAAAAAGCATCAGCCAGAGCGAACTTTATGGAGCACTAATGAGTTGGAAAACTGGCGAATAGACCCACGCAGGAGCATTAATCATTTCAAAGAAAATATGCTCGACATAGCGTTCTCCGAAGTAAATTGTAGGCATCCTCTATGCGTTTTTTTCTTGACACGGCTCTAGAAGTGTCACCGTCACTATTAGGCCAACCTCTCGATTCATAACTCATCGCTAATATTTCTCAAAGCCCGCCTGCAATATAACTTATTATTGTATTCCTAACATCCGCCAAGAGAAACAAAGAGAGAGAAAATACAGTTATTTCTAAAAACGAATATTCGGTGACTTAAATGCGTTAATCAGTCAGCCCTAAAAAAATCACAGTATATCCACGGAGTGAATCATGATGAGTGGGCAAAGCTCCGGAGGTTCATCGGTAAACCGTGAATCTTCCGTGAAATTCGCCCAGTACATCATCAAAGACGTGACAAACACTGTGTGTATATATACAAAAGAAATTTATATTTTATTCGTGAGCCGTGATTTTCCGTTTTGTTTTCGTTTCTTCGTTGGTCGTGGTTACCGTTTACATAAGCCGTGGCTTCCGTTCCCCCTTCATTATAACGGCTTTATAGTCGGTGAAATGGAGAGAGAGCGGTTCCTGGATGGGTCGTAGTCGAAAGTTTGCAAAGACGAGATCGATGCAGGTTCCCCTCGGATGGTGGTTGGTTGCATGTGGTGAAACTATATGCATGTGAGACCATATCGCGATGCCATGTGTTGTATGGCATCGCGATCGTCATCGTCATCAGCGTCATCATCGTCACCAGCGTCATCGTTATGACGCATAGTGGGTACACTCCATGTGCTGTGCCGTGATGGCAGCGTCATCGTCATCGCACAGGGGTGGATTTTAGGGGCGAAGCTCCTTAGGGCGTAGGCTAGTCCGGCGTCTTAGTCGTCGTCGTCGTCGTAGTAGTAGCCACCTCTAGGTCTCAGAATGACCACTAGATGGCGCTGCGGTGCCATCTAGTGATCGACCACATGCAACCCACAACCATCCGAGGAACCTGCATCGATCTCGTCTCGATATGGTCCCAGGTGCATATCGTTCGACAACATGCAACCCACAACCATCCGAGGAACCTGCATCGATCTCGTCTTTGCAAACTTCCCACTACGGCCCATCTAAGAACCCCCTATCCCTTCACTTTACCGACCATAAAGCAGTTATAATGAAGGGTGAACGAAAGCCACGTCTAGCTACCATTTACGAACAATAAAAAAATCATTTCGTTGTATATACCGGGTGTTCAAAGTTAAGCTTTCTCGTTTTATTGAAATTCGGCACTGGGAAGAACATGAAAACCACCTTTACAGATAACATATATATCCTGGGGGGACACAAAGTGAGAAGATAATTATCACTGTCAGGAGCCCAATTAACTCAGATTCATTAATTAACTTTTTAGTGACTGCAGCAAGCAAGCATGTTTATATTGAAAAGTTGAAGGAAGTCGCGTTTCTACACAGTTCCATTTGGAAGAATTTTTCTAGCATGTCTGTGCTCCGAGATATCCCGCTGCAAAGTTTAATTGATTACGCATGCAGGGCGCTGTGGATCAGCGCAATGTTCCTCCCCGATGTGACGAACAGTCATTGCTTGCTATCGCCAGCCAGTAGCAAAAGGGTAACCGTTATCATCTTTGCCTGTGCCTTCGACCCGTTATCAGATTAAACGACGCAAGCAACTGCCGCGGCCCACCGGGGAGGAGATTGCGCCGCCGCTGACTGTCTCGCATGCGTAATCAGGTAAACCACCATTAAATTTTGCAGCGGGATATCTCGGAGCACAGACATGCTAGAAGAATTCTTCCAAATGGAACTGTGTATAAATGCGACTGCCTCAAACTTTTCAATACAAACATGCTTTCTTGCTGCAATCACTAAAAAGTTAATTATTGAATCTGAGTTAATTGGGCACCTGAAAGCGATAATTATTGTGTCATTGCGTGTCCCCCCTGGATGTATAAGCTATCTGCAAAGGTGGTTTTCATGTTCTTCCCAGTGCTGAATTTTAATAAAACGAGAAAGCGTAACTTTGAACACCCGGTATAGTGTTTGTCACGTCTTTCATGATGTACTTGGGTGAAATTCACGGAAGATTCACGGTTTACCGATGAACATCCGGAGCTTCGCCCACTCATCATCGTTCACTCCGTGGATATGCGTGGATTTTTTCTCATCTGCACACATTCACACACATTCAAGCGAATGAAAATGACGAAAAGCCCAACGACGAATAACTTTCGAAAGGCACGAACGCGTATTAAGTACTGAAGAGAACGAGCCCAAGCAAGCTGGGCTAAGCGCAGTGTACGTACACTAGACTTGCTTCTTGAAAGCCGATACGTCATTGCGGATTGATATTACCAATACATATTCTTAACGTGTGTATACGCACATGTATATATACGGGGTGTCGCAACTATGGCGTAGAAAGATTTTAAAAAATGGAGGAACGGCTTCACGCGAAGCAAACCTACTACAGGTTGTTGCCACTAGACTGGAGGAGCGACTATTCATTCTTTCGTTAACGAAGTTTAAAGATAATGGAATGAAAAAAAAAAAACTTTATTCGGGTCCGTCGGGGCGTAAAATATCACGTAGCGGACCGCTCCCATGTCGGGACAGATAGGCTTATAGCCTCTCCGCCACGTCGTGCGCCCAGTTGGACTGCCCATAGTAGTGTTTTCAAATCCGGACTGCGTAGCGCAGCATCCGCCATAATTAGGTATATCATATGTGTGTCGACAAGTATGCGCCTAATTATAAATAAATAAATGAATAAACAAATAAGTTCGCTTTTCTTGGTTGTGGCAGTTAATAAGTAATTTGAAGGGCACGCGTACGTGCCAAAAGAGAAATATATATAATTTTGTAAAGTACATCCAGAAGAAAGTGATTCTAAGTATGGGCAAGTTATGTAATAAACAGTGAATTAGGCGCGAACGGGAAGCGATTTATTGACTTTCCAGCCGGGGCCCTACTGAAAGTCTGACCCCGGACTGAAACGTCAATATGTAACGACGGCTGTGCGAATATTCGAGTTTCGCACCCGCATCGAATAATACCTAACCGGGTTATTTCGATTAGGTATTAGCAGACTTCATTGCCTTGATCTTTCTTTCAATTTTCAATAAACTCTTCGCTATTCGATATTCCATATTTTTGGCCACTATTCGCCACTATTCGATTAGAATTCGTTTGGAGATGAAATTTCACTATTCGCACAACCCTACAATAATTCGCTTCATATACACGCATCTACCTCACTGGTTAAACACACACACACACACACACACACACACACACACACACACACACACACACACACACACACACACACACACACACACACACACACACACACACACACACACACACACACACGCACACACACACACACACACACACACACACACATATATATATATATATATATATATAAAGGAAGGAATTGTAAACTTAAGGGCTCGTTTGCTTTGTTAAACACAGTATTAATGAGAACTAACAGACAAATATGCCGGAAAGTATAGGGGAAGCTATAATTGTAATGTAAATGTGAAGAAACGAAAGTGGACGAAAAGATAACTTGCCACCGGCAATGAACCTGCGACCTTCGAATAACGCGTCCGATGCTCGGACGTGTCGGATGCGTTATTCGAAGGTCGCAGGTTCGGATTCCTGCCGGTGGCAAGTTATCTTTTCGTCCACTTTCGTTTCTTCACATTTACATTACAATTACTTCTAACAGCTTCCCCTATACTTTCCTTGGCATATTTGTCTGTTAGTTCTCATATATATATATATATATATATATATATATATATATATATATATATATATATATATATATATATATATATGTCTGTTAGTTCTCACATATATATATATATCGCACACGAGCACACCTAACTCTAATTGAATTGCGGCAACAGATGGAGAGACGCTGCCTTTTTCTTAAAAAAGGCGCGCCAACCTGCTTCGTTTAGCCGCCGAAGGTTGAGCTTGCAGTAAAGCAAGACTTTTCTGCGACCCTGCAAAGCAACTGTATACTACACGGGAGTGTCACGCTGGCACCTATCTCCATATTTTTATTGCCCGTTCGCCGGCTGTCGTGCGGTATACGTCTCCACGCCTCTGTTGGAGCGGACGACATACACAAGCGAAGGGAAGGAGAAAGGGGGGGGGGGGGGTCGTTTACTCCCCGGTTGATTGTTTCGTAAATGTTTCAGCGCCTACTATATTACCTCTCTTCTCCCGACGCCCGCTTCCTTCATTTTTATGTTTCGTTTTATTACACGGCCAGATTTCTTTTAGTGTGTGCGCAGCAGCGAAGGAGTGTGCTTGTATAAGCCGCGCATTGTTCCCAACGAGCCACCTTCGTTTCCTCGAAATTTAGTCACCGGCACTGTGGCGAGGGCGTCGCCAATGCACGCCGCAACGCTGTCTGCGGTGACGTTGCATGTAAAAGAGAGAGAGAGAGATAGAAAGGGGAGTGGGGGGGGGGGGGGGGGGGGCGCGGAGGCGTCTGCAAGGTTGCTCATATGTGGCCTGGCGGTGGCCAGACTGCATACGTATATACAAGGGCGAGCGCTTCATGGGTTCGGCGCGGTTGTCCTTTAATTAAGGTGTTAATTGCGTTTCCGCGTTGCCCGTAATTACGGCAAGCTGCACCCGCCGCGCTTTCATATATATATATATATATATATATATATATATATATATATATATATATATATATATATATATATATATATATATATATATATATATATATATATATATATATATACAGAGACGCGCGCATTTGATGGCTGCGTTCAGGCTTGAATGCGCGCATATATATGTACGCTCACTTTTTGTTACTAATGTTTTTATAATTTGCCACTACTCCCTCGCACACGCTTTATCGCGTCACGGAAAGCTGCCTTTTCACGTGTGCATATGCTCAACTCGTTGCGAGCTTTCTTTTTTTTTTTTTTCTGCGGCCTCCTAATGATTGCTTCCGTGCGAGATGTCTTTTCTTCAACATATTTTATTATTATTTCTTTATCTATTTTTACATTTTCCAGTCGGCAGGTCTAACGAGGGTACGCGCATTTTTTTCTTCCTTCGTTTTGCTTTAGTAGCGGACAAAAAGTCCTACGCGCGCAATAAATTGACTAAGATTAGAACTCAGATAAGGGCCCTACGTCGACGTAATGTGCAATGGGCCCGCCGCGGTGGTAATTATATATTTACCTTATCACAGATGTGCGCTTGGGAAACGGAAAATTTGAGATATATACAGTGCATGTCGCGTGGCGGTGACTGCTTGACGGCGACGGTTCCACGTTGATTTGCACGGCCTTATGAGGACATCATTATCCATGCGAGGATGGGTCTGGACGCAGGCGTCACTTAGGGAGAGACGAAAGAGGGGGAGGGGGGCAGGAGGGGTGCCCTCAGCCTTCCACTGAGCGGCATACCTTGAAGCAGCCCTATTTAGCTGCCCCATTTTGTTCCAGACATGTAGTATAAATTTTAATGATAGAATGAACTTTGCACAAACAAGCTGACAAGTTTTGATCCCAGCAACGACGGAATTTGTTTTGTGTGGTGCCTCAACTGCAATGTACAGTTAGTCCGGCTTGCTCCTCCCCACCTTTCCACCCCTGAGTAAGTAGAAAACCCATACAACTCCAGTTCAGGAAACGCGTGGACAGACTACAGTCAAACCTCGATGTATCGAATCTGAAGGGAATCACAAGATAGTTCCATATATAGGCAGTTCGATATTATATGTGTTTTAAATATTTTATATATCGAAACTATATTAAGTGGATTGCACAGCTGCCTGATATACACGATAATTCTTCATACATGGATTCGATATATGCGAATTCGGTAGTATGTACCTATATTCCTCTGTGCGCATTTGCGACAAAATAAATATATATAAGCATACATGCAAAACACTTCCCGCTGGTAAACAATTCGATGTATAGTGCTTGTTGTACTTTACTCCGCTGTCTGTGTTAATGTCGTTTACTTTCAGTACTGTATATCGTTTTCTACAGACCACACTGCCGATTTTGGGCATCGTTTTTTTTTAGGTGCTCTGTGATTTCGGTCGTTACGAACAAGAATACAGGAAAAGATTAAAGAAGTGCACCAGGCTTTGCTTTTGCAATTCCACTTTAACTTGAAATCGCCATGAATCGTGGACATGGTCTGCTGTTAAAGGGTTTGCAGCAACTGCTGTGTACACGATTTACAGGTCATACTGCGCAGGTAAATCGCATTTTACGATTATTTTATCAAAAAAGTTCAGTCACGGTTGAATTTGTGCCGCCACCAAAAAAGAGAAAAAGTTAGCATAAGTGTTTCGCTTTTGCTTGTGAAGGTGCATAAACTCAAATACAATTATGAGTCCACGCCACAGACATATCTATAGAAAAACTGCGAAAATTTCCAGGAATTCAGTGCATAACAGAGAGACTCCTTGGAGGATTGCGGTAAACACAAAGAACATGCGGCAACTGGATGTGCTCTGTCACACCGCTGGTGGGGCTTTGTCACAATCAAGCATCTGCAACGTGGCGGACGCATCGTTCTCTTCTCTCGTTATTCCATAGAGTTGTTTTCACTGCCGAAGTCGCTGTGTCGAAAGCTCAGCAGAAAGCGTATATATATATATATATATATATATATATATATATATATATATATATATATATATATATATATATATATATATATATATATATATATATATATATATATATATATATATCGCAATTATGGGTTTGAAGCATAATGGTAGTCATTTTCGCAATGATTTTTTTCTTCGCGTAATGCCGAAGTGCGAGCAGTTTAGATTCCTGAGTCACAGTCAGTACCTAGTATTAAGAAATGACGCAAGCAGTTCGACAGATATGAGATTTCTGATGCCAATGAGTGCAGAGCAGTCTGGATTCGGAGTGTTTTCGATTGTCCTGTTCACATGCAATTATGGTTTTAAAGTCGCGTTCAGCGATATAGATGCTCTGCAAAATGAGGCTGAATGCAAAAGTTCTACCCTAGTCCCTGCCACGTATCCAAAAGTATTTTCTTTTGCAAACGTAGCAGAAACGTTTTACAGCTAGAAATCGTGCTCGTAAAATTAAAGTGGAATATGCACTGACCGTTGTTTTCTCGGCTGACCGCGGACTTGCTCACTCTATAAACGCTCCTCAGACGTAATGTTGAAAAGTTTAATTTTAAAAAAAAATTAAGTTATTTTTTCTCGAGCAGTTTTTTCCACAGCGTCAGTATGTCGCCTTTTGTGGCAGATAATGCGCGTAATGAAGAATTCATTTCCACCCGTTTTAATTTTACTGTATACGTCCATCATTAGCGACCGCCCACGCGCTGCCTGCATTTAGCCTTATTCCTCACTCGGTGACGGTGTACTGTAAACGAAGTTGCACCTAAGTGCGAGCTTTCGCAGTGACATTTTCCCTTCAGATTCCAATGGCTAAACTACGGCGTGCCGAAGCCAGCCCACATATAGATTATTTTACATAAGACGCATCGGCACCGCCAACTGGGGCTGTTAAGCGAATGCTTTGCTTTTTCAGCAGCGGGGCTGTTTGTGCTTTTCGTGCCGCCGTTTCGCGTGACCAGAAAACTAAGCTGCGTCTTGCGAGTGCAACGCAATAACTCGGCCAGCGCGTTCTCTCTTCGTTCTGTTCTGCATCTTAGGATTGTCTGTAAATAAAGACAGTTTGCTCTTGGCGACGTACATTCGAGAAATGAGGATAAATGTAGTATTTCAGCTGTATGGCCGTGCAATTTGGCGAATAATGAGGGCTGTGGCCAGCACATTCAATGAGGTTGACAAGATGTATGTGCAATGTGGGCGGTTATTAAAAAAAAGCAAAAAGAATGTACCGAACAGATAAAAGAGAAGAGAAAGGAGAAACAAACAGGAAAATGGAGATAGAATCTTGCTAAAGACCATGCTAATTAAGACCGTGCAAATTAAGGCTACGTCAATTAAGCCATTGCTATAATTAAGACTATGCAGTTTAAAGGTTTAAACACCTTCCCTAAGTATCTATTTTAATTAACACCGTGCAAATTAGCGCCATGCTAATTTATGTCATGCTGATTAATACATTACTAATAATCTAGGTCTGCCACAAGCTCCGATGTAACTCCAGTCTTGCGCCACTAGTGCATACTGCCACCACTTTTTTTTTGTATACTTGTGAAGTGAAATAATAAGGTCATGAAACGGCGAATGCACCAACCCAACCGCATTTATGCCCCCGCTTCTACCGTAGCACCGTTCGTTTAGCTCTTAAAGGAACAAAACGGCACGGATACATCCAAATATGGCAGCACCCAAACCCATACGTAAAATAGTCTAGACTCTATAGGAATATCTGCTGAAGAACGAGAGTGCGTCAACCGATGTATAAAATTAAAATACCGCAGACGGCGGCATATCTCATACGCTCACTGGTGATCGAAAGAAGCAGGCACCGGAGCTGAAACGTGCATACCCAGACGACTATATGCGGTGTAGGAGTTGCGACTATATATATATATATATATATATATATATATATATATATATATATATATATATATATATATATATATATATATATATATATATATATATATATATATATATATATATATATATATATATATATATGGCATATAAAAAGGCATGCACTGGTCGTCTTTTAGGCCGGCCGCATATAAAATAACGAGAAATGCTAGAATGCTAGCACATGGAGAAAATGCCCGAGCGCAAAACTGATCCCAATCAGGTTAAGCTGATTATTCCGCTCGGCGAGCGCAGATTGGAAGCCTCGATCCATGCGCACCGACTGAGCGGTCGCCTGATCCGTCCCGACGCTGGTCTCGCGGAAGCCCGCCTGTCGGACGCCCTCCGTATAATATTATACGTAGCGCACGTCACGCTGCTTGGTGTGCCACTTCAAGAACATTGTGAGAATTCTCGTGCCGCGCATGTAAATATGCCTCTGCGTATACTGCCCATTTGAGAATTCGTGCTTTCGCGGGTTATTGTGAAATTTGTAGAGAGAAAGAGAGATGAAAGAAAAGTACTAATTCAGGAGGAACATTAACCAGAATTGAAAGTGCGGCTTTCTAACCTATACTATACCCCAATTGGGTTCTATACTATACTATACATTGCTATACTATACATTATGTGCTATACAAGCTATACTATGCATTGCGGTCGGGAGACTCAAACAGATAACGAGAAAATAGGCAGATATGAAAACGTATATACACGATCACAGGCAATCACGATCACAGCTTACTATCCGGGCACACCGCAGGCATGATCGTCTTGATAAACATCTCTCCCCTGTCCTCTATGTTCACCCATCCATAGGTAGACCTGTATTTATGTGAAGAAAATAGCAATCGGCAAAGAACGAGCAGAAAAAAAAAACACAGCATATCCACGGAGTGAATGATGATGAGTGGGCGAAGCTGCGGAGGTTCATCGGTAAACCGTGAATCTTCCGTGAATTCTGCCCGGTACATCATCACCGACGTGAGATCGGGCGCGTTTATTCTAAAGGGTCGATGAGAGTTATGGTGACTGAACCAATCATGGTTACACCGTGAAAACTTCAGTGGTTGCGCCCAGCAGTAATCAAAGCGATAGTGTGTGTGAAATTTTATTCAAACTTCAACGACCGATCGTCGTCCATGGTCCGCCAAGCAGCACGATCCGGCAAGCGCACTCGTACGGCGGTCCGCACAATCGGAGAGCAGCTGCACCGCCAACGCCATCTAGCGTACCTTCACCCAACCGCCATATTGTACGCATGTCTATAGGACAGCGCCCTCTCGGAAACGAGACGAGAACTGGAGATGAGGGCGACCATATCCACGGAGTGAATGATGATGAGCGGGCGAAGGTTCGGAGGTGCGTCGGTAAACCGGTAATCTTCCGCGAATTCTGCGCAGTACATCATCAACGACGTGAGATCGGGCGCATTTATACTAAAGGGTCGATGAGAGTCATGGCGACTCGCAGCTCACTTTAATTTTACATGTACGCTGTAAATTTTTCTATTGTTTGATCACGCACAGGAGACATCTCACACCGGCACTACCTTGGAGGTCGAAATCCATTGCCTACTGGCTACTCAGAATGCATGGACAACCGAGGACCGCCGAGGTTATGCCATAAGGAGCATCGCCTCTAAATATATTCATCATATACAAGTACTAAACGAGAGGTGGCTACATAGAACGGGGATGCACGACCACTTTCTCCGTACGCACGACCCACGTCTTAAGGAGCTTCGCCCCTAAAAGAAAGGTAGACAACGACGTGTGAATGCCTTCCCCGTTTACCGGCAAAGATGATTGAGGTTGTGCCTCGGAGTCCCACAGGAAGCCTCGAGCTCTCTATCAATCGTTGCATCTCGTCGCCGGCTATCTTCAGTCATACGAATGGTTGAAATATGCCGGCAGGTTTACCGAATTTCAACGCAACACTAGAAGCATCCATTGAACCACGCACTTAACGAACCAAGCAAAAGTAATGTTCACAATATCGTTCAAGAACAAAAAAAATATATATATATTATTACGTTGCCCTGCATTATGCAAATTCGATATTAGTTACCCTCCTTGGATGCTAACAGGAACTAAAATATATTTATTGGTCGAAGGGATAGTATCTCTGAAAGACACATGTTCATGAGAGCCGCTTACTACAACAAGCACCGCTTTATAGTTACGCCGCATGTCTGCAACATACATCGACGTGTATACAGACGGCTCGTGTAATAAACATCATTCTGCTTCAGCATTGGTCCTACCATATTTGGTGCTACAGCAATGACGTAATATATTACGTCGTTGTAGCATGCTCCACTGTGGCAGAGCAGTTTGCGATTCCTTAATTGCGCTTCATAACATTAGCAGGAAATGCGCATAAGTAAATTATTTTTAGCGAGTCCACAGCACTCTCGCATCGCTATAAAGTAACCAAAGAAAAAAGTCTGCATAATATGTGATCGTAATAATAATATCTGGGGTTTAACGTCCCAAAACCACGATATGATTATGAGAGACGCCGTAGTGGAGGGCTCCGGAAATTTCGACCATCTGGTGTTCTTTAACGTGCACTGACATCGCACAGTACACGGGCCTCTACCATTTCGCCTCCATCGAAATGCGACCGCCGCGGCCGGGATCGAACCCGCGACCTTCGGGTCAGCAGCCGAGCACCCTAACCGCTATACCACCGAGATACGGTAATATGTGATCGTAAGAGGCGCGCAAAGAACATACAAAGGCAATCACAATGAATAACATAATTACATTACAGTGGATATATGCCGGGACACTGAAACATTCCTGGTATTAGTTCAGCGGACGCAGCTGTGAATTTGGTGCACAATAACGTGGAGGCAGTCAATCTTCCTCTGTGATGCAGTGATATCCATCTGTCCCTGAGACAGATGTCCTGTCGTCTCAGCAAAAACAGCTGCTTTGATTAACAATTTCAACACTACAGAGTTCTTGTAGACCCAGGTATAATTTTCTCGATTCCATCAACTCTGAGCCAAAAGAGAAAGTTTGAATCCTTAGAGCACCGCCTGCGGCTTTGTACAGCATTTACGCGACGCTTTTTGTAGAGAATATCTCTACAAAAGTCTCTAGTTCGCAGCGTTCTTGCGGCCACCCAGACGAAGATGTGCATCAGCAGCACTTCAAGTGCACAAAATATAATTCGCCACAATCTGTATTGCGCGATATGTTTGCTATATTTAAACGGAAGACTCTTTATTCTAAAAATAAAGTATACCTATTTGGCATGGCCAACAGCTGGCCTTCAGAAAAGAGCGCTCGTCGCTATATGGCAAAAGCTTTTGGAAAATAGGAACATCTATGAGAAATATTAAGCTTCGCCGTATCCTGGGAGCTAAATAAATGACATATTACATTTTGAGAATGGTATGTTGTGATCGTGTGTTTTATGTTCGATGTATTTTTTGCGATTTTTTTTTTGTTGTTTTACTGCGAGTTATAGGCCATACAAAGTATGTACATGTACCTATGAACTTATTTTTCTTGCCGGAATTCGTGCTCGAATCATTGTGACTCATGTAGTCTTCGATTGCATTGTGTTTGCACATCTGGTGTTCTACTGGCTGACATATTTTGTGACATTTTTTTTCACGTTTTTATTATACTTTGTATCGCTTTCTAAGCGACAAGGAGCACCCGGTGCCTCCCTAAAGGTGTAAACCTCTCCTATTAATAACTTCAATACAAAAATGTGTAGCTTTTCCGCAAAATCACACATCCGGAAGACTTATAACAAGCACGTGTGCACGAGACATACATGAATTCTATACATTATTATAATAACTCTGAAAATTTATACAATGAGTCACGTATGTACGGCGTAAGGCGGAGCTTTAAGTTCGCACACCTGGTGAATTAAACCTTTTCTAAGCTCTAACCAGTATAGTAGAGCATTTTTTGTCGTTTTTTTTTTACGTTCCAGGCTTAAGCTGACGTTCCGCCGTCAGCCGCAATGGCGTGGTCCTGCCGACGTTTCAGACGTCTTGGATACTTTAAGCGATGAGAAAGTGACGCAAATATCGCTTGCAATACAACGGATACCAATTTATCGGCTTGCCTCTGATATAGAAACTTACAAAAAAAATGCGACGTCGACATGTCGCCGGAGGAAACCGCTTTTGTACTTGCATGTAACTTTATAATCGAGTTTAGTTTACAAATCGTGTTTTGTTTTTTTTTTTCGACACGAAGACGGATGCAGCAAGCAAATGAGCCAGAACACACGGGCGCGATAGACGTAAGTGTACCGTCCCGCGGTGGTGGCGTCTTCGAATCGCATTCGCCCATCTTCGTCGTGCGGAAAACAAGTAATTATTTCATTGTTTGTTTTGTTTCTGTAGTTGCTTCTTCTTCTTCTTAGAATTTCGCAAACATGCGTGCGTCAGAATGCCACTGCTGCCGAAGCGGCGTTCGCTCGTTGGCAGTGGTTTCTCGTTGCATACGTGTCGGCGCTGTGCTACTGTGTAGTTATATACGCGATTATAATATCTATAAGCTTTCCTTTCATCACGCGCGATTGCTCCCGACCGCGCTACAAGTTACCGAATTCAGCGGCTTCCGAAAAAAAAAAAGAAAGAGTCGCGTGGATGCGTCAGGCGTGTGCATGCCGCTACCGACAGAGGATGACGCCGCCTTCATATGAAGGATGCCGCGCTGCGGAGTGAGAGACAAAGCGGAAAAGCCAGCGACCAAGGAAGGAGTGTGGTGCGCGCCGCGGGCTCCCCTCCCGTATTTAGTGCCCGCGCTTATAAAGTTCGCGAGGCTGCAGAACGAAGAAGAGCAAACGTGAAATTGGAAAAGCCGCCAAACGAGACTACAGCGAAAGAGAAAAGAACTGATTCGCATCGGACTGTTTCGTAGATAACGTCTGTACATACTGCGACCCCTGTGATTCTTCGCCAGGAATCCGGCGCGTGACGGTGACTGACGATATGCAAGGCTTGCCGAGCACACACATGTAAGTTCACAGCGCCCTCTCGACTCTTTGTTTGAGTTCACTGATTTGTTCGTTATTTTTTTTCTTTTCTTCACCGATGCGGGCGTACTGCATTCCTTCGCTGTTCTTGTTGTGCTGCTTCTACAGTCTTTTTTCTTTTTCTTCTTAAGCTGCTTTCGGGTAGTGTAAGTACGTTAAATCGGATGGCTTGAGTGAGAGCTTAGAAATGCGTATACTATATGTTGTTCCATAGGGGTAGCTCCTCCTTTTTCGCCGAAAGGAGGAGGTCGGTGGAATAGTGGTGACGGCGAGGGGGGGTGCGGTAGGCGATGCTGTATGGAGTGGCAACCTTCTCCCTTTCCAAAACGAGAAACAGCACAAAACCAGCTGTCCTGTTGTCCTGTCGTTCACGCTGTTTGTCGTTTTAATGGGCAAGTATCGAGCCAGCTCAAATAAGCACTGCAGTACTTTGCCCTTTCCTTACGCACCCCCATCAGCCTATTAGTGGGAACTTTTGTTTTCTTCTTTAATTTCGTGCTATACATGTGGAAGCTTAATTATTTTCTCATGGTCATCGTTTACAGATTCGCACATTCCACCAGTGCACACGCCCAGAACATAGGGTTGCCGGTGAAAAGATGCGTGGCCCAGAAGCGGTGGAAAGCGAAGGAGGAAAGGGAGGGGATGTCGCGAGCTCTCGGGCTTCTCCATAACTGAAGCCTCTGTGTTGTTGCGAGATGTCGTGTACGTCTTGTAACTGCGCATCTTATTTCATAGTATCCAGGCATTCGCTACGCAGCGGCCATTGTTAATCGAGGAATATAGACCAAAATTTTCATCGCTTGCCGGAGGCAGCCATCTTTGATGGGGGGCTGCTGATTACGTGGAACGGACGACTAAGCTAGCATTCAGCCTGTTCTTATCACATGATGGCCGCCAGTGATCGCTTGCCATCAGCTGTGACGTAACCATTCCGCAGCCCCTACGCTGGCCTCGCCGACAGATGACAACTGGGGTCAAGATTATGTATACTTGCTCAAAACGTGGGTGCAAGAGTAAAAATAATCTGGTCTATAGACTCATTGAAGTTAAATGTGTGACCGCTGATGATAGCTTAATTCTTTCGGAGAGGGTGGGCTGCTCGACTTGAAACGGTCTATCGATCCCTGATAACGTTCATGAACAAAACCGATTTGGCCTTGCGTTTATAGGACGTTTTCCTGCGTTACTGCTTATTTTTGTCTACGTCTACGTCATTTGTTTACTTTCCTATTTTCTGTCCTCTCTCTTTTCTAAGATCTTCCATTTCTCTATCTATACTCACTATATCCTGGTATGTTTGTGTATCCCATTTGAAATAATGTAATAATAATAATAATAATAATAATAATAATAATAATAATAATAATAATAATAATAATAATAATAATAATAATAATAATATCGAACAAGGCGTGACAGTTTGAGGGTTTTTAAGACGAGCTTGGGCCAGTTGGTAAAGGTTATCGCCGATTTACATTTGCTGCTTTTTGTCGCCGAAAAAAAAAAGAACATTCACACTAATTTTATTTTATAAAGGCCCCTTGTTCATACTTAAAAAAGGGGGGAAAAGATGAATAAACGTGTATTTTTAGAAACAGCGAGAAATTGTTCTTTTTAAAAAGAAAAGAAAAGGACAACCTGTTCACCTATAACGTCCAGAAAAAACTTACCCTATTTGAACATTTTTATTGTACTATATGTGTTATAGTTGCTCACGAACTGTCAATGTAGGCGCGTGAAATATAATACCGTGGTGCGTCTCGCATTTAAACATGATTGATGATCCAGAGTAAAGCTTGATTGATGATGAATACTGCTCTACTGGCATTTGAGCATTTGACCTTGCATTCGTGCCCGGACGTCATGCGTTTTCAATACATCGCTATAATAGGGCAGTCTCCGTACTTTTTTCATTAATGTTGAAGACAATTTCGTCAACGATACCACTGGGACCGCAATATAAGTATTCGAAGCACTTGTGCCCGGGTCGCCTAAAACCCTGCAGGACAATGCAGTAAAGTTACGACCAACCAAATAGGTGTGCGCAGCAAGGCAAGACAAAACACAAATGATGATGATGATCGCAGAAATCGGGTGGCTACAATCTACACTTATCTTTAGAAAATTACTGTATGCGTGTTTCATTCAATTAGCATTTGTCTTTATTTTCTTTAATAGAAGTAATTTTGCAGGGGAGAAATGATACCGTCATTCTGAGGCTGAGAATTAGTCGAGGACAAAGTGTAACTTCAGGCAGGCGTAGGGCCTCGCTCTCGAGGGCGCGCACACGCCTAAGACAAAGGAGGAGTCTGAGGGCGAGTTAGAAATAATAACAATAAAACAAAATAAGTGAACGGACGCGCGCTGTACGCATGCGCACTGTGCCACTTTGAACAAATGACATTAGTGCGAGCCTGTCATTAAAATCCCGCTACACTTCCGCACACCCCCCTCTCCCCCCCCCCAACTGCGGAGCTCTGTACATGACAATTGTCATGAGACAAGTGTGAGAGCGGCAGCGCTTCCTGAGCTTTTGCGACCGTTCGCGGCCACTCGCTCAAATTACTGCGGGCGGCGGCGGCACGACGCGCTCGCGTGCGCCCACCACAAGCGCGGCGTTAACGCCCTCTAGCGTCACGCCAGAGCCTCGTGCCGCTGAAGACGCTGACGAGCCGCGTATGAACGCAGTAACAAAAAGTACTACGTGTCTCGATGCACTGAACTTTTCCGAGTCAAGGGCGACGAGGCGTGACGCGCGCGCAATTACATGCAGCAACAAGTCCATGCCGAATGCAAACTGGTACCGCTTGTAATATGCGTATGTATAGAACGTTCTCCGCGCTTTATTTTTCCTTCGTTCTTCGAGTGGACGAAGTTGTGGCGTGCAGTTAGCCAGCGCCGGCCGGTGGCATGCGTTGGCTCATAATAAAGTTATTTAAGAGGCAAAGTGTAGCAATCACAACTTTTTTTTCGCTTTCATGCGCACAAGCCTGACAGAGACTCAGCCACGTCTTCACGACGACTCGCGTCTGCACAAACGTTATGCTGAGCGTGTCGGGCCACTTAAGTTGCGCCTGCAGAGTCGGTGCGAGCAATTTAGATCCCCGCAATTTTTGTCGCTCCCATACACAGCTGAGGAAGTAGCGCTAAAGGTGTCGTTTCCGGCCAATTAGTGCTTATTAACTGCCGCACGCATTTGAATTCATACAACACCTCACTTAGTCGGTTAGAGTCGGCTTCAGCGAAAGCCCAGCTTATTGAATAGTATCAGTTTGTGCAAACCTATACCTGGTTAAGAACGCAGTTCTGAACTTTTGGCCTTCGCAGGTAACGAGAAAACTCCCTATCGCAAGTGTTTTCGTCTTTTTTGTTTGTTTCTTTATTATGCACTCTCGTACTGCGTACGTATAGTTTAAGGACCTGAGTCTGACGCAGATGCTAACACTCGCCCTTTAAGTGATGCATACGATAACTATGTGTTTCGCTGAAAATTAACGATAGATCAAGAAACTGAAGAGCCGGCAGTTTATTTTGAGTGCGCGGATAGAAACGAATATTCAAGTAGATAACCGTCAGAATCATGAAACTTTTCACTTAGTTAAGCCGAAGAGAGAGTAAGAGAGATAAGCAACGGAAAGGCAGCGATATTAACCAGGTTACACCTGCTTTAGCGGCCGGTATAAGTTAGAGAGTCGAATGTATTCCTGAAGAGCTATTTGAGATGCGCAAAATTGGGAAATATGTAAATCTCAGTTTACGCATGCGAAGTATATGCGCGTAAATAAAACGCCTAAATTTGTAAGTTATAAATACACCTATGATATACTAGGAATATACGAATTAGAAAGTTTCAACTGCGAAGCGAATTTGAATGATAAAAACGACGTGTGAATCGCATTGAATATTTTTCGAATACAAATGGTAAAACTACCGACTTTTGCAAAAAAAAAATAAATAAATAAAAAATTCACCGACCAGACTGGAAAAAGGTAAGTTTGTTGTGCATAAAATAATATACAGGTAATGTACGGATTTTATAACACTTCCGCTTCACAGTACCACATAGGCAGTTATTTAATGCTGTCACCCCGAAGTATGGATATGTTCGGGAAGCAGAGATATCATTGTGCTTGTCGCATTTCTCCCCAGACAACGAAAATAGCCGCTCACTAGACACACTAGTGCCTATGTGAGAATCCTGTCATATCTTACGCTGGGGCAAATCTAAAGACGTGCATCCAGTCCAATGGGTTATAGGAAGCCTACGACTGCTCCTATAACATTTACGCTGCTGACGTCGGGCCAAGGACCTAACACAATCTCATCGGTTAATGGTCTACTATGAAATCGTGCAATCGACGAAATTCTCACTATATTCTCACATCCCTAAATTATCATCATCATTCATTACTCTTTTGTTCCCATCTCCCCATTCTCCAGTGTAGAGTAGCAGGCGAGAGCAAACTATAGCTCAGGCCGACCTTCCTGCCTTTCTGTAAATAAACCACTCTCTCCCTTGTCATAGTTTAAGCCTCTAAGCATGCTTTCTCAAATGGGAGTATCATGGTGTTTATTGCAGGTGATTCTTGCAGGAGAACACAACTGAATGATGGGATTCCATATTTTTAGGCATTCCTTCTTAATTTTGCAACGGCTCCCCATTTGTCTCGGTGGTTTTGGTTGAGCATAATTTCGTCACGCTATTGCAACAACGTGCTCGGTATCGAACACAATGTCATGCTCTGGTCACTACACTCGAATACTGGCAAAACATTCGCAAAAGCGCGCTATAAGGGAGGGGATGGGGAGGGTGGAGGTGGGCAGCAGTGTAGCAATTAAAACTACTTTGTCGATTTTATACATCAAATCTTGCGATATTTATTACAGGTATGTATGCAAATCTTTGTACTGAATCCAATACTGCTCCTGAAGTTCTGTGGCGGTCGAATTTTTCAATGGTAAGAGTGCCTAGCGAATTCAATCGAGTATACCGAACGACGCGAATCGAAAATTTGAAGTTCAGAATATTGGCACACCCCTACTTAAAACATAAGAAAAAAAAGACACGAGGCGGGATCTTGGTAGGCACTATACGTGAGAAATTACGTCGTGGTTTTATACTTTCTCGTTGGCAACCGCACCGCATCACAGTTTCGCAAAGAAAGCTGACACGACTCGCCGATAGCGGTGTGAGCTAGCGTGGTGGTCCGATCCCTGGACGAGTGACCAGCATACAGATACCAGCAATCTACATAAATTATGCGGACCCACTCTCCCGGGTGCTGTCGCACGCTCAGATGCTTCTTGCCTTTTGAATTGTAACTGAACGATGTCAGCGGAAAATGTAGTTAACGATAAACATTTCGTTCCATTTCATTTTGTTTATATATGTAAATTCTACGTCGTTCTCGATATGTACATTTTATGCCGTTTTTTCAAGAGAGAGAAAAGCAAAGAGAAAAGGCAGGGAGGTTAATCAAGCTTTTACTCGGTTGCCTACCCTACAGGTGGGGTGGGGGATTGGGGAAATTATTAATAGATAAAATACAGAAGAAAGAACAATAATAAGGAAAAAGGAGAATGAACAGTTAGTGTGAACACGTACGCCACGATCTCGCGCTGGTAGTTCACAGGCGCTCGTGAAGTTCGGTCTTCGTCAAGTAGCACAAAAGCGCTCTCGTGGCCTCGTGTGCGTGCATGAAACCACGGGCCAAGGTCCCAGGATCTTCTTTTCTGATAGTGGTCTTTGCACCAAGACGATGGAATTTGGCTTATAGAACACGCCGTTGAGTCATGGTAGGACCGGCAGTGGCATGGAATGTGCTAAAGCGTCTCCTTACAATAGTTGCATGCCGCACTGCTGGACATTCCAATGAGATACGCGTACGCATTCGTAAATGCCACACCCAACCACATACGACGCAGCAAAGTTGCATCGTGTCGTGAGAGGCCGGATGGCAAACGAAGTAGAAAATTAGGGTCGATAGAATACTTGCATCAGAAACCATAGCGCGGTAACGAATAACACGGGACAAGAAGCAGGGGCGTATGTCCTGTCTGCTTCTTGTCCCACGTTATTCCTTACAGCGCAATGGTTTCTGATGAAAGATGAACTACCAACACGCCCAAACGTCATTGGAGAAACCCTACGTATTCCGCTGTAAAAGCGTGATGCGACGAACAAGTGATTGCAGTTGCCGCGCAGCGTTCGTTCGGTGTGGTCATTGCTGACAATTCCACAATGACTCGGCAACCGTTGAAATATAATCTCATGTCCTTCCTCCAAATAAGACACGGCTACCACCAGGCGGTGGTAGTCGTGCCTTATTTCGTACGCTAATTGTTCATGTAGTCCATATGCCCTAAGGCAAAACAGTGTTTATAAGGCTGACCTCGAGTCGCAAAAGATGGCAAAATATGTTCTTTACCGCATCTTGAAGCGCTGCGAGTTCTGCTACTGCCGACTTCGTGATGTGGGAAAACTTGAATTGCAATGACGCGTCGCCGGATGGATGCCCTTTTCGAATGGCCCGGTGAAAAAGCCGGAACCGGTTGCGGCACATGTACAACGAAGATCAACCGTTTGAATTTTGTGTCAGTAAACGAAATTATTGCGCTATTCCGACTTGTTAGTTTACTTATCTTGATGATATAGGAAAACAAATCTTCTGGGACGACCTTCATGAAAGTGGTTAATAATTTACCTGTAGTAAAATGCCTAAAAAAATGCAACATTACCGTGATACAAGTTCATTTCAGTGATTGTGTTGTCTCCGTTTTTCTTTTTTTTTTTAATTTACAAGCTTGATCATTCCCACGCCATTTCCGTGCTCACGTTTCCATAAACTCTCATACAAACCTTCAATAGATTTATGGGATTTTTTTTTCGTGGCAGTTTTTTTTATTAGAGAGAGTGATACTCCCGTTCTTACTGTTCTTGCTCGCACGTTTTTTGTCCCCGAAGTTTCGTGTAGCAAACCAATAGTTTCAGCTCCGGTTAACCATGCTGCCTGTCCCTTATTCGCATATGCTTGTATTTAGTATATAATAAATGTTTGTGCGGTTTTACGTGACAAAACCACGATATGATTATGAGGCACACCATGCGGAGTGCTTCAAAGAAATTTATACCATCTGGTGTTCTTGAACGTACGGGAGCAATGACGCAGCTATATCATATAGCGTTTATATATATAAATATACATTTGTCTACAGGAGGACTTTTCGCGCTACCTTCTTATATTAAATTCATTCACTGCCCACGTATTCAATGACTACGCGCTGTACAACCGCGGCGCACAGCTTGCGCGCACGCGCGGGCGCCCACGGAGAATGTGGAAATAACGATTCACCTTTCTTTCTCTCGCACGAGTTCGAGCTTACCATTGTTCCTGTTATCGCCTATATTCTTATTTTAGTCACCGCGTTCTGACCTCTGACGATAATAATTCAATCCCCGAAAATAACGTGGAAGCTCCTTTGTGTGTCCAGCCTATGAATTTTCTACGACCTAACTGTGTGTAAGCTCAATTGGAAAAAGAAATGCCCGGCCGAGGCGCTGTGAATGTATGAGCAGCGGAAGGGACAATACCGAAAAAAGGATTGCAGTGTTTTACACGCGTCGTGACGTATGAGCAAGAACGACTATAGCTTACATTGTGTACGTGTTACTCATTCTACGTTCTGGGCCGCCTGCTTTAGATGTGTGTTGCCTCCCGCGCTGTACGCAACGACGACGCCTACTGCCAAGCGCTATTTTACTTGGAACGCAAACAAGGATTAGGAAAATGGGAGACAGAAAATCATGAGAACGTCATACGCTCCATCGCTTTAAGCCGGAACCGGTTGCGGCTAACGTAACGGAAATTACGGATCTTAAGGCTTTACACTATGTTCTCAATGGATCGCGAAGGATTCCTAGTCTGTGCCTCCGAAATGCCACAGCCACACTGGGCTGGAACAACGTGGGCATCAACTGCCGAACACATTATTGGAGCTAACGCCACGTGCTTCCCACACGAGTCAACTTGGAAAGCCGAGACGGCGCTGTTAGACGCCGCCCCTTGCGTCTGCTGCTCGAACTTTTGGTTCCCTAGGGATCACGCCACTATTCCACTAACAGGTAGGTGGAGGGTGCGCATCCTTCTTCCTTTCTGTTCTTTTGTATTTGGGATTCGTTTGTTTTGCTTCTTTTGGCCGAACTTGTTGACAATGCTCGGGTAGAGTGGCTATTTAGGAAGTACAGTCCGAGCAATTCGCAGAAACTACATTAAAGGGCCCTTACCTTTGAAAATGCAAAGAACGAACACGTTCTTCTCTCCTGGCGTTTACCGTCTTTTCGGCGCAATTTGTGTCGCCAGCAGTTTGTTGACGCGTCGTCATGAGGAAATATAGATTAGTCCATTTACGAGGGAAATCGTGTCGTGAACTGCCTCCTACCCTGCTTTGCCATGCAGTCTCTCACCCGTTCCGCCTTGTCTCGCACGACTCTGTAGCGCGATGAACTGATTTCACTTCGTTGCGTTCGTTTTCGACTGCGCAAGGGGAGATAACCGCGTGCAGCTAAAACTCGCCAAATCCTGTTAGCAGGGTTGCCGTTGGGTGGACTTGAAAAGGAGCCATAACTCAAGCCAAAAGTAGCCAAAGTAGCCATTCCATTTAATATTATCGCCAAATTTGTAGCCAAGTGGAACAGAAGTGGTATTATGAGCAGATTCTTTAGTATTGATCAATAAATAATACCATTTTTAATAAGTAAGAGTATAGAAAACTACCGATAAGTTGGAAATAAATTAAGTGAACGAATTATGATGAATTTATTACGCGTGCATATATTTTATGTAGAAAATATGAGTTCCTGCGAGACACAAAGTTATATTTGAATATTCCAGCCAGCAAGTCAGAAGGAACATGTATAGGTTGAAACAGATTTTCGTTGAAGCTGCAGACCAAATTCCGGTTGTAGATGAACAGGCCAGCTGAATTTTGTTGAAGATGTCTGTTTTCCCAAGTTTACACGAGAACACGCACTGCGCATCAGAATTATTCGTAAAACTTGCGCGTAGCATCACAATGGATGGCGGGAAGCTTGAGCACCGAGCTGGCCACGTGTTCTTCACCATGCACGAAACTTTGTCATTCCGTATCTGGAGACGCGCTAAGCGTCGCGTAAAGGGTGCCTCGATGCGCACCAGCCTACTGGTGGGTGGAGGACGACCGTACGCATCCGCTGAAGCGAAAGAAAAGCTTAAAAACAATGTGTTTCGTCTGAAAAAAACGAGAAAAAATGGCTACTTAATGCGCCAAATCAGCACTTTAAAATTAGCAGGAAATAGCCATGGCGCCAAATGCAAATTTTTGTCGCCAGACGGGGTCGAAAAGTAGCCAATTTGGCGCAAAGTAGCCGCCAGCGGTTACCCTGCCTGTTAGGTTGAATGCTTAGTGCATACATTGTCCACGTGTTTTATGTAGAAACAAGTGGCGAAGAGGAGATAGTGCGTGCTGGTAGGATAGTGACGGTGAGAAAGGAACCATTCTGTCGTCTTCGAACTCGGAGCGATTTTGGGTCCCTTTAACAGAGAATTTTAGTTTGTCCGCAAAATTCTTACCGTTTACGTTTTTACGGGTTACCGGGGAAGTATACGTGATGGACAACGCTGGATAGCGACACCTGGTGATGCAGAACGGGATCAGAGACACACAAAGCTGATATTGCAGTGGCTTACATGCTGTGCTTAACTGCTGGTGTAAAGCATTGTCAGATGGATAGTCATTAACTTATACAACGCTTTCATTTTTTTTAACGCGGACACTGAACGCGACTGAACAGTGTTGCAAAGGTATTCTAGTTAGAAAAAAAGGCCACAAAAATTCGCTACTAACTCAGTCAAACGCGTCAGCGGCTCCGGTAGGTGGTAAATATGTAAACGGTAAGAATACTGCGGACGTACTGATCTATTCCTTTTCTTTGACGTTGCGCACTCTATGCGCGTTTTCATGCGCATGCGTGTTTGAAGAGGTTTCGAATATGGGTGGTTGTTTTGCTTGCTATAACAGCGGCAGGAAACTAAAGTGGCTGTGTATATATCGCTTTCAGTTATCAAATCAGTTATCGACGAAGACAGTTTCCTGTAGACTTCTGCCGAGCGTTGTTCGATGAAGGCAAAACGTCGAATTTGGTGACGTATGTGTTTCGCAACGTATGCTTATTTGCGGTTCGTTCAACTTTCAAGACACGCGTATTGAGAGAAATTAGGTTCTCTTTTTTGTCTTAATACAATGGCTGACCACAATGTACGCTCCTGAGAAGGCACAAGTTCAAGAGAAGGTGGAGGCTTGAATACTAATGGTATGATTGAGTTTTACGTACCAAAACCACGCTATGATAATGGGCCACGCCATAGTGGAGGGCTCCGAAAATTTCGGCCATCTGGTGTTCTTTAACGCGCACCGCTGCCATCACAAAGTACAGGGGCCTCCAGCATTTAGCCTCAGTCAAAATGTGACCGCAGCCGCGGGTGTCGAACCCGCGACATTTGGGTCAGCAGCCGAGCACCGTAACCACTGTACCGCCTAGGGCAGATATGGGGACTTGAATAGATGAAGAATCATTGAGAGGAGGGCGTCACTGGAGCTAACATTTCGACAAGGGACCTTTTCTTCTTTAATTAATATCTGGGGTTTTACGTCCCAAAACCACCATATGATTATGAGAGACGCCGTAGTGGAGGGCTCCGGAAATTTGGACCATCTGGTGTTCTTTAACGTGCACTGACATCGCACAGTACACGGGCCTCTACCATTTCGCCTCCATCGAAATGCGACCGCCGCAGGCCGGTATCGAACCCGCGACCTTCGGGTCAGCAGCCGAGCACCCTAGCCACTGATCCACCGAGGCGGACACCTTTTCTTCTTGAAGGCAGTAATCGTCTTAAAACGATGCTGTTTCGGCGGTTGCTGCCTTGAAGGAGACAAGACCAAATATCAAAACGTTGGCTCCAGCGACAATCCCTGTTCAAGTGAATTCCTCAGGTGACATGAGAAGGACTCGGGACTCTCATAAAATTGACATTCAAATCAAAGATCGTAAAAGAAATGGTGTTTCCCGTATGAAGTGTCATGTTTATGATAATGAAGGTATAGAATGAGTTTTAGACCTCCGCCCTCTTGAAGAGCGCTAAGACAGCACACTAAAAGAATCTAATAATAATAATAATAATAATAATAATAATAATAATAATAATAATAATAATAATAATAATAATAATAATATCTGGGGTTTTACGTCCCAAAACCGCGATATGATTATGAGGGACGCCGTAGTGGAGGGCTCCGGAAATTTAGACCGCCTGGTGTTCTTTAACGTGACTAAAAGAATCTAGAACGCGGGAGAAGCAACGAGGTCCCCTCGGGTGTGCGATACCCTCAATCACTTGAAACAGCGATGTGCGGGTGGATTACAAGTTTGCGGCGGCAGGCGACTCCGGCGCTGCACTCACGACACGCGCGAGCTCGTACGCACTACTTTGCAGTGAATTCACGTTTTTTAGTAGCCAAAAAGCACTCAGTTTTTTTTTTTTTTTTTTTTTTTTTTTTTTTTTTTTTTTTTTTTTTTTGAAGTCGCTGCCGCGGGTGTAGGTATACACGTTCATGCGTATACGGTCGACCGCGCGCGCTCGCGCCCACGTTCGCGATCGTGCACGCGCTGCTCGGGTCATTGCGCCTCGTGCAGACGCGCACGGCGCCTCACGTAACCGGCAACGCGAGCTGCATACGCGGACAGCACCGTGTGTATGTACTAGACGAGCACGAAGTCGCTGCAAGCTCGAAAGGTTTTGCAAGGAGCAATTACGGTCCGCCACACGCGGAGTGAAACCGAGAGGCCGAAAGGAAGCGAATAAAAAAAAAAGAAAGACAAAAGAAAGAAAGATAGAAAATCGGTGACGTCGTGAAACGCAGCTATCTCGCCATCTCTTTCTTTTCCGCGCATGCATGACGCGCTCGGCGGTTGTCGATATGCGTGCGGGCTTGTGGTATACATTTCTCCGCGGCAGTCGATGTGGCCCGCCGCGTGGTTTTCCTTCGGATCTGCGCGATGAGATAATGGCTGTAGCGGCGAGATCCTGGTTAGCAGTGACCCGCGTGGTTTTCAGTGCCAATATGGCTCCGCGCCGGGGGTCACGGCGCTTATCCGATCGCCGCAGCCATACAGCTATAGGAAGGACGGCTGTGACACATAGCCATCAGAGCGTCACGCGCCATCCTCGCGTGCCCTCTCGAGTATTTCGTGCGGTCTCGCGCGGACGGCAACGTTTGCGTATACACGCGGTGCCGTTTAAGTAAATGCTACCACGGGCGACTGCAGCGTCTTCTCTGCAGCGTTTGCGGAGGAGAATCCGGGCCACACAGAGCGCGGCGGACATCTCCTCCGGTCGGCAGCCGGTCATTATTTAATCTCTGGACGACGCATGCGTGTGCGGCCGCGGTCAGAATGCGCGCGTGACCCGTGGGGCTGCCGGTTGTCATTCAGCCTCGTTACCGCCTCCCCACGTTTTCCTTTTGCCCCGCCGTGCTGTGGTGGTGCACGGTCGCTCCACGCCTTTTTACGCTTGATCGAAGTTCGTGCCTTCGCGACGGCACTTTTCGCGGGAGAAGCTCGCGGTCTCGCACATCCACCCCGAGCCGTTGTTGACTTGTTTGCTGTATGGCGGTTGCGTGTGCATAGCCATCAGGAAAATATGTATTTAAAAAAAAAAACGTGATGGAACGGTGTTGACGCGGAAGCATGTCATGTGTCGATCGCTTTGTCAGGCCGGCCGTCTAATTTCACGCGACCCGTACGAGGAGGGCTTCCCGCAACGCTCGTAATACATGATTTTCGCGTCACACGGGACTCGCTATGTACATATCCAATATGCATGGCCACTTCGAAGCGATGACATTTGATGTAACGTCACTCAGGAGATTTTATGTGAGGGACAACATCTTGTCGGTAGTTTGAAACGGTAACATAAGACAAACGGAGCTGACGAGATTTTTGACAATGTGCAGGAAGTTGACGTTCACTATGGCTTAGCTTGCTGACTAAATGTGATTGCCAATAAAGCACGTTAGGAATATTTGTATACCAACCGCACGGAAAAGTCGAACAACGGTTACAAACTAGCGATGAAAACGCAAGCGCCTTCGAAAGCGTGAGTACTGGATAAAAATACCCAGAATTCCCGGCGTTCCGACAGCCATTTCTGTCGCATGCTGTAGTCTCCGGTTAGGTTTTGACCATCTGGAATTCCTTTGATATGCATCAAAATTGAACCCACGCCCTCGAATGCAGCAGCGCAATACCTTAATTCACCGCTGTCAGCTACAACGGCGGATGCGAGATCATCTCGCTTTTAAAGAAATGCAGAAGAACATCCTCTCACAAGCAGCTTCGTCGTCTTGAGTTGAGGTCGACTCCACCGATTGTTGGCGCAGCGACACAATGACCTGCTTAATTGGATAACTTTAGTTCATGCACAGACTTAATACCGTTTACCGTTGTACGGTTTACCGCGGAGCCGTTGATGGCGGTTGCAGAGCTAGAGGGGACATCTTAAGGCGTTTCGTCCAACTAGAATATGTTTGCAGAAGTTTTCAGTTGCGTCATTGTTCTCTTCAAAAAAAGATAATGAAAGTACAACGAGTTAATGGCTATGTATCTGACAGTACAGGGAAGACAATAGACGCGATTTCGTATAAGAACGGGGATCACCGAGGCCGGTATTTCACACGGTGAGTCAGGGCGCGGTTTCTCAATAGACATGCGCTTATCGAGCCCTTTAAGCGCTGACAGAAAGCTCTTAATCGCTCGCTGATGTTAGAAAACGAAATTAAGCTCGGTAATTTGAAATGTGTTGACATATACAGAGATCATCAAATGTGTGCAAGCCCTGCCTGCCCGCCTATATTAGCCACTCGAGGCAAACAATGCGCTGACTATAAGAAGCGAAAAAGAAAGAGGGTGTGGGGAAATAGAGACGACTTTTGGACATAAAAAATGCGTAGGCGAGTACGACGAAAACAACAGCTGTG
Source organism: Rhipicephalus appendiculatus (assembly GCA_030522465.1). NCBI lineage: Eukaryota > Metazoa > Arthropoda > Arachnida > Ixodida > Ixodidae > Rhipicephalus > Rhipicephalus appendiculatus. The sequence goes on from JALIZH010032930.1 coordinate 871,524, forward strand.
CTCTGCAGGTGGCACCAAATGAACTATCCTTTTTCTTATCGTCTAGCTGCAACATGTCCTTTTATTTTTTTCCTTATCTGTTTATAATCGTACGCCGCTCTGGAATGTGCGCATTTACATTTATTAATTCCGCACTGTTTTCGATTATCCGATTCGAGACAGTTATTGTCTAAATTTATTCTCTTCTACGCCTTATATTTTCGGTACGGCAACTGAAAACATATGCTGAATTAAAAATCCTAATTGCGGAAAGGTTAAACGCATTTCCTCATCAAGAAATATTTAAAAAAATATTTATTTATAAGAAATTTGACGAACAAACAGTGGAATGACGAAAGAAGGGAATATAAACATGCAACTCGGAAGAGTAACTGCGTAGAGCTCCCGTAATTGAAGACGGTGTAACATTTATATGGCTTGGATGGACGTCATAAATCCGATTATCTATAGCGGTGCGAACAGGTGTAGAGCCTGCATAAACAAGAAAAACCTTGTACAGCAAGCCAGGTGCGTGCTTCGCCGGGCGACTGATCGATAACGGAGAAAATTCATTTAACTTTGCAGAGAGTTTAGAAGTAACAATATGTTATTTGTAAATATATATATATATATATATATATATATATATATATATATATATATATATATATATATATATATATATATATCAGAACAATAAAGAAAGTCTTTCCATGGCTTCTGTACTCTTGCGTTAATGGCCTACTGGACAAATTTCAAGAGGGGGGGGGGGGGGGGGGCTTGCCTACGTGCCTGATATATATATATACAGAATTCTTTCAACGTCATTCACGCTGGACCCTGACGACTTGTATGCAAGGAAGGGACGACGAAACTTGCACGAAAGCGTCTTTACTGAACGTTTTCGGCTGGTGGATCGTCAGACTCTGACGAAGGCTGGTCAACCAGCCGAAAACGTTCAGTAAAGACGCTTTCGTGAAAGTTTCGTCCTCCTTCCTTGCACACACACACACACACATATATATATATATATATATATATATATATATATATATATATATATATATATATATATATATTGTAGCGATGCATTGGAACTTAGAAATGGGTTGCACTCTCGAGAGCCTTCTAGTGGGTCATCTGCAAAAAGGACGCCGCTCGCGCTGAGAGTTAGTGCCTGGCCGTGGCTGTCGCCATACGCAGTATCTCTGAGTACCGGCAAATAAACGCCTTAACAATTTATATATATATATATATATATATATATATATATATATATATATATATATATATATATATATATATATATATATATATATATATATATATACTGAAGAATAACTTCGGTTGCCGCAAGGTTACAAGTATAAAAGTAGATGCGCCTTCACATAACAACTGTTTATTCTGCCGACGTTTCGACGGGAACCCCGTCTTAATTTCTCATATATATATATATCATTACAAATAACATTGTAGTTGCGACAAAAGAAAGGCAAGCAAAACTAAGAGAAAAAGTTCGTGTGAACTTATTGCGAATTTTTTATGGATTCGCAACAAGTGGATAACGCCGAACGTTCTGCGCCAAGGCGCACATAGCTTAACGAATGACATAACTTAATTAATCCCATCATTACAGTTGACTCATGGCATTGTTGCTGGTTCGTGGTTTTTGTATACTGCTGAGTCCATAACGTTGGGCTGCTAGCGCGCCGGGGCGGCATTTCGGAAGAACAGTCTGACATGTCAGAGCCTGATTGCTGTGGGCTTTTTCTTTTTTTAAATTTTTGATCAATATTTCATTGTCCTGTAACGTTATCATTCATCGCGATACGTGTAGCTGACTAAAAAAAAAAAAAAGAAGGATTGTTTTAAAAGAGAAAGCTCTTCGTAGTCGTGTTGCTGTTCACTGTTGACATGCTACGCTGCTAAATGGACGGCTACGGAGAAAAGAAGAACACGACATGACGCGGTGTCGAGACCTTGTGTGATCGTGATCGTCGTGTGCCGTGATCTCCCGTGATGATCCTCTTTCCTTCGTGCTTATCTAATTAGCGTACGTAGGTGGCGTGACCTCCTCTTCACGCCTATATTTTACCCTTTCCCTGTAGTGCGGGATGATTATCCGAGCCTATATTCCTGGTTAAAGGGGCGATGACACCCAGTTTCCAACGATATTCAGTGTTGCGTGGAGTAATCCACAAACAAGCTGGCAAAATTTTAGCGCATTTGGTCGAGCACCTAATTTATAATTGAATATACTATAAAGACTCGAGTGGCCCGGGAAGGAATGAATGAAAAACTTTATTCTGGCAAAGGAATTCTCCCGGCGAAGGTGGAGCCCTCAGTCCATGGCCACTGTGGTCTTAGCCATCTTGCAAGCTCTGTCGATCAGCTTGAGCTGTTCTTCAGGGCTTCGAGCAGGACAGCAGTGCCTCCCTCTGGTCCGGTGTTGGTGCGTTGTTTATTATTCCACCTCTGAGTGTTGGTAGGCCCATATAACGTGGTAAAGCGTTGAGTGTTCCCCGCATAACGGGCATTTGTCGGGCAACACTGGCGCACTCGCGATCCGCGACGTAACAAGCTGCTTGCTGTGCGAGCGTATGCATTCCGGCGAACGATTTTGTTCCCTGGTATAAGGTGCGTGCGCAATAGAGTTGTTTCGGCTTTCTTGAGCTTGGCATTGAAAGAAAACGATTTGCAGCGGCTGAAACTTCGGCAAAATGGCGGTCACCGGCGTTGGGCGGGGTTTACAGCCGGTGGCTTCTAAGGCTTGTTTTGTAGTGAAATATTCTTGTATGGAGCATTTTTCATACATTTATAGGTAAAATAGACCCTCTACTTCTATGCTTCGCTGAAATCCGCAAATCGTTGGGTGACCGTGTCATCCCTGGTTCTCTGTCTATCTCGCTCTCTCAGTCTGTACAGCTGAATAATAGGTAATGCATACTTGCTGCAGGCTGGGACCATTCAAAGCGAACTGCCTCGACAATGAAGAAGGTCCACGACGGTTGTGAATAATGAGCATTGAGCCTACAAGTTTGACTCGAGCGTCGCTGCGAAATACTGAAATATCATAATTTCTTTCTTTCTTTCTTTCTTTCTTTCTTTCTTTCTTTCTTTCTTTCTTTCTTTCTTTCTTTCTTTCTTTCTTTCTTTCTTTCTTTCTTTCTTTCTTTCTTTCTTTCTTTCTTTCTTTCTTTCTTTCTTTCTTTCTTTCTTTCTTTCTTTCTTTCTTTCTTTCTTTCTTTCTTTCTTTCTTTCTTTCTTTACGTTAATTGATACTGTGACTAACTCGTTCTTCAGAGCCCTACAGATGGCGCAGCAGGTTACAGGACATCGTATTAAACGCTTGACTGGATATCAATCTGAACGTATAAGAAATAAAGGGCACGACAAAGGTCGTTTACACGTACAAGGCTAATGTCATATAAAGTTACCGACATAGCGTTGGGGGAAAAGAAAAAGGTTTGGGGCGAAACTTGAGCCTAATTAGGGCCACTATTAACAGACAGTTAGCCAAATCAGCTGGATAGAACATGACAAAGTCAGATAGACGTGCAATAATTGAAGGCAATAAAAAAAAATTGCCGAAGCTTACACTAAGCCACGCAAGGCCTGAAACCGCGAAACTGGACGATTATGCAAACTTAATCTCGTTGCTTCTAGGTTGTTTCTAGGCCTTAGCAAGCTGATGCAGTTTATTTATAGGTTGCTTCTAGGTCATTGCTAGGCTTTAGATAGGTGATGCTACGGTTGTTTCTACGTTGATTCTCAGCGCACAGAGGGTCGAGTTAAGCCACAGACAGTCACAGACAAGACACGGATGTCCAAACTTCGGAGACAGGGACTCGCGCCTGAAACCGAGCGTTCGCACCTCATTGATCTACGGGCACGTCGTTGCTGGCGTCGGCCTTTTATCGCTTTGGGGTCTTCTCGCAGTCGCCGTTGCCTTTCCCGTTCCCTAGTATCCTCTCGTTGTACGTGCTCGGGGTCTTCGGCTGGCCGACGTGGCTAACTGTTGCCTTCTTCCTCATTAGTGGAAGTTGTGTGCAGTGGGATTTACCCAATTTCTGTGGCTCATACGGGTTTATGATGATGGTAGTTTTCGCGTGGGCCGCACCGGCACATACCCGTAGGCCGCACAACTTCACGGCTAGCCTTCACAGCTTCGCTGTTTAAAGGGAAGGGGGTCAGGAAAATGGATTCTGGAGTCCTTGCCATGACGCGAAATAGAACACGGCTTTCGAAACAACTTGTCGTTCCTTTTTTTTTTATTATTCCCATCATGTTAACGCACGGAAAATCAAAGCAAACTGACAAGGCAGGAAGTGGTTTTTACGCTACGCAATATGAAACACTAGCGCTAAATGCACAGTCCCATCTCGTGCATTTTGACTCTTCTATAACCATGTTTCGAAACGCACTAATTTGTGTAACTTTCGATCACTAGCAACGTAGACTGACGTTAAGCAGCATTTTTTTTTCTTACTTCATTTGGGAAGCCTAAGGGTGGACTGGAGTCCATGCTAAATAGACACATGCAGAATGGCTGGAACTCGTGTAACCTGGTTTATTCAGCTACAACTGATTTGACCACACGTTTTCTTTTTTTTTTGTTCACAGATGCGAGTAAAGGTGACTAAATTGCCACCTTTAATCGTTCCGTAATGCAAATCGCTAACAAACGTTACAGTTTTTGTTATCGTCGCAGGTATTAAGTAAATGGCACGCGGTAAAATTTTCGGTTTTATTGCAGTGGTGTGACATGTGTCCAACACTGCGACACAACGAGGCTTGAATTCAGCTAGAAAACAGAAAGTTAATAAATTAAATCTATAACCAATCAATTAGTAATATTTCCTAAGGGACAGTGGTACCAAAATCAAACCCTCGGCTGCAGTTCGTCTATCTTGCTTTTAACTCAATACCTCTCCTCACTGCAGTAAGAAGTACGAAGTGAAGCGTGAAGACAGTCCGCAGGGAGCTCCGACCTTTACAATTATTTGCATACGGACAACGACACCCGCTTTACGGCGCAAAATACGCGTAAATATAGGTGCTAGGAACGCTAAACAGACCTGCTCAGCAATCAGCATGCGAACGTATATTACGAGTTTTCTCTCTTCGCACGTACACTGCAATGCAGACAAAGCATTAGGAAACAGGAATGGCATAAAGGACACGCGAAACAACCAGCTTGCCCGCGCGTGGTTGTTTGTGCGAACAGAAACGAGCGAAAGAAACTAATTTCGTTCGGAGACACTCGGCCTGCCAGCGGCGCGGTTAGTAATTCCGGCTTCGAGACAATCACGACTGTAACGGCTGCGTATAATACGTATCTGTACACGTGCAAAACAGGCAAAAAAACAAAAAAAAAACAAAAACAAACGGCCCGCCACCGTCGCGCGGAGTAACTGGCAAACGCCCCGGCCGCCTCGCTTCATCATCGTATTCGGGAGCCCACACCCTCTCCTCCGTCCTATACGGCCAATTCGCAAAACTGCGCGCTCGCATGCACGCATACAGGTACAAACAGAGGGAAGAACAACGGCGCACAAAAGGAGGGAATGGTGAGGCAGTTAATTAAGCACCAGTCGGCGTGTAGCTGGAGCGAGAGGGGGGACAAAGAACTCTCGCGTTCCACGGAAGATGAAGGCCCAATGGCAATTGGCCATTAAATGGGGCCGAAATCGCCGAAAATAAACGAAAAAGAAAGAAGACAAGTGACGGGGAGACGGGTCCGCAGACGACGAAGCAAGGAAAACAAGAGGAGAGCCGTGTTTTATGAAGGAGCAAATATTTATGCTTTTATTTATTTATTTTTTTGGCTCCGGACGCTAATTGGAAGCTAGCGTTTCTAATAGCTTCGGCGCGCCCCTCGAGCGGTTGAGTTGGCTCGCTGGCGCGCCTTCGCGCGAACGACGGAGGATGTGTATGGTGTACGTGTCTGTACATACGTGTATGCAAGGTATATATAGTTCGCGTATAGGACGAAGGATGCGACGCTGCGATATGCTGGCCCGATGTCGCAGTTTTTCCGAGATTGATGGAAAGGGCGTCGTCTCTTTTTCTCGGATCGCGACATATACACTGATCTGTTATCCGGGCATGATACGCGGTCACGGCCAGACTGGAAAGGCGCGCGAGCGCTCCGTAACGCTCGCGCTCTTTTCCAGTCCGGCCGTGACGTGGTACCGAGGACACCTCCATGTACACCTAGATGGCGTGAAAAGCTATTCGCAAAGTTTCTGAAGACAATTCAGGACACGTATTACAGTCGGCGTCAAAACATTAGAGAGCAGTAGGTCTGAGAAAACCTAGGAATTTCGTAGCGATTTTTTTAAAATTTATTCGATTGAACTGCACGGTACATGTTGATAGCGCGCTTTAGAACAGTCCGGAAATCTAAATTCAGCGCTTTCCGCCAGAGCAGCGGGAAATGTTCAGGTTTTCTTGCGTCTGACGGTCATTAAACTTTTGACGCTGGCAATAACGACTGGCCTGATTTGACGTTTATGCACTTTTTTTCTATGTGCATCCTCATGGTGTGCACACTGCGCTCACTCGCTCTCCATAGTTGAACTCATCCGTAAATTATCCTTTTCCCTTAGTTAAACGCCAGGGTAGGGTCGCAGGCTAAAAGGCGTGTACGTTCGCTTTTAATACTCATACCAGTTTCGTGATGTTCCTTCTCAAACATTTCAAGGCATTGCATTGCAGTTTGAAAAAAAAGATTCTGTCGCTAAAGCCTCCGACACAACAGACCAAAACAGAACTAAGTGGCACATCAATGTCTTTTGTGACACAGTTTATAACAAATGCGGATGCCTATACTGAAAGTAGACCATCTTCACTCAAGCAGCCGCAACGTGTGCATTAACCGTAATTAGCCCACAGGCTACTTATCTTTTAATCTACAATTGTGACGAAGTGGCGAGTTCCCGAGAAAGCGTCACCGTCTACGTTTCACCGCATTTACCTTTATCCTTGCTCTTTGAAGCGCATGGGCGATTTTATGCCCCATCGAACAACCTTCTTTTATTCCAACGAATGCTCTCGTAAAATTTACGAATAGGCTCAACATTCGGAATAAGACACTTCGATGGCTCTATCGCGAAACGCTCATGCTTAGACGCTGTAATTTTGCGGACTTGATCGCGTATGTGCGGCCAACTGTCTATAATAATTTTATCCCCATTCTGCGCCCGGTTCAGCCACAAGCGAAACGCTCCGAGATTCTTCACATTCCTTGCCATCGCTTCGCAGCAGTGACGTCATCGGCGTTGAACTTGTATATTATACATACGCCTCCGTAAGGGCCTCTGCCTCCCCGAGCCTAAGTTACACGGCAAGCACGCGCATATAACAGCATGTATACGGTAATTGGACGTTGTTGCCGGTCTCTTGCGGCATGTTACTTCGCACGCGAAAGCCAACGATGGTCGATAAAAATCTCGTCTCCGAATGGGCGTACATACATATAAAGGCCACGCAGGCGTTCGAGGAAAGTTATGGAATCACGTTCACAGGGATATTTATATGCTTGGAGGTCGACAGCGCGAAGAAGCACGCGATAGATCGAAACGAGAGGGCCATTGCACCACGGCACGCGCTGGTGCCATAAAACGTATTTTTTTTTTTGCACTCTCTTGTGTAATCCAATTTGCTGTGGTAAGAGCCGCGGCGACCACTAAACAACAAGCAGTAGAAGAGGACGATGAAGAGGAAGAGATACCACTCTTCTCAACTCCCTCCCCCAGTCCGCATGCCTGTCTTTATTGGGAGCTTCTCGTCACAACACCCTAGCTATAGCCCCGTTTCGTTGAAACTAATTCCATGCAATGCGGCGTGAAAGCTTTTGCCTCTGGTGTAAAACCCGACTTTATACCAGAGCACTTTGTTCCTCAACTATGCACACAAGTCGCATACATTGAAGAGCGACATATGCATTCGTGGCTGCAAGAAGTGCAGCGTGACATCCCGATCATTGCGACACTGTGATCCTGCGGTACACGCAGTCGAATTGCTAAATGGTGGCATTTACGTTCTTGCTCAAATGTTGACGAGGAGCGCGTGTCATAACTAGCTCGTCACTGCACGGATTTAACGTCGGCCCACCGGTCATCATCGGAAACAAGGAGGAGAGGGCGAGGGTAGGTATACCGAAAGCAACATGGAAGGAAGGCGTCTGGTGGTGGGGAGGCATTCTGGCAGGAGGGTTCTTCATTCCAATAATGAGCAACACTCGATCCACCCCTCCCCCCCCCCCTCTCTCCCAAGTCGAGGTGGCTCCTCTCATTAAAGCTGGCACAATAAACGCACCCCCTGGCGTCGTTAACCGCGCCGACACGCCGCGAGCCGAGGGTCGCGCCGCCGAGTGATTATTACGCCGAACGCCATCGCCCTGCAGCGGCATGACCCTCGTATTCATTAAACATCTTCGCGGCTCCGGGTGCGCTTCGTGCGTCTTTTCGTATACACCGCGGCCTGCCTCTGGTCGTTGTATGAGCGGCGCTTGCGCGCAGCATTCGAGCATGTATGTATGTACGCGCCATACTTTGGAAAAAGCCTGCGTGCTTGCCACCCCTCGCTCGGCACAGCAGTAGCTGCCAGCGGCCCATCTTTCTCTCCTCTCGCCTGGAAAACCTAATTAAACCGCATTAATTTCGCGCCACGCAGAGACGCCCACCGATTTCGTCTGTTTCACCGCGCGCATCGCAATTGATACCCCTGGCGTCTATCCACCCCCCCCCCCTCCCTCCCTCTCTCTTTCCTTCCGGACGCCAAACAAAAATAAAGCAAGAACAACCACACACACAAAAGGATACAATAGCAAACTGGCAAACTGGCTGCGTGCGTATGAGCAGGCAGCTGCTTGAAGCACGTACGGTTTTGCCGCGCGCTCTTCTTGCTGATGCATCATTCCAGTAGGCACGATGCACGATGCACGAACCGACGCGGTGTAAGCTCTGGAGATGATGGATGAGAGTACGTGTCAGAACCTTTGTTGCCCTCCGTGCGTGAAAGGCGAGCTTTATTCACGGATACGGGGACTATACATATGTGGCTGTTAGGAGACGCGTGTTGTATATTTATAAGTATGTATATACGTGCGGACTGAAGCGCAGCTTTCACTCCCCGTATACACAATAATGTTAGCGCCTTTTCTCTCGTTATTTGTATTTTTAATTTGCCGACGAGGAAAGAAAATAAATCTCAATTAAGGTGACTAATCGCGAATTTGCGAGAGAAGGTCACGAATTTTCGTTACTTGAGTTTGTTCGCAAATACGCCGCGATCACACATCGCGGTTTCGTGACAAAATGTGTCTTTGGCGAAATTTCGAGCATTTATAAATAGTGCATGTATACCACAGCTCACGTCTACACTACAGCTCACAGCAGCATGTCCTAATCGCAGCACCGGTAATGATTAACTCATGGCACGAAGCAGGCTACCTGCTGAACTGGCATGTTGTTATACATATACTATAGGCGTATAGGCGTGTTCGTAAACGTGGTCGTGAGTTTGTGGACGTTCCTTTCATCTCAGTGCGACGACAAGCGGTCATGTAACCTCACGGTATCACTATATTGACGCATTGTAGAGGACAATATTTTTTCAATGCATGTGGCGTTAGTAAATACTCGTAGGTGTAGGTATAAAGATAAGAAAACACGAATATGAATAACGCTTATGAAAAACATTTCTAAGAATAGGTAATGCTTGTTTGACTATGTTATGAAAAGGTTCGAATTGAATTACTCGATGACGATGGGGTTCTATATGATACAAGACGTTTATTTAAGTTATTTGCAACTGAGTTAGGGAGCCGAGAATCTATGGTCGTTCGTTGTTCGAAAGGTCTCTGTCACTACCTCTTCGGCCACCGAGTTTCCCCGCACCGGTCACTCTCTCTCCATCTCTCGCGCCGTCCGGTCTAGCAAGGGTCAGTCTGGTCCTGTCAATCATCCCGTTCCCCGAACATACGCAGGCGTCCCAATCACCCAGCCTTTTCCGTGGGAAGGCAAGTGTCGGTCAGAGACCCCGCGACGGTTCGGGAGAACGGGAAGATCTTTAACAGACTACGAAATGATACCATATCAAAGACAATCAGTTAAGATTAGTTAACTCTCAGAATTAGAATATGATAGCGAATGTTTCGTCATTCACGTTATTCAGTTACAGTACAATTAATACAGATATATGTGCCTTCAAAAGTCTCATGTGCACTTCAGTGTCCTTCAGTTGTGAGGGACGTATTCAGGTCGTAGGTCCTGACGGCGTTGACGTTGTAGCAGGCGGTGTTGGCCTGTCACACATAGCCAGTAATGGTTCCCCTCAGGCTATGAACCATCGAGCATGCGTTGACGTCTGATGATCGGCCTTTCATGGAAGAAAACTTCTTGGGTGCCTGTCCTCACAGGTGATGAACTTAGAAAACAATGCGACCCCTCCTACAATACTTGAAGGCGAATGACTTGAGTGCTCGTCTGTAGCTACGCCGCACCGTGTGAATCCCCTAGATTTATGCATTCTCTCTCTCTCTCTCTTTGACTTCCTCATTTCCCTCCCAACATGTAGAGAGAGAGATGTTATGCATTAGGCAAGGAGGTTAACCGGAAGATAAACAACCACATTGCTACCCTGCACTTGGGAACGTGTAACGAGAGAGAGAGACTGGCAAGAAAGAAAAGAATGAGAGGGAGACAGGTAGAAACACGCACACACATACAAACACGGAAGGAAGGAAGGAAGGAAGGAAGGAAGGAAGGAAGGAAGGAAGGAAGGAAGGAAGGAAGGAAGGAAGGAAGGAAGGAAGGAAGGAAGGAAGGAAGGAAGGTAGAGAGAAGGCAGGGAGGTTAACCAGGCACATGCCTGGTTGGCTACACTACGCTGGTGGAATGGGAAAGGGGAGTATAAAGATGAAAGAGAGGGAAGAAAGGAAAGAAGGAAACAATCAGTAAATGCCCTGATGCGTATGTGGCGGTGGCACTTTAAAAAAGCCAAAGGCGTTCACACAGGCCCGTACTCCTGAAAAAGCACAAAAGTGCTTTAACTGACTTGTGAGCCGAGGATCTATGGGGACGGTGCTCCAGCAGCATCTGCACGGAGAGCGGCCGAGTGTCATAGTTTGTCCCTACGGGTAGTGAATTAAGTGATTCCTGTTATCCCATTGTAAAAGCGAGAGAAACAGAGAGAGAAAGAGAGAGAGATAAATGTTATGCCCATGCTACCCTCCTGTTCTGCCACGTGAAGAATGTTGTCCCAGTTGCAAACATAATGTTACTAATGCTCCAAACGAGTAGCCGTGACAATCACATCGGTCACATTCATTGAGCGAACGCGCGCGTATAGAGCGCCGCGCAAGAAATATATACACAGCGGCGCCAAAGCATAAAAAAAAAAGTACAAGGGTAAAATAGAACGTCGAGATCACGTGTTACACCGGAGCTCGCCGCTGCAATCACTTTCCTCGCTTGTACACAAAGTATTAACAAAGGCGCGCGAATATGGAGCTCTCTATAGCGCACACGCGCCAGGCGCTCGCTCTGTCGCACTGCTCGAATTATACTCGTGTCGGCTGTCTCCCATGCACAGATGCGTTTATGACGTCGCGGGGGCGCATGTACGCGCTCCGAGAGGCTTTCGCTAAGCGCGCTGTGCAGCACCTGCGCGTCTCGCACGCCGTGCGCGCGGTGTCGAAAGTGATACAGAGAGCGCCGCTAGCTGCGCGGCTTATGCACGACGCGAATCGGGAAGTTGAAAGAAAAAGCAAATTTCTCCAATTAGCCGACGGTGCATGCGACTGGAGCGAGCTACGGCGTACAGGTCGGGCGGCGCAGACGCGAGGGGCCCGTATGAGTCCGGAAATACGCTACTTTGGAAAAACTGACAGGCCTCCGCTGGCTTCCGAAGGTGAGCTCTCCGTCACTTTTCTTTGTTGCAACGCCGAGACATCATTATTTCCTTAATTGATCTATGGATTCTGAAAATACCGACTTCCCGTGTGAGTCGTTTAACACGACGTATTACCGTGTCCGTGTTTCCTTTAACCGCTTTCTACAGCGTTAGCTGGGGTATATTGCGCCACGTGGTGCTCGCAGGATTGCGCGAAATTATGCCCCCCTAATTATTGGGCTAAACTTTTACTTTGTCTTTAAACAGAATTATACACGCAGCAAGCTGTTACTCTTTACAACAAGACGAGATATGACTGAGCAATCCATGACAGTCATTTGCAGATCTAGATATTGACATAATAGGGCATAATTTATAACAAATCTATAAAAGTCCGAAATGTAACGATTGATTCGCAATAGCAACTAATACAGTTTATCCAGTATAGGGAAAACTGCATGGAATAACGAACGGAAGATGCGACCGGCGACTGAAGTAAGTATATGCTGTGGCTCTGATGCGTTTTAATGAAGATGACTTGACCTGTCTTGAACTTTTTTTGATGAGGTTATAGACACTATAGAATCTTCTTACAATGCCGGTGCCGCAAGAGCTGATGTTTTCAGCAGCTCGCTGATGTGGGTTGTCGACCCTCGCATTGGGCCTTCTTGTGTCTAATGGAAACTTTTGTTATTCATATATTGCATAGAAAGTTGTATTGGTTAAATTATTTGCACACTGGAGCAATGTGGTACAGCCAAACCTCTATATTTATTGCCATAAAGGCCACCATAAAACATTTTCTAAAGGTCTTCATTTTATCTCTCTCTATCCATCCTCTCCCCCCCCCCCCCCCTCCACCCCGCTTGTGCTGGGTAGCAAACCACTTACTAGAACCAGGTTAACCTCCTTGCCATTCCTTTTCATCTATTCCTCTCTCTTTCTTTCTCTAGCTCAAGGTTGTGCTCAATTAATGTTCATGTCACCCGTTCTGTCATTTTAATCTCGAAAGTACTCAGCGAATTTTTCCCATAACGTGAACTAGTGACATAGAACTGTCTCCGCTTTCACACACACACACACACACACACACACACACACACACACACACACACACACACACACACACACACACACACACACACACACACACACACACACACACACACACACACACACACACACACACACACACACACACACACACACACACACACACACACACACACACACACACACACACACACACACACACACACACACACACACACACACACACACACACACACACACACACACACACACACACACACACACACACACACACACACACACACACACACACACACACACACACACACACGCACACACAAACACACGCACACGCACACGCGCACACGCACAAAAGAAGTTAGGCGTAAGCAGTGATGTCAGGGGGATTAGAGATAACACGCTGAATTCGCGGAAATTACTTGCGACAAGGACGTCACGTGGGTCGTCGCAAATGAATACGCTTATTCTTGACCCAGCGCAATTCTGCATGGACCTGGGTTTCGAAAATAAAAGTTTTCTCTCTCGCTCTCAAACAGCTTGACTCCTGAAAGTGTTTTTGACTGCGTTTCCAATAGGTTTGTTATTTTTTCAATACCTGGCGGCAGGAAACCGCGCAACAGAGCTTCACGCGTACGGACAGTTGAAAACATATAATGTTATAATGCGCGGCGTCGCACTGCAAACGTTTTGACCAAGCCTGTATAAAAAGAAAGGGACTGAACTCTCCTGGATTGTTATTCAGTAATGCATGTGCATTGTTGCAACTAAACACAGGCTTGAATAATACATTTCGTCATTTGTGATTTAATGGTAGTACATATTCCAACTCCGACTAGTACGTGTTGTCTCTGTATTTGAAGAATTTTTTTTCCATGAAAAAACAAAACGTATATGTGAATTATAATAAACCCATAAGTAAAACTGGCTATTCGGCATCTTCTTATGCAAAGGTGAACATTTCCTCACGTTCACGAATATCCTCTCAAGTCGCGCCATCCTGTTTGGAATAGCCTTCATCGCTAGCTTACTGCAATATCATAACTCCAAGAAGCTATCTTTTTTTTTTTTGTTAATCTTCAGATGTCCGCCGTCCGCTTAGCTATCTATGTACAACCATCTACACTTAGTACTAGAACAGGGATAAACCACGCAGCAGATGCCCTAAAGTAATAACGTGTCCTGCTAAATCAGTCAACTCCATCTGCTGCATAGGTCTTGCCCGTAACCAAAGAAATCAAACAATGCAACTTGAACTATACGAAATTCTGAATGTTCACCGCGAAAAACGGAGTAATCTTATAAAGCAGTAAACATGCAGTAAACTTATAAAAGTTTACTGCATGTAAACACATTTTCAGCCTCATACATGGAGTAACTAAGTAAGAAATTTTTATATGAGGTACTACTGCATTACAAACCTGCTATGTATACAAAACGAATACTCGTATCAAAGCTCTCGCGATGAATCTGAACTGAGCTGTAGGTTATGACGAACGCTGGACAACAACCACACTTAAGAGCTTGTTCTTTTCAAGGGAAGAGAACGTACAAAAAATAAAGACTAAAAAAAGGCTGTTATGCAGAAATCAGAATTAAGAAGAGTGCTTGAGATACCCAGTTTAGCTGTTCAACCGACTGAACCGAAAGACACTCTTGAAATGCAGTCAATGAACTTATCGCTGTCAACTTATCCATACGCTATTAGCTGCCTCTAAGTCTGAATGCATTCTTATCGTAGCGCGTGCTGGGTTTACATCTGCATGCCATTCTGAATGAAGACGTTCACAGCGGCGTTCGCAGAAGGAAATACGTAGGCATCTGTATACGCACACAGACACACACATTTGAATTCCTGGGAAATAAACGCGCGTGGCAATATCATTTCCTCGCGCTTGCAACCGCTGCTGAACGATATTGGGAAGTTAGTAATTGCGAGATTTCCGGCCGTGCAGTTAGCGATAGTATCGCAGGTGCGGTGTGCACCTCTGTATAGATATGTTGAAATACCCTCTGGCTCTGATATAGAGGCTGCTTTTTTTTTTTTTTTTTGCAGTATTACATATGAGGTATACTCGAAAGTAGTGAAGCGCAATGTATTCTGTAACGTTGAAAGTCTATTCATTCCTTTGCACTGTGAGAACAGCTTATTCTCAGGTTAACTAACTATTTGCTCACAGATTGCAACACATGGCACGTATTGTCATTAGGTTTTCCACATTTTCACTGGACAGCTAGAGAGCATTCTCGCAGGCGCCATTGAATATCCTCGCGCTGACCTCGCGTGGCACTTTATTTTATTTATTTTTTTTTCTCAGTTGTATTGGCGTTGATAAATTTGAGGTACGTGTTCTAACCACCGCTTTCAGTCGGATAATTATGATGATTGCGTGGGCAGTGCGTCACTTGAGCCTGCGAAGAGTCACGAAAAAAAAATAATGGAAGGAAAGTGTGGAAGTGTTGCGTCACTTCGGTACATGTCCGACAGTAACATAATGAGGTCGTTGGGCAATTTCATGCAAAGTGCGAAGACAGTAACAGCAATAGATCATGCTTACCCAGTACAAGACTCGAAGTCTTTTGTATTGCATCCCTTTCGATGCGCGTTTTGCAGCTTAGAGCGAGCAGTCCGCGCACAGCTCGCCGGGCATGCTTACTCAGAGGCATAGGTAGACAAACTCACACATGAGTCGAGTCGGATCGAGCCGTGAATCTGAGTCGGAGTGAGTCCGGGTGAGTAATATTTTGGCGAGTTTGAGTCCGAGTGAGTCCGGTTGAAAAACATTTTTCGTAAATGTGAGTCTGAGTGAGTCCAGCTCAAGAAAATCTTGGTGAGTCTGAGTCCGAGTGAGCTCGAAGCGCCAAAATGATTTCTTGAGTGAGTCTGAGTGAGCTCCACTTTTTCTTGCCGACCTATTTATTTATTTGTTTATTTGTTTATTTATTTATTTATTTATTTATTTATTCAAAATTACTTACAGGCCCTCTGAAGGGCATTGAGTATGAGTGCATCAGAATTTACAAAACAACAAAAATACAATAAAGCAAAAGAAAAAAAAGGAAAAAAAAAGAAACAAAACAAAGATTACAAACAGCAAGGTGCAACAACGTTATACAATACTAAAACGCAACACAATCGGGATGGTACGATTTACTCCAGTTCAAGATTACTACCACCGTTATGTGTGTTCACGTTTATACTCACATCTACTCAACATATTCCAAAGCAGTAGCAGTCATACGAAATCTTAATATTTATTGTTCAGAGGCGTGAATTAGTACGTGGGGGGGGGGGGGGGGGGGGTGCCTTGAACCCCCCCCCCCTCCCCTTCTCCTTTAGAACTCTTCCACAGGGAAGTTCTTCATAAAAATATCTCGTGTGAGTCATCCCTTTCAATAAAAGTGTCCTTACTTGGTTGCAACCACTGATAAATCATATTCGAAGGTACGATATCAAAAGGCACAAAGAAGAGCACCGATTACGCGAGATACTGGTGTTACAGAGCACTGACACCATGGTCGAGAAAGCTAGGTTAACGGACTCATGAGTCGACTCACTCAGACGCATTCAGACTCAAATTGAGCTGTTAGTCTGAGTAGGAGTGCGTCCGAGTGAGTGATAATTTGATGAGTTTGAGTACGATTGAGTCCAGTTGAGAAATATTTTATTGAATGCGAGTCCCAGTGAGTCCGGTTGAGGAAAACTTTGGTGAGTCTGAGTATGCTCAGAGGCATTACATTGAAGCGGGAATAGCCTTATATATATATATATATATATATATATATATATATATATATATATATATATATATATATATATATATATATATATATAGTTCAAAAAATATATCCAGCACGTAGGAAAAATGGTTCTTGGGAAGGACGGACGTTTCGGCCGCGGGACCGGCCTTCGTCCAGACGAAGGCCGGTCCCGCTGGCAGTCCTTCCCAAGAACCGACCACGTGCGGGTATATATATATATATATATATATATATATATATATATATATATATATATATATATATATATATATATATATATATATATATATATATATATATATATATACGGGATCGAATTCTGGCCGTGGTGGCCGCATATCGTTGGAGGCGAAATCCTTGAGGCCTGTGTACTTAGATTTATGTGAACGGTGAAAAGAACACCAAATGGTCAAAATTTCCGGAGCCCTCCACTATGGTGTCCCTCGAAATCATATTGTGGTTTTGGGACGTGAAACCTCAACAAGTATTATTATATACTCTCTTTAAGGAGTTTTTGCAACGTCTTTCCAGTTTAACACCCTCAGCCACGCCTCGACGCGAGCGTTTGCTTTTCATTTTAAAAACAGTTGCACCTTTCGGGGCGTTTTTGGTCTCGCAGCTGCAGTCGGCACCTATTTTGTATGCCTTTTCTTGCCGTAACGCCGCAAGCCCGGTACATTCAGGTACCAAACGTTTTGCATACTATCAGCGTGACACAGCACTCTTGACAGGAAAGTGGTAAACACCGAATTTTCAAGAAAGGAAATGGAAAAAAGTGAAATGGCGATTGTCGTTGCGGGAGAAAAAGACTCCCTAAAGGGTGCTAACCATATTTAGAGCATTTCACACGCTGAAGTGCCCCTTCAAGCCCTAACCACAACAATTAAGTCCCCGAAGAACGCACGCGTAAATTTGAAGATGAGGTTCAAGTGCGAATATCACACGCAATTGCGAATATCGTCAAGTGCGTAGCGCTTGCACCGAGATCCTGACGTAACTATAGCAATGTCATCGATGAACTTTGTTCCTACATGAACGCCTAATAAAGTGACGCGTGGCGATGACGTCCGATGAAACGCAGCCTGCCAATGATTTCCACTTGCTGTGCGTCTCAACCTCTACTCGATCGCCGATAGGCTGTTAAGTCCGTTGCGTTTCAAGCTTTCGGCGTTCGATTGCCGAAAATGCCTTGAGCGAGACTCCGTTCGCACTCCTTTGCTTACGTCTTGCTTGTTATAAAGTGGACGGAGGGATGGCCGCCGCGGTAGCTCAGTTGGTAGAGCATCGGACGCTTTATTCGAAGGTCGCAAGTTCGGTCCCTTGCCCGCGGCAAGTTATCTTATCTTTTCGTCCACTTTTCTTTCTTCAGATTTTCATCACATTTACCGCTAATAACATCCCCTATACTTTCCTTGGCATTATTGTCTGTTAGTTCTCATTAATGTTGTCCTATATCCACAATCACCTCGTGTGCTTTTTCTATTTTTACGCTGTCGGCCGTAAGGCGTAATGTTTGGTGTGTATTATAAGCTGCAAATAAGGCAGGAGTTCGGGGGAAGATGGGCGATTGAATCAATGAAAAATTCTTGAACACGGTGGATCGCTAGCGTGAACGCTTCGACAGGTGCTCTTGTGTTCTTCAAGGCAGCAATAGGCTGCAATGAACGCGTGTTGGATCATGAATTCAATCGTACCTTTCGTGGTATCCGTCGTCAGCTGTCCAAAGATCACAGCCGGTCTCGTCTTCAATGAGTGAACAACTCTGTCAAAATTACAGCTACGGCAACGCTTATGTCTCTTTTAAGGTAGTTTGCTCAAAGTATGTGCTCTGTGAGTTCCATGATTCTACATTAATGCGGCATGTGATTTAGCAACGCAGTTTATTAGTGGAAATGAAAACGGCGTATTTTCTTCGTTTGTCATTTTTATTCAGTGGATAAAACTTTAATTTCTGCACACTAATTTCAGTGCAAAGCACTAAAGTTACATTAAATGGCTGTTAAATGGCTGAAGTGTATACTCGTTCGTAGCATATTATTATGATATTTTTTTTAGAAGAAAGTCTGACGCTCCACCAGTTGGGGGAGATTTTAGAATCAATCTTTTTGAAGACAGTGTCTTCCTGTAGGCCGCGTACAACAGCATTCTGTAACGTGTAGTACTATTTGCGACGTACGTCTGATTTTTGACCGAAATACCAAAGAGAAAAGCGAGAGAAAAAAAACAAACAGAATGAAAAGAAACGAAAGATCACAATTAGGGAAAATTCTAAAATATTTAGAATTACAAGATAAATACAAAAAAAAAGAAAAAGAAACTAAAACCGTGCAGCGACATGTCAGTACTTCAAAAACACTAAAAAAAAGGAAAGTCTCTTCAATCGATCTCAATACAGTGACAGAGTTGTCAAATTTTAACAACATACCGTCATAACATCTTAATTTTTTTCTGTCGTCATATTTAAAATCGTAAGTTGTCAAGTCTCGCAATCGCGATGTTACCCACGTATCGTCTCGTCGATCCATATGTCATATTTCTTCTTTCATTCTCTTTGCGATAAAACAACGCACTATCACGCACAGCGGAGGTCAACTCCTTTCTGCACATATATTTTTTTTCAAAACTGTCACTCACAAAAAAATTCTGTCGGAAATTCTTTAAAAAACACAACAAGAAAGTGTCTTTACCTGCGCACACGATCTCTCCTTATCAAAAAGCGCATTTTTCATTTTTTTTTCATTCGCACAGTTCATTGAAAATATATGCTCTTTCCACGATGCGTCGGGCTGTAACTTTTCTGCTTCATTGTTTCAACCGAGACCTGTGCAATAAATGAAGTTAAAGAGCTCCGGAAACAGGCTCGTGTAAAATATTTGATTGCCAGAGTAACGTTCAGCAGTCTATCCACCGATATGAAAAAAATGAAATATTCGAAGCGACAACGCCAGCGTTGCCTGTGGACGCAGTTTGCTACATTATTCGTGTTTTCGAGCAATGATTCGGACGTATATACTTTATTAACGGAAGCTTGAACATTAACCCTTTCGCGTCCGCTCTCGTTTGCGTGCTGTAAAAAAAAAAACAAGAACAAACAAACAATAAATTGTGCGCGTGGATACACATTTGGCGCCGCGGGTCGTTGAGTCAATTATTCTACATACAAGTGCAATGACTGTCTGGCAACCCTTTCTCTCGCACATATATATTTTTTTGCCATATTACTCGATGGCTACGGTTAATCGACAGAAAGAAGCACCGCACCGTTTCCGGTGGCCTGTTGATACGCAGTTGCGTCGCCGTATCTAAATGTCGTCTTTTAACCCCATACCCGACATCTGTGTGCCTTAACGACCATAATGAAAGAAAATCCTAAATCTGCGTTAAGTTATTATAAAATAATTTTTTTTCGTTTGCACTCGGATAGCAGCCTGCGGACGTTCGCGCTTTGTAGAGCTGCTATTTGGATTTAAACGATCGCTGGAGCGAGAAGCATTGCGACGCCATATCACCCCGCACTATAACACGGCTGCTCGCTGAAAACTTTTTCTGATTTGCATATCGGTTTAACACTGCACGTGGTGCCGTGTTCCAAGATGCTTAGCGCGCCTGGTAAGCCAATTATGTGATATTCTTTTTCCGTGTCGATTACTTCCGCTATTTATTAGGTTGCTTTCTGTTATGTAAATTACCAGTACGCGCGTGTGATAAACGGCTGAATTGGCATAAGATATACAGAACAAACATTAGGATTTCGGAAATACTCTGGCTGAAGAAGACGCTAACTTAGCCGCTTAGATGCAAACGTTCACGAAGATTAGTAAAAGTGCAGAACCACCAGATGGTATAGTTTCGTGACGAAATTTCAACACCACCATATGCGGCAGTATTGGCGCGTGAAAGAAATTGCAACAGTATGAGACTACTCTCGGTCATGATGAAGTCCATGTTCAACGAAAGAAAAACAGCTCAGAAAATTTTTTAAACGTCTTAGTGAAAATGAAATACTTGCGAGAGCCCTTGAAAGTTATTCCTTTATTTTTAACTGTACAGCTATTTTCCACCAGTCATGCATCACGTTATTTCTTCAGTGTTTATTAATAGTCATTGTTCTAAGTATCAGAGCATACAATTACCGCCGTATAAGGCTGTCTTGCAGTTTAAGAAGTAACATAAAAGTGCAGAGAGCGATCTAAAAAAAAAAAAGCGAGAAATTTTGACAACGAAAGAGAAGTCGTTAGAAGCGTGAACCCTAACGAGCGCAAGGCTTGCGTGGCCATGCGGTTGGAGTGGTATATGATTTGTGCACCGATACATAGCGGCGCAGCGTGAAGGATTTGGCAAGCAAGATATGCACCTATTCATTCTTATTAGTGATAGATATTTCAAGAACGAACGCGTCTCCCATGTGTCAGCTTTTACTTTATTGAGACTACCTCCTACGGCGTTCAATTAATTAAACATAACTCGATGTAACGCGGCGGTTCACTGGGAAGCTAATAAGATACTTCCAGAAGGTTATTCTTGCTATTGATCTCACTAACTTAATATATTGCGTGCCCAACGGGTGGCCGAACACCCATCATACAGATTTATCACGGTATGCGCAAGCGCTAATTTGATTCGGCTAAGTTTAACTCTTTAGTCACTCGAATCTTGTCAGGACAATGAGGACACTATCCGTGACAGAGAGGGCGTCAGTCAGCTCCTGCTGTCACATCGATGGTATGCCACGTTCTTCCGTCGCAACGGCAGAGTGGGCGCATTCTTTTCGCATTTGTAGCGTGGTGATTCCACGAAGGGCTTAGCAATGTCCACTTACGTATTCCTGCGCAGCGCAGTTGGTCTTTCTGAGGCAACACAGAAATAATAGTTTATTTCTTCTTATTTTTTTTATTATTTTCAAATACTGCAACCCTATGCAGGGCTATTGCAGGAGGGGAGCACATTTTCATAAACAAATACACGGTTCACAAGATTGACCTAAAAGCAAATAATAATAATAATAATAATAATAATAATAATAATAATAATAATAATAATAATAATAATAATAATAATAATAATAATAATAATAATAATAATAAACAGCAATATTATCATAACAGTGCTTCTGGAAAATCTTACAGCGCCCATTCACGAACACTACCGGGTAAATCATTCCACCTTTCAATAACTCTGGGAAAATAACTGTATTTAAGAATGTTAGTGTGCGTAAAGAAGGGCTTTCAGTTGAGGCTGTGATTAACGTTAATTTGAAAGAGTATTAGCATACGAGACGTAATCATCCGAAGATAGTCGACAAGATGAATGGAGAAATGAATGAAGGAGCTTCAAGGAATCGGTATCCCGTCTGGTGCGCAGGAGAGGCAGTTCCAAAGAATTCATCGCTGATGAGAGCGAAAAATTACGATCATATTATATAGAGACGACAAGTGAAACGAACAGCCCTCCTCTGCACAGATTCAATTTTGTTAATGTCGCGTGCTTCATACGGGTTCCAGACACATGAAGCATACTGTAATATTGGGCGTTTAAGCGTTTTATACAATACAGACAGGTGCGTCCATACAGAATCCTTAATAATCAATTATCGATGATTAAGGATTGGCGTGCCAATGGCCTGTGAATGATCATTCCGCAACTATGTCATACGCATTGGATAGTGATGACGCGCATAGCGAGGACGTCGCTTTACGAAGAGCGCGACGCGGTATGCAGCATCACCTGCACGCTTGCCTCCCGCTGCGTGTACGGCGTTTAAGCGACCTTGTTTCCTGATATTTTATGCAGCGTTATTTTTCGGCTTGCGCCAGACGGTTCTCCCTCCAGCATCATCTTAATCGGGTTTCTCTCCCGTATACATTATAATACATTTAACGCGGGCAGAGTAGAGCGTTAGAACTGGTAATGTAATTACTTTTTAACTAAACGCGCCTGGCAGTTTAGTAATGAAGCGAGTCGTTTTAATTTAGCCCCTGCGGAGACTGATTATACCTCGTCGCAGCATGGAGAGAAGCTGCACATTTGTGCTATTCGCTGACCTTCATTGAGGCATAGATAAACTGGAAAGCGTGATGAAAGGATGATCCAGAGTGATGTCACGCGCAATACGTATCTTAACGCCATAGAGAGCGGAGACTTCTTAATGTTCATCTTGCTGCGCTGACGAAAATAGAGTTGGTCATATCACGGGGTGCGCAATCGATAATCTCATGCGAAGCAGCTGTACCAAGCTTCTTTCCTGCCTAATTTCGATTTTTTTTGGTTATTTTTTTTATTAACAGCAAAGCTGTTAAAGCTGGCAGCAAGACGTCCGTTAACAAAAAAAAAAAAACCCTGCTGCGCCGTCGCCATAGCAACCACTAAGGTCCCTATATTTGCTAAAGTCCCTTTAAGATAGAGGGACTTTAGCAACCACCACAGCTGCGCGCCACCTATGCTAAAAATAGCCAAGCCGCCACTGTGCCGAGGAGCAGCCGCCGCCGAGCCGTCGCCATAGCAACCACCACAGTTTCTTACACCGTGGATCAGGGACAGCGATTTCAACACATTAAGCTTTACGCGTATTCCGGAATTCCGGATCCGCACGTCACCGTCTCTTGGCTGCCGCTTCTTCGGCCACGCACGCTGGATCCAATCGCCGCCGGCGTTGTGATTACCGTGCTGAGCACGACGAGTTGACGATCAACTGGCTTCGCAGTGCCAAGCTTTTGCGCGATTTAGTGCAAACTTCCCGAATTTTTTTTTCACACCACAATAGAAAAAGGGCCTCACACCAAAGCGCTACAAACAGAACTGCACCTTGAGCACGTCTGAGACTCAGCGTAAATAAGTAAGCGGCAGAGAACATAAAAAAAAAAACGAACTCTGCAAACAGTCAGAACAATGACATGACACGTTCCTGCTACTTCTGTGACACATTCACGCTGCATTGAGTTTCGCTCAAAGTAACTGTCACGGAAAATAAACAATCGCCTTTAAACGCGTGAAATGTTCCAATATTGCGGAGATATGAATTACGCTGTATTCGAGAAAATTTTTCTTAATGCGTGCTCCATACGACGAACACCCCCCAACATGCCTCACTTCTGCATCAATGTAGCCGCGTAACGAGGCGAGCTTCGATATCGGGTCGCGGTCCTAATTTCGGCACTTAACATTAGATTCAAGAGCAGCGCGATGCAATACTAGCTTTATACTCAGGTGTATGAAAATAATGATACGCGCACACCAGACACATGGTTTATAACTTGAAGCAGTCAGTGAGTTTGTAGATGTGTGAGGGTATAATGTAATGGAGTATAGAGCGGCTAAGTACTTCGCCATGACTAAATTTCCAAGAAAGGCAATGAACAACAACAACAACAACAACAACAACAACAACAACAACAGCAACAACAACAACAACAACAACAACAACGAAAGCACCTATACCGCTGACAGCTAGTGTTATCTTCAATGCAGCATTTATTGCACGCTAATAATGAAGCATCCTTCTGGGCATTTGTAATAGTACTAAGGTTGGTGTTATAGCGTTGATAGAAATCACTGAAGTCCTTTATTCTGGCACATGCTAATCTCCTTTGGGCTCCATGTCGACGTTCGAAAATCGCGTGTCTATCGTTTATTTGCGTTAAAGCAGGAGAAAATTGCGGTGGTCGAATCTCTCTTTGTTTGTTGAGTTGCCTTGTTTGCTCAGAGCCGTTTAAACCACTTCGTTTACGCATACGATAGCTACAACAGCCTCGGGCGCATGCAGGACCAGTTTGAGCCTCTCGAAATACTTGCTACCGACCTGTTCTATTTAGGTAAACAATAACACGAATTGAAAGAAAAATAAAGAAGCGATGCACTCGTTAGCAGTATGAGGTGATGTCCCTGCAGAGTTTCAGGAACACGCGAGCGTTAAACTGCATACTGCATACATCGGGAACGGTGCCTCGTCTCACGCTTCTCGAAAAAGATCGAAATATAGGCGTTTCGCTTCACAGAGCTTTGCGGACAGCGTAGAAGAAGGGAGTACAGGTAAAAAAAAATTACAAAAAATAAATCAGAATCCACTTTTTTCGTGTACATCTCGCATGCATTAGAACTTATGGCGAGGGATGCTCACGGAATGCCGTGAACCAAACGCACGATCCCCACGCCGATTGCGTTCGCGAGCGCGCAGCTCGTGCTTAACGGGGTCAGCGCTGATGGATGGCCCAACCACACAGCACGATAGCGCGGAACTCTTTCTTTCTCTCTCTCGCGTGGCCGACTAGGAACACGACAGCAAACGGAACGAGCAAAACGGCGGCGTTAGACTAATGTGCACGACAGGAGAGAAGAGCTCGGAATGAACGAGTGTCTGGTCGCCCACGCATGGCTGCAGGGTTTCCCGCTGCTCGCGGAAACATGCTCGCGAAGCAAGCGGTTGTAACATGGCCGCCGCCGCCGTTTCTGCGGAAGCAGCCACCAACATCGTCATTTCTCTCTCTCTCTCTCTCTACTGAGCGCGATCTGGAAAGGGAGTTGAACGAGGTTTGCGTATGGGGTGAAAAAAAAAAAAGAAATGCGCTCGTCGCAAATTAAATACCCAGCCGGGTCACCAAACACCGAGCAGTCGGCCTTGTTGCCTGGCTGACACAGACGCGACAACGGTAGCCACGCGCGTATGACTCGCTTGCTCGCGAGCAGGATGCGAGCATGCGCGCCAGCCGTCGCGAAGGGGGTCACTGTAGTGTGACGAATAATTACGTGCAGTGATGCTCTCTAACTTCTGATTGCCGGTCTAGGAAGATGCTACACATTTAGCCCTGGATCAGTGCACTGTCAGGTCCGACCGTTTATTTTGAGCCAGTCTTGACGTCGTTTTGTATCGTTTCGCGGGCTCGGATGACGTTGTTGTTCAATTGTGCAATTCTAGTCTATATTAAACTAAGCAGAAATCGTCATTGCTTTTGCGAAACGCTTTCAAATTTCGACAGTGGTGTCATGGTTGCTGCGTTGATACTGCATTTTAGGTAATAGAGAGAGAGGTGAACATTTGTTTGTATTGGGCTGAGCTACCTTCCTTGTATATGGTGACTCTGCACTAAACTGGTAGGACTTTGCAGCTGCCTCATGACCTGGCTAGAATCTGTAGTCGCGTAATTGCTCTACATTGTTTAACTTTTTTTCGTTCATCTTGATTGAATGGCATGGTGCGACGCCTTCCGTCGACGCGCTCGCTGCGACGAGTGATAGGATATGGAAATAATAGCAATGAAAAAACCTTGACCATCTTCGACAAAGGCGCAGTCGCATGATGACGCGTAATGCCAGAGCCAGGGGAACATGAATAATAATTATATCTGGGGTTTTACGTCCCAAAACCACGATATGATTATGAGAGACGGAGGGCTCCGGAAATTTCGACCGTCTGGTGTTCTTTAACGTGCACTGACGTCGCACAGTACACGGGCCTCTAGCATTTTGCCTCCATTGAAATGTGACCACCGCGGCCGGGATCGAACCCGGGACTCTCTGGCCAGCAGCCGAGCACCACCGCGGCGGACACGGAAACATGACGGGGTGCAGCGATTCTCGTACATTCGCGACTCCGCCCACACTGCACGCTATTCCCAGAAAGTCATCCTTTCGGGTGGCGCACCACCGAGACTGAGTGGTGGCAACGCCACCGCTGCAAAAACGAAGCGTCCGTCCGTGGTCGTCGTGCGTGCTTGTTTATCTGCTCCCCTACGGACAGGCGACGGGCGCAGCCGGTGACCGCGCCTGCTGCCGCGCCGGCGGATCCTTCAGTCCGAGCAGGTTTGCGCGCACTCATCTCCCGGGCTTGGCGGCGTGTCGGGGAATTAGCTTAATTAAGTCCATCGATCAACAATATGCGCTCGCTCGGCCGCGCTGCTCGCTCTGCTTCCATCGGCAACGAAACGAGTGCGCCCGCATTGCCTGCGCCCTCCCCTCCCCGACCTCCGCCTCGCCTCCTCTAAACTGCTTGTGTGTCGTCGTGTCTGACACGCACGACTCTGGGCAGCAGCTGCTGCCGCTTCGGTAAAGGGTGCGCGCGCATTGCGTTCTGCTGGCAGCATGAGTCAATAACGACTATCCCGCCTGCGGGGGAGGCGAATGGATGACTGCAGCAACCGTACCTTATAATCTACGCTGATGCTATCAAACGCAGACTACGATGAGTTCACTCGCGAGTTCAGAGCCGTTTTCTCCTTCGAGGTACGCATGTTATGTGTTTTCATCGCTTTTCAGTTCTCTGGAAGTTAACCAACATGCGCGAGAGATAAAGAGAAAACTTTAAAAGGAAGGGAGGTTAATCAACCAATTAACGAGGTACCAGAAAAAGACATATAGTTAGCGAATTCGCCCGCCCATCTCGAACACATCTCGCAGTTTGTGTGGCAGTGCCTATACATAGTCCCTCACGGCAGGGATTCCGCGCAGGGAATGCTCCCGGCTGGAGCCGAAAATTTGCGCTGACGACGGCTCACACGATTTTGAGTGGTCGGGACGGCTTGCCGATGATTGACCGTTTTCTAGTAGTTTGAACTAATTCGTTGTCACGACCATGCACTTGGCATCTATCTATCTATCTATCTATCTATCTATCTATCTATCTATCTATCTATCTATCTATCTATCTATCTATCTATCTATCTATCTATCTATCTATCTATCTATCTATCTATCTATCTATCTATCTATCTATCTATCTATCTATCTATCTATCTATCTATCTATCTGGAAAGAAGGAGTGACTGGGAAATCTGTCCTAAATACAGATTAGAAAAGAAAAATGACATCCATATCCTATTCAATGACACTTAATTAAACATTGTATACTGCATTAGCACAAGAAATTTGCACATTAATGTATTGAAAGCATTCGGAAAGTTCCCAACAACTGCATTTCTTTTGCTGACGTGGGTATAGAAGGCCGTGACGCACGTGTCATCTAATTTTCTAAATCTGGAAGCTTGCTAGCAGTCCTTTGGTGTTTGTTGGTTATGACGCTCCAAGTCGATCGTCAAATCTTTTTACCCGTTTTTATCAGAGATTCTGTATGACGTCAACCATGATACACGCCTATGATGAATGGTCGCTTCGATTCAATTAAACCGCATGTACGGCAATGTGACCGTCATAAATGAACAGGTTCTTGGTCTGAGCTAAAGCTGGCAAGACGCGCGTCATGATATTAATGGAACGCAAAACAGACGCGCGCAAACAACACACGCGACTGGGCGCCGCAGTAACATCCTTCTCTGCTCTTTAAACGCGTTGTTGTATTGTTGCCCTGTCGCAGACTGACTCGGAGTGCTTCGTTCAAATAGAAATGGGACGGCTGTCTTTCTTTGTACTTCTTCACAGGCGCTATAGAATATATATATATATATATATATATATATATATATATATATATATATATATATATATATATATATATATATATATATATAGATGCATGCAAGGAAGGGACGATGAAACTTTCATGAAATCGTCTTACTGAACGTTTTCAGCTGGTGGACCAGCCTTCGTCAGAGTAATGTACTCTGACGAAGGCTGGTCCACCAGCTGAAAACGTTCAGTAAAGACGCTTTCATGAAAGTTTCGTCGTCCCTTCCTTGCATATAATACGTCGGGTCCAGCGTGAATGACGTACAAAGAATCATATATATATATATATATATATATATATATATATATATATATATATATATATATATATATATATATATATATATATATATATATATATATATATATATATATATCTTATAGCGCCTAGGGTAGTAGACAGTGTGTTTCTTAGCAATATGCCTCACTTCACTTTCATTTTCTTAAAGACACCCTCGGAGGCGTATTACACAAGGGGTGGGTTTACATTTGTACAGTACATAATTAGTATCCACATATTTACAAAAAGGTAGTTGGTGCTTAAGCTTTTCAGCAAATGTTGATGGACAGGCGATTTCAGCGATATAACGGGGCAGGCCGTACCACTCAGTCAATGAACGGCAAAAAAAAAATAAATAAATAAAATAATAATAATAATAATAAAAATAAAACAAAATAAAAAAGAAAGAAAGAAAAGGATGAGGAGACGGTAGTAGTGCGACGAGAGTTGCAATGTGGGCTTGTTAGTGATTCATTTGAAAAGCTTTGATGTAGGGCAAACCGACACACGGACACGAGAAGGCACATATGACCGTTTTGTGGTGACCGTTTATAGCGCTGTGTGGGGTCCATATGTGCCTTCTCGTGTCCGTGTGTCGTTTTACGCTACACCAAACTAGTAGTGCGACTGCGTCGACGGGTTACTTGTAAGTGATGCCCCGTACGAAGGGAAAGACGTGGAGGTGGGGCCAGAATATATGGTGCCTGATGAAGCGAGCTGTAATAGAACTTGTGAAAAAGGATTACTGAATCAACGCGACGCCGGGATGACGGTGAGTCTAAGCCAGACCGTGCCTTTTGTAGGGATACGCTTCTGTCTCAAGAGTACGATGCATGAATGAATCTTGCCGCGAGATTTTGGACTGATTCGAGTGCATTGATTCGAGTACGTGGCATGTTAGAACAAGTTGGCATGACAAAAAAAAAAAAAGAACTAACATACGGGATGAACTATTTCCAACAACAATTCCTTTACACCCAAATTTATGGTTGCCCTATGTAAAAAATAAGATTAAAGTGTTCGCTTCGCAATGAATATCCTTGCTTCTATATCCGTATGCTAGCCATGCATGCATGGAGTGTTAACACGACTGAAAAAAAAAGGAACAAAAAAAAAAAAAGGATGAGGTACAAACAGAAGACAGACATGTTAGCCAGTGTATTTTTCGGCTGATTATCCTGGGCTGTGTAAAGGAGTAAAGAAATTAAGAACTGATTGAGGGAGAGAGGGTGTAATATATCAGAGAAAAAAAATATGCACACTAGCGCGATGCAACGCGATGCCACTCCGTCGGTCTGTTGAACTACCCACAATTCCCTAAATATTGCAGCCTTGCGCTTACTACGGGCCTGGACTAGGCCTCCAGGACATTCTCCTTCGTTGAGGGGTGCTGTAATGTTCGTCAGAGCCCAGTCGAGATCGTCTTTTTTTTTTTTGCGACATTTTATAAAGTATGACTGACAATCTACACGGCCGAATGCACAAAGGTTTCATGTTAAAGAGACATGGCGTGCAAACCACAGACACGAGAGAGAAGTCAAGACACCACAAACACCGACTAACAACTGCAAAGGCCAACAGCAGCGGAAAAGGAAGAAGGCGCGAATACTTATCTGCGCATGCGCATGCAATAGGCGAACCTATCAATCCGGCACGCGTGGTGGTGTACGGGAGAGTAATTATACAGGCACTTGATTTCTTCTTTATACAGGTTAATCGATGGTTGGATCACGCATGCTCTTCCGCTACTATCGATATTCCAGGCCTCAACCATTACAGCGTAGCACAGAGGTTTTATTCCTTAAATCGTTTGTTAATTGGCTGAGGTATTTACGTCAGGCGGGATTAGCCCGGTAATTTACACCGGCAATAGTTTCACCTATTCTTGTCTTTCATGGTTCGTGATTTTTCAGCCAAATGTCTGTAAGTTGTGTCGCGTATAACGCAATTAAGGTGCGAAACCTCCTTGCGCCCTATTCTCGTTTCTTTGGCGCATACAAGCTGGTGCACAGGCTTGTCCGGAGCTCCTCTTTTTGAAGGCTTTCAAGCATATATATATATATATATATATATATATATATATATATATATATATATATATATATATATGTTTTCCTTTCGACATTGAAGTCCCGGCAGGACAAACATTAAGCGCTCCATGTCGACACTTCCTTCGCATTCTGTGCGCAGTGGAGAGGTAGTACCTCGTCCAGTTTTGAACGCCGTACGTTCAATTTTGCAATTTTTCAGGCGGTTTCATTAATGTTACGCCCAGCATCACGACTGACTGAAATGTTTCCAGTGCGAGCGACCCCAGGCTAAAGATGCTTTTTGTGTATATACGGATCGTAGAGTCATCAGCCATTCCTTCCTCTCTTAACTCACTCATTGCACTTCTACAGTAACTATCTTTACTCAGTGGACACTACCATCTTCTCGAGTACAACACTGATAACAAACAACTGTGTAATTCTGCTGTTTCGAGCTTTTGACCTCTTGTCGGTAGGACAAGCGACGATCGCTATTCAATTGCTTTCACTGTGAAATATTCCTTGGATTACTTCCGCACATTCTATGTTGTTTTCTTTTTTTTTTTTTTACGATTCCCATTTGAGTGCGATGAGTACACTGCCACCCGAAAACGTATACATTCATACCGAGAGCTAGCTTATAGGAACTTCTGCATCGTAAACGTCGTCATCGGCCCCTTCTCGAGCGACTGAGGAGAGGAAGCGAGCTCGGTACAAGCGGCAACGGCATCCGAGGAGTGCGCACGCGGCTGATCATTTCACAGGGTGTGCTTGCGTGCAGGCAAATCATTGCCGCCACGACGGCGTCGGCTTCTGCAGCGCGTCGCTGCGCGCCCCGACACCGTGGCGTGGCCGCCACCACACCCGCGCAGTATAAGGGCCTCGCCTTGCTGCTGCTGCTGCTGGCCCTGCGCGCGAGGCGTGCCTCTCGCGCAGGAACGAACAAACGCAGAGAGCCCGTACACGGGAGTCTTTGTAGACTCAACACGCTATTACACAGCGTTTTTCCGAGCTGTGCGGGCAAGGCCAGAGCAGTTTGTTGCCCTCTGCCGCTCCCGATTTAACGCTCTCTTGGGCTCATTTATGCCTGCTTCGTTTGTTTGTTTTTGCTTGGCTTCAGTCTCTTTTTTTTTTTTTCTGCTCCTTTCACCCGCGTTACGTGGAAGTCGCGTATTAAGTGCCACGTATGAGCTGTCTTTCTTTTTCGCTTACTTGTGTGCATCGCGGTGTAGCGTGAGTCATCAGTGTGACAGATCTCCTTCGGAAATTTATTGTTTGTTCTTTTATTCTTTCTTCGGTGTTTTGTACAAGATATACCGCGGCATTTGTGTCAGAGAAAGGAAGACCGAGCGATGGCCCTGTCTGCATGCTCCGACAAAGTTAATCAAAGGAAAATGCTTCGACGTTCAAAATACAAGTAGGGAACGCAGTGCAAATATACGTATAGAAGCGTTGTAACGTAAACTTGTCAATATTCTGAGAGTTGACGAGCCTATTCTCTCGACACCTCATGAGATCGTTCAGTCGTGGGCGTTATAGCCAGGGATAACTTAGGAGGGTAGCGGTTCACGCTGATTTGGTAACTGCGTTATCTTTAGCGTAATACCGCGGAAAAATGACAAAGGACAACAGGGGACAACAACTATCTAGCGCTTGTCCTCGTGCCCTGGCATCATGCGTCGTTTTTCCATTCTATTACGTTAAAGGAGCACTGACACAAAATTTCGAAGGCGAGATAATGAGTGAAATAGGTGTATGTGGAGACATAGACAACGCCTACGAAATATCAAGGGCAAATATAGCCTAGAACATATTTGGAAAATCAATTTCAAAGTGCATGCCGCACGACTGAGCGAGATGCGAGCCCCTCGCGACGCCGACATCAACGCGGTAGCAATGTAAACAAACTACGTCACGATTTTTTGTTGGCTGGTTGTTGGTTGTCATTTGGTTGTGCCCCTTGCGCTACCTGTGATTTCTTCCTCCGTGCCTGAAGTAGGCGGCGCCCGCTCTCGCGCGCGCCGCCTACGTCACAGTTCGGCGTGGTCACGTGGCCAGCTGCGTTTATCTTGCTACCGGAACTGCTCCTGACTAGCTCGGTGCTCTTTGAAACCGAAACTGCGACTGGGCGCTCTAAAAACGTCTGTAAATAACTATCCGTCGCCCACTCGCGCAAACGAGGTTTCCAGCCGTGATAAGTGGGTCGTAAGCTACCTATTGCAAAAAAAAAAAAAAAAACAAGGTGCAAAATTTTTGTGTCAGTGCTCCTTTAAAGCCAGATATAAGTTTATTGTGTGAATTGAAAGATGACGACGTTCGTTCCGACCTAAGTGGCATGCAGAGACGACGCGCCCCAGGCTTAATCTTTGGGGTTTGCGCGCCCACACACTGTGATCCGGACGTAAAGCGGCTGCTCTTGTACGTGAAACGCTTTCGAGATGTAGAGATTATCGAGAGAGATATAGTGCTTCTATATCTGTACTTAAGATCGATAAGGACGGTGTTACCCATGCTTCCTGGGCACCCCGTTCCACGCTTGTATGCGAGATATTGGCCCAATATTGGAGTAACCGCAGGGCGTGGAAAAGAAAGAGGACAAATGGGGTCAATGTTGTGCACTTGTCTACTCTCTTAAAGGGGTGGTGCCACCAAATTTGTAACTTCCGCGTTCTTCGCTGCAAGCGTTTCATATAGCTCTAGGAAGCATGACACACGCACAAAGATTCACGTATTCTCGCTAAATAATTTAATATCGCCTTATTTGTGTGGGCAACTTTCGGTTTCGGTTTCTAGGCGCCAAGTTGGGCAGTGACGTAGAAGTGTAGGAGGCTTGGTCACGTGACCACACAAGGCTCGCACGAAGATGCGCAACTCTTAGCTAGGAAGCGATCGAAACTCGGCGAGTGATGTAGCAACTGATGCTTTGCCGGTACGTATACGTTCCGGAGGTAACGGAGGTCTGGAGGTCACTCACGTCACTACATATATGGTGTGACGTCACTACAACTTTCGTTGTCCTTCCTATAGATCTACGTCAGTTTTGATGCGCTAGCGATGGGCATCGATCGTGAGAATGAGCATTTAGGTACACTTTGGAAGTGAAATAAAATAGATTCTAAACATTTGCTGTGTCCGATCCTTCGTGTGGAGGGTGTTCTTGCATACAGAGAACCCACAACAGGCTTGTTATAGCCTCAAAATTTGATGGCACCACCCCTTTAAGGAAGCGAAAAGTACACGTTCCTGAGCAAGGTAAATCAGGGTCAACTAAGGAAAAGAGAGTCAGCGCAACATCACATTACGACGCATTCACTCGTGTTTAGTGGCAACTGCCGCGAGTGAGGGTGTGGACCTCACAAGCGGGCACTGCCGGGCCCTCCGTATGTCGATCGTTTTTATTCGGCCGTTTGGAATCTTTATGGAACGGCAGACAACGATCAAGATAACATCTGCAAGAATCTACGAATCCTCCACAGAGGCCCAGACATGCACAGTCACACTTAATTGTGTACGTGTGCGCGGGGACACACAAACGCTCACAAAAATAATAAAAAAAAGGGCGACCTTTAGTTACTTCTCTCTCAAATGATGTGAAAACAAACAAACAAACACACTTCTACGAACTCGGAGCCTCCTCTCGAATTTTACGATTTTCGTTAAACCACGAAGTGATTCACTCGCCCTTAGACTCCCCTCCCCCTCTCATCCCTTTTTCTGCAACAACCCGTCACTGCTCGCTTCCATACTTCTCTCCTTAAACGCGCGAGCCATCTTCCTCCGAACCTTCTTCAGGCTACAACCAGTCGCTCCTCGGGTTCTTGGTTGATTCTTTATCGGCGCATTTCTGGCGGCGTCTCGCCGCGGTACCACGCAGTACACACAAAACGCACGCGAATGGGCTTTGCGCGCCCATAAATTACGCCGTGACCACAGCAACCGCTCGCGCGCGCGCGCGCTTGATGAATGCAGCACTCAACGGTTTTCAGTGTTTCGGCGACCCAATAGCTCACCGACTACATCGAGTAGCGATAAGCCTATCCGGCTTCTAATAAATACGCGCTGGCAATTTGCGGTATATAGGTTGTGCTCGAAGTACTGCGGCCAACATGCGTGCCTGCCTGCGCGCGGTCTGCTGCACGATAGAGACCGAGGAGCAGCAGGCCCCTAATTCTTTTCTCAACTCCTCTATAAACGCACTGCTTCTACGTCTTTTCCTGCGTTCAAATAAGCCATCCGAATGCAGAATGTGGTGCGCGCGAGTAATTCGGCCGGAGACTCTGCAGATCGTGTCATCCATTTCCAGCCATGCGCGTCTCTATGGGTAGTGCAGCGTCTGGCCAAGCAAACGAATGGAACTGAACGTAAGCGGCGGCTGTATAAGCGCGCTTCGGCAAAAGCGCAAGAATGAAGAGAAGAAGAGCAAGTAGGAAAAACTGGTCTGTACAGCGGCGGCTCGGGTGGGCGACTGAATGGCACTGCGAACACGATAAGGACGATTGCGGGACATACCTAAACGTGCCCAATGAGTGACCGAGGCGGTGTAAGGGGCCCTATTTATTGCGGAATTTCGATTGCCACGCTACGTTCACGCATACTGAGCAAACCTCCATGTTCAGTTTAGCGGCACCAAAGGCACCACTTGTATGCTTAGCCAGGCGTTTTACTTTTCTTTTTGTCCTCGTTTGCTCTCAGTCCCGCACTGCAGATTGACATAATATATTTGCTAAGTAAAGCGTCGCATGAACTTCTTTCTCAATATATGTTTTACCGTATGCTTGTTTCGTCACATTCCTACTGAAACATTCCGCATGCCACTCCAGTAATACCGTATGTTTTAGCACGGAATACATATGGAGTCCATACATTTTTTTATATATCTGCATATATTTCCGTAGGAGTCTTACGGAAACATGTGTAGTTATTGGAATTGCATAAGTACGTGATACAGATATGTCAAGAGCTTCTATTTCTGCGCTTACTTGGACATGAAAAACAGCGCTAGTGTATGGAAGACGGAGTCAAGGAAGTCTTTATAATTTTCGATTGCCGTGTGTATAGATCCTGATTTCTCGCTCAACACGAGCGCAGTTCGAGAAGCTACGCTTTTCAGCATGGCACGTGTGTTCTCGGATAAGAATGTTTCTCCGCGTCAAATACCACTATATATTTCGCGAGTCGGCTTTCAGTTCACAGCTTGACAGTCCGAGGAACGCAGTGCACAAAGGCGTACGGTTCTATTAAAAAGAATGAAATTGGTGTCAGGGTTAATGGTGAACACACGTGCACTTTCTCTATGGCCTTCGATGGCCGTCACACTTACAACTGGCCATCACGGCTTTTAATGAAAATTGTAGGAGGACGTGACTTCGGTTCGTTGCTGATTGCCGATTTGTCGTCTTCTTTCCACTGTGCAAGCGACGTTGAATATACGCCCTGTGGACGCAGTCGCTCGGTGCCACGCCTCTCAACGTTTTACGTCTTTGAGTTTGGTTTCTTCTTCAGACGAGCGAAAGGGACGCTAAAGTGAAACAATGAGTTAGTGCGGACCGATAAATTACTCTATGATTACTCCAGCGTCGTTAATTTCACCACCACGTGTTCAGTAATGGGTGAGAAAATCAACGTGAAAAGATTCACATTTAAATTTCCCGCCGAAATCTGCGGTGGTGACGTCACGGATTTCAGAGTGTTCTTTCTTCGTATGCTGGCCACATTGACTCAACGAAATTGCCTGAAACTTGGTGTGCTAAGATTCTGGCTCCCTCAGAAGACAATGTGCTTCATTTTTACCGATCAGGGACTAACGTGGGCCCCAGAGGACGCCTTCAAAATCTATGACGTCACGATGATTGGTGCGGGAACTTCGAGGTGGCGTCGCCAGACGCGTTTTCTTTTTGCGCGTTTTCTCGCTTACGAAGCGTCTCCTCGCAACAAGCGTGTTGTTCTTGGTATTCTGGAAGAATAATCCATTAATGCGAGAAAAAATCTTCTCCTGTTTATATAGTGTCCTTTTAAGTTTTAAGCATTCGACAAACAAAACAGCTGTAAGCCCTGGAACTTAATTTTCTGTAAACAATTAAGGACAGCGTTAAAAGCAATTGACACGAAATAAAAAAGTGCGCGGCTTGCACTATTGCCGAAAGGCTGGAACCATCAGCGGAGCTAGTGTTCGACCAAGCTAAGTTTTCCTAGTAATGGCAAGCTTTCGTTAGAGATGCTAAGATTTTGGCTAGTAGTACTTTGGCTAGACTTGGCTAGACAGGCCACGTGACTGCCCGTTACGTGATGTTTTGATTTGAGTCACCTGACTAGCTGTTACGTGGTTTCTGGCGAGAACATGTCACGTGACTAGCTATTACGCGATCTTGCGCGATTTTAGTCAAGTGACGAAATGCTACGTGATTTTTAGTCACTTTACCAGGTGTTGCGTGATGTTACGTGATTTTTAGTCACGCGAGTAGTTACGTGATGTCACATAATTCTCGTCACGTGACTAGTTACGTGCTGTTACGTGATTTTTAGTCGCGTGACTAATTACGTGATGTGGCGTGATTTTAGTCACGTGAGAGTTGCTACGTGATGTTACGCGACTTCAGTCCCGTGTCTAGTTGCTACGCGATGTTACGTGATTTTTAGTCACGTAACAGACTCGCCCATCATAGTTTTTGTATTCCACACCGGACAAATCGGCACACGTGTTGTGTAAGCGAAGCAGAAGTTGAAGAGGACGAAGGGAGGGCGTACCGGTTGATGATGATAATTCCTGTTCGCACTACCCGGCGCAACGACAAGC
Organism: Rhipicephalus appendiculatus; assembly: GCA_030522465.1. Classification (NCBI taxonomy): domain Eukaryota; kingdom Metazoa; phylum Arthropoda; class Arachnida; order Ixodida; family Ixodidae; genus Rhipicephalus; species Rhipicephalus appendiculatus. The sequence goes on from JALIZH010032930.1 coordinate 908,710, forward strand.
TTAAAGTCATCATCATCATCATCATCATCAGCCTGACTACGCCCACTGCAGGGCAAAGGCCTCTCCCATGTTCCCAAGCTTAAAGTGCTCCACTCTTTAAAAAAAGGCTTATCGAATGTTATCTTTTTCACGCTACACAGATGTAATCCGGCTGACAAGGCCCGTCATACCTGAAGTGAACCATTGTTTTCGATTGGATGCTAGCCGCACGCGTTAGCTGCGAAAGTGACGTCCGTTAAAAAAACCTGGGAAATGTCGTAATTTTTTCTTATGCTATACTTACCTCCTATAACACACCACGTTTTACGAAAGCACGTATTAATTAATATGCGATGACCCAGCGATGCGCAAATAATTGAAATGTACAAAGCGTATGTACAGCTGTGCCATTTCTGCTGATGGAAGACTCTTTTTATCTGGTAATATAATTTACCGACAGAGTTGCTTTGCTTTCCTCCGCTGTAATTTTTTATCCGCGCCGCACACGTGCCATTGTTTGCGTTCTTTCGTAGAAAACAAGCACCGTTTCCTGTTCTAAAATGCGAAATTCTTGCGCGAAGGTTACGGCGAAAAATAGCTACTCGTATTTGTTTAAAGCGCATAGTCGAATTTAATTAGAAATTCAGGGGTACCTACTCCATTATTTCTGACACCGCTATGGAATAAATGCTGTTTTTCTGGCGCCAGCGAAATTACCCGGAATATGTACTTTGTATGAAAGATATTATTCCGTCTCGTTTCTCGGTACTTCGTTGCTATTCGCGCTTATCTGCATTCTTCTTCTTTACGCGGAATTCGCGTTCTTTAAATACAGAATTTAACATATAGCAGCTGTCGACACGTAGCACTTGTAACGCGTGTGACCAGATCTCGGTACTAGAAAACACGTTTCGAGGTAAAATTGGGGCAAGCTTACTTGGCATCTCGGAAAGGCATTTTCGTTTAAATTCTCGAAATTTTAAGAAGAAACAAATAAATAAAGAAAAAAAACATGTTCTCGTACTTTGCGGGGCTTTCTACCGTGCAATGTTGGCTCGTGTGATCGTCGGTTGCGTTAAACACCTGAAGAAAAATTCGGAGCCCTGCCCCTACACTCTAATAAAAATAAAAAAAATGTGTGACTCCTTTCGGGGAGTCCTGGCTTGCCAGGACTCCCCGATACGACTCCCCGAATATGACTCTCTTTAAAGAAGTACGTTAACTCTCTTGTGGGTCACATGAGTCTCAGAAGAGAGTACAATGATCGCCAAGAAAAGTTGACCTGTCTACTTCAAGAGAGTCATGCGGGGCAAGTCAGGACTCTCCGAAAGGAGTGAAATGACTCTTTTTTTTAGGGTGTATCGGGAAAAGCGGGGCACGGTAAGCTTGCCCCCGTTTCCCGACAGAGGAATGCCTAACCTGCTTTTTTTCCTTCCTTCTTTCTTTCTTTCTTTCTTTCTTTCTTTCTTTCTTTCTTTCTTTCTTTCTTTCTTTCTTTCTACCGGACTGGGCGATGCTCCCTCCTAACTTTTTTTTTTTTTCGGGAATCCAGCCTTCACCCTTATGCTTAACAGCGCGTATTGCTACAGACAACAACGACGGTCTTGCGCAAAACAATAAATTACAACGCTTAAGGCAACAACGAAATGTGGCAACGTGAAAGGACAAGTGACCTCGATAAAAGATGAGATTGCCGTATCAGAAACGGCTTACAGCCTACACGCCCGCGATCGAGAGAGCATCGATTATTGGAAAACTCCGCATACACAAATGCAGCACGTGAACCGGCGCACCTTCGAGGCCTTCATTCGTGTACACCCGAATTTCTGTACACTCGCCGGTACCGGAGTTTTCTCACAAACTATGCCACCGCCGCCACAGAAATATGTAACGGTTAGAAGCTTCGCTTAATAAAGCGTTAAATGATCACGCGTCTCGTAGAGCCCACCAAGGTAGCAATGAAGGGAAAACCTGCTTGTTACACAAAGCGGCTATTAGGCGAAAATCAGGTTCACTCGAAGGCGACGGCTTGTAGCTTATGTAACTCGACGCGAAAGCGGCGGCAGCAACATCATCGCCTGCCCGGCGAAAGCGGAGAAATCTCTCGGTACCGGATCGCACGCTGAAGGTCACGAATGGAGAGACATTAATCCTCATTTGGAACGAACTCGAAGACGAGCGCGCTTTTCGCTCCCTCTGAAATACCAGCCGCGCCGATGAGGAAGAAGAAACAGGAGTATATATATATATATATATATATATATATATATATATATATACGAAGGTAAAGAACAACCACGCTCTCAATGCGACGGCGGCGGCGGCAAGCGACCATAGAGAACATGCGGGCCGTTTCATACATCACTTTGTCCGGATCCCGGCGCACCTGCCACTTCGTTTCCGGCTCTGCTGGATGGCCCCTCACGCATATAGCTTTCCATGCAGCCCCGTAAGTGGGGCGGGCGACGACGATCGAGAAAAACCGCGCATAAACGGTTCTCGAGCATTTCTCGCGTCCGCCGTGATGCGAGAGGCAGTTCTACACACACGACGACGACGACTAAGTCTGACCGCACTTTTCTCTTAAAAGCCGAAAGGTTGAGAAGCGAGGTGGACCGATAATAATCGACACGCTTCTCAATGAGCCAAGCCCGCGCGCCGCGCCTCTTTCCGTTGCGGCAGCTTCCTCCTCTCCCGAGCGTCGTTTCGCTAAAACCCTCGTTTCGCTGAACGACGACGGTTAAAACGCTTTCCCTCATCGTTCAGGCTCCGTGTTTAGATCTCTTTCCCGTAGACTCCTCGCAAGTGAAAATAGGAAACAGTTTTAGAGTGGACACCTTGTGTTTCTTTTTATTTCGTTTTGTACGGGCTGCGACCGAGCCGTACTGGAAAGGAGACAGAGAGGAAGAAAAGAGCGAAGAGACACACGGGGGGTTAGACACTGCGAGATACACATACACACACATATGTATGCCAGGGGGGGCCGAGTCGGTGCTGCTGTTGCAACGGGCCGAGATAGGTGTCGTTCGGTCGCTTGGCAGATTAATTGACATTGGATGCTACGCGAGAGCAGTCATTACGCGGCTGGGACTCATGCGGGTGCTGGGAGGCAAATTGCCAGCGACCGGTAATTTCCCCCCCAAATGTGCACACCGAGCGAGGAGAGGCGGTGGGCGTTGGAGGTGGGGGGAGAGAGGGGGGGGGGGGGGGGGGCAAAGAGGAAGGAGGGGGGTGCATAAAACGGGCATGAGCACAGTCCAACCTAAGAGGGGGGGTAGGAAGGAAAAGCTGAGGTTCTGTTTGTGCGCGAATCCGGCATGCCGCCGTGCCCCACGTCACGCGGTAGAATTGATTGAAGCGCCCTCTCGCGTGTCTGTCCGTTTGTGTCTATCTAGTGTACGCGCGTGCGCACTCTCGCCGTCCCGGCAGTCACTCTTGCCCTTATTCGCGCGCGCGTTTCTTCTCCAGAGCTGCTCCTGCTGCTCGCCAATTCCCGGTGCGCTCCCCCCACGCTTTCTTCGTGTTGTTGTTGTTACCCTCACTTAAGCGAGGTCCTATAGCGAGCGGAGGTAGGACCGGGGTATCGAGTAATAATTACGAAATTGCAGCTTTTAAGGGGAACTTTAGCCCTCGCTGTTTGGCTAGGGTGCAAATTTGGGGCCTCACGCACTAACTCTATGGCCTCGCGCCACCGGCTTGTACGGAGACGGGCCACTTTCGTTCGCCGGCCGCTGGGTTGCGCCGCCATGCACCGGTACTTCGACTCAAGTGACTTGTATCTCTGCGCGTGCGCCGTAGAGCGCACACCTAACTGACTTCATTGCTGTACCTCTGTGCGCGCGCGTCGGGCGGTCGGATGCTCTGTTAGAGGGCCGCGGGACTGTATCCCGAAGTCGGGCTTTCGAACGAGGGCTTTTGCGTCAGCGCACCACGGTTACACTTGCTAGGTAAGCCGTACACGTCGTTTTTTGAGATCGGTGCTGAAGTTTGTTCATTGTTCTGAGGGAAAAAAATGCTTCCATGTTCACTATACGTGTGCCCTGTACCTCAATCTCCATGCTCGTGAAAAAAATGTGGCAGGCCTCCTTGCTCTAACTGTTCTCTGTTAGTGGCGTAGCTTCCACGATGGCAGGAACGCCATAATTTTTTGTAAGCCGTACAGAACAGAGAACCCCAGGAAAATCCTTATTCCCGATAAATTTCTTTTGGGACCAGTCGTGACAGCATATAGCAACGGCAACTGTGACTTTCGCGATGCATGTGTAACTTTTGTGCCGCGTGTGCCTTCTCTATAGATGCATAGCGATATCTGAGGGATTTTATTCTTCCTTTAAACCGTTCTTCGAAGCAAAGAATATCGGTGTCGGAGCAACAAGCTGCGCGTTAAAGAATATATCGAGGTTCGAGCAGCTAACAACCTCTTGACACTGTTCGGGCCTACACACAACGTTTACACTACATCATTGAACATATTATTCTTATACACATAACGTACTGCATGACAGCATACACGAGGCTGACCTTTCCCCCCTCTCTCTCTCTTATCACTGTGCGCAGGTTCTCCAACGCAGTCTTCCAGCCCACTCGACTACCGGTGCCACGCGAGCCCGACGCGACCGAGCCCGTCTCCGCGCGAAGCTATGGGACTGTCTGACCGGGGCGACCCGCCGTGCGCCAACGAAGGGCCCGAGCTGCCGCCGGCCGCCGTGCAAGCCTCTCCCAGGGCCGACCTGCTCTTCCACCGCACCGCCTCTTCACCGTCCGGACACGTATCTCGACTCGGTGGCTCCGGCGAAGTCAGCCCGAGTGATCGCTCTACGACACCCAAGCACCCCGCGCACAGCCCGCACTCGAGCCAGCACCACCAGTCTCCCAGCAGCAACAGCACCATCCGCGGCCTCCGCTTCAGGCACAGCAGCAACAGCACCACGGTTCTTCCGGAAGGCCTCCTATGGTGATGCGAGCCGACAGCCCCCCAAGAGATGAGCGACGATTTTCCGAAGCGAAAGCAACGACGCTACCGAACTACCTTTACCAGCTACCAGCTGGAGGAACTGGAAAAGGCCTTTGCCAGGACTCACTACCCGGACGTATTTACCAGGTAGAGTGACTCCTTTTTCATGCACTCTTTGAATATTGCCGAGTGCTTAGAGGACCATGCACACAGGGTGCCCGACGAAGTGTACGAAGAGCTGTCACCGCTCGTGCCGTCATTCGCGTAACAATATCTTTAGAATGGAATCTTAGAAGGTCTAGAGAACCGAATGAGTTTGGGATAAACCGTTAAGAGAAACTATACCAGTGTCACCGTCGCCTAACGAGTGGTGCGTGGTGAGTGGTTAGCATTTTCTCCGAATTTTTTCTATACATACTTCAATATCATTTCAGCTCTGTGGTTCTGTTCTCACCTGAGCATCTGTTACTGAAAGTATACTCCTTTCATGCACAACGATTTGCACTCACGCATATACATGAGTAAACGAATAATCTTCTCTGGAACAACCTATACCTCCAATGTTTCGGACCGTTCTTGTCTTTCTAGTGAAACTCTCACACTTTTGATAAGTACTGATTAGTTAAAAGCATTGGGAAGTACCGCTGTCCACAGTGGCATCTGACTGCGTTCGGCTCTGGCTTGCTCTGTCGGAAACTCAATTCGTGGTGGTGACTCAGTCGCGGTGACACTCTTCAGCCGCCGCATTTGTGCCTCGCGGACGCGCTTCACTGAAGGGCGAAATCAAAGCCACGTGCTTCCCACTAGTATTGAGCGCAAGGCGCACATACGTCGTCCGTTTATAACGAAACACTTAGGCGCCACACTCTAAGAAAGAAAAATAGAGTATGTGTGACTCTTTTTTGAGAGTTCTGGCTTGCCACGTATATGACTCTCTTTAAAGAGTCACGTTAACTCTTTTGTGGGTAGCACGACTCTCAGAAGAGAGTACAATGACTCTTCAAGAGAGTTCACGAGCCTCTTTAAAGAGAGTCATATATACGGGGCTAGCCAGAACTCTCAAAAAGAGTCAGATAACTCTTTTTTTTTTCTTAGAGTGCATTGGACGAACACTATATACTGCGATACATACTTCATTCCCGAGATCATATGGTCCAAACATCTTACGTCTCCAAAAAGTTGGGGCTGTGAACGCCAATTAAGTGGGAAACAAGCTCTACGTTACAGCGGCTTAGGTTCGAGGATGTGAACGAGTACTTCGGTCACAGGCTTATTTATATGGGATTGATGTGTTGAGTCAAGGAGTCATACATTTCCTAACGTCACCGCTATTTCTATGCACACTAATCTTTATCTTCACTTCAACTTTCTCGCGAACAAAGTAGCGGAACTATCCTTGCTGTTAAAAAAAAAAATTGTCCTCTATCTGCATGTTTTGACTTGCACGAACTAGTTACACCTTTTTCATCGCTCGGGATTTTCAGCAGTCGTTCCGTGTTACTACATAATACAGAGCCGTGCTGTAAGGGGACTATTTAGGAAACGCATGGGCGTTGAATAACTCGCGCTGAAAAACAATCGTTCTTTTGATGCACCGCTGTATGGGTGTCGCTCGATCCACAAACGCACTGCGCAGTGCATGTTGTGCTCCGTCACAGAGAACTTTAATCAACTCTGCCTCTCCGCTTGTTGGAACACGTGCCGTACAGGTAAGCAGGATTAGCTGGATGGCATATAAAATAGATTGCCGGCAGTCCGCTTCCGGCTGCACGCCGTTTAACTATATAACCGGTACGCAAAAGTGACAACGTACTGTACATAGCCACGTGTAGGAGTTGATATATGGAACTATTAAAGGATAACGTTGAACCCTTTAGTAAAGTTCTCTGTAGACTTTATCGGCTGTTCATTGCCTAAAACATGGCGTCCGAAGCAATTAAAAGACCGATTATATTCCATCTACACTTAGATGTCCTTGCTTCTTTTTTGCATCTCCTTCCATAGAATTTAAAGGGAAAATAAATAACTATTCAACTTCCCTGTCATTAACTTCTCTAACATTACGCTAGTCGTCGTGGATCGGGGAAGTCGTAACGGAAAAGCAACTTATTAGTGGCTGCGTGGTTTTGGCTTCTAGCCGTGCGTAGCGGGTTGGCCAGTGACACGGGGCAGCACGTTTATATAGACTATTTTCCGTAAGACATCTGGGCGCCGCCATTTTGGGCTGTTAAGCCGATGTTTTCTTGTTTTTGTATATCGCGACGTGAATTAATAAAGCCATGAAACATTGTATGCACCAAACCAATCGTTTTCATGCGTATGTGTCTACCGGAACACTGTTCGTTTGCTTGTTAAAGATACAAAACACAAAGGTTAACAGCCCAATATGGCGGCGGTCAAACCCATCCGTAAAATAGTCTATAGAGCTTGCAGTTTCTACACTTTTGAATCGGCAGCACCCCTGTTGATATAATCGAAATTGGTAGGCATGCATGAGACACTCCAAATGAAAGCAATATCTCTGATATGTGCAGCTGTAAAGCAATAACGTACTGCATGACAGGTATTAAGTGAAATAAAACAGCCCTACGTAGGAAGTAAGCACTTAAGTTTATTTTAACCCACTGTGTGGAATACGAAATGCATTGTGGATACGAGCTTTGGTGTCGCCAACTCGTTGATCACAAGTTTGCCGTTGTTGCAAACTTATGCTCCAGATATGCTACCGCTCCTTGATACATAAACACTTATAGTGCTAAAACAGGCAGCAGATCAAGAAACGTTTTCATTTAGCTAAGGAGGACTTTCAGGAAGGAAATTATCCACGCCTCCTGTACCTGTTAATCGTGCTCAGCAGACGGGCACGGTGTTTTTCAAGCTTCTTCATCCGCATATAATTAGCGACCCATAATAAGCAACTACTCAGACAACAGGGAAAAAAAACAGTGCATAACCTGCTTAAGCAGTGCAACAACGTTAAGATCTCCTAATTACTATACATTATAGCTAAACCTTAATGAGTCCTATTCTCCCCTCGTCTGCCAAATGACGCCGCGGGCGATACTATATGCGGAGTCGATTTTCGTTTGTTGGAAAGGGAGCTCCTTCAGTTCCGCCTTGGTACGCTCGAGTTTGCCTTGTGTACAAACATAGCGCGTTTGAGAAATGTGGCAGTTTTCGCGTTAAGCGCACGGTTCACGTATCACGCGAATGGCGGCGCTTACGTGCTCCGCTATATATACGGCGATAAGCCGGTATATATATATAGTAAAAGCCGCTGGCTCGCCTGCACCGTCTCTCACGCGCAGCATTTCAGAGCATAACAGGTGCGTGACACAAACACCGGCTGGTTCCAGACGCCACGCACGTCTACCATGCGTCGCGCTACGCGTGCAGCCCTCTCTATCATAAACACGGTGCGTTTCGTGCAAAAGTATACTGGCGCGTCTTTCATTACAGGTCCTAGACCCGCGAAGGGGATCGTGTAAATAAGCTTTGCCTGCCGAACATGCAAATGCAACACGCGACAAAGAGAACATCAGTGTTATTAACAAACGGAATGAAAAATTTTCGTGAGCGTGTCACAGCAGAAGCGAGGAGACTTGGAAGCTTCTGTACTGGGGTTGGTGCTGGCGCATTTCCTCCTCGTTTTATGACAGCTAGGGTTGTGGATGACTAATGGTGTGAAGAGAGATAGTTAGATATTCCAAGCGCGGCCCCGCGCTTAGGACGGCAAAATGACGGTAGTTTACTTGGCTATGCATCCTGTGACGTTCCATTGTGTAGAGCATGGCTGCTGGAACACGTGCACAAGCCGAGCGAGCAGCAGACGCGAGTTCCGGTAGCGTACGCCGAAGCGTCCTCCTCGCCTCTCGGTCGACATTCTGCAGCGGAGCGCGAACGCGAAGACTTTTCGTGCTATTATCCCGACACACTGTGTACAACGAAAAGACTCCGAGCGCATTCAGGCCCTCTTCCCGTGTGTGTACACTTCACGGCTCTGCGGCCTATTACGCACGACACGAGCGCCGCCTCCCTCGTCTTATTGTTTATCGCGCGGCGCACCTATTAGAGCGGGATAAACGTAATTGGGTGAAATTGCTCCACAAAGGGGAGCATATTGTGCACGTGTATGAAAAACGAGCCGGCCGCGTAGTTTAAACTCGGGTCAGGGAACAAATTTTCTTCTCGAAGAGCGCCTCTCGGTTACACCGCTCGGTTACACCGCTCGGGCATATAGCTCGGGCCGCGAAGTGTATCTGCAGTTTAACGCTCGCGGGAGGCTGCAGCGTCAGACGATGCGTTCAGAGCGCGATGCTTTCAGTTTGTCCTTCCCGTTCGCGCATCACCCCTCGTTTTTCTTGGTGTTCGCTCAATTCTTTCAGGAGAGAAGCGGCACGAAAAGAGCCGCCCTCTAAAAAAAAAAAAAGTCTCAGGTTAGCGCGCGCGCGCGCTTAATTACAGTTATTATTCACAGTGCGGAATTAAGATCCATCGTGCTCCGACGACCAGAGCGGCGGCAATGAGTGGCGGTCACGCTGAAAAGGATCTCCGCGTGCAACGCGCGCGCGTCCGCGCCCATTAAACACTCTCCTGAACAAAGTGCGCACGTGCCGAAAGGCCGGTGGGCGAGAAGGGGTGCACACACACACAGGCAGCCGGAGGGAGCGAGGGAGGCCTGAGCGGGATTGTCTCCCCGTCTATTAACGACCGCGGACGAAGCACCGTTGCGGAGCTGGCGTCGAGCCTCGCGGCGCGCAGCACTTCGCAAATCGTTCCCGTCCAGGCCATAGCAGCACAATGCCGGTGGCCGACGGCGATTTCTTCTTCCTCGACGCCGCGGGCGGGATGGTATCACGCGCGCCAGGGACGACCTGAGGTCGACGACGACGACGAGCCTTGAAAAATCGCGCCATAGTTCATGCACGCTTCAATTGCCCCGGTGCGCTAAGCGTGACCGTGATTGATACGGTGCGTTTTAGAACTCTACTCAGCAGCTTGGCCCCCCTGGTGCCAAGGAAGCCGCGTTGTACGGTATACACTCGGCTCCCATTAGCCTCTTCATTGTTTTGGGGACGACGCGAGTGGCGCCTGTTATGTACCGTGCCAGCCCGAGGGTATATGCCGTATCTTTTTATAATAGTGCGCGATAAACGTACACCACGCCTCTCGCTTCAGGATGGATATGGGTTTTATTCTCTTTGCCGTGCACGTGGGGCTGGTTTATTACGTGCCGCGGTCTCTCTTTGAATCTGGACGTCAAGCGCGGCAACGTTGAACCGTAGGTCGCGGTCATCGGATTTCTTGAGACACGTAATAGGCCCGCCGGCTAAGGCTTAATTAACGTGTGCGCGTTCCCGCTAAATACGACGGTGCATGTTCCTTTTACGCCAGTACTCAAGGTTCACTCGCCATGGAGTTCAAGGGTGTCATCTTCGTAAGCGTGCGCAGGGTTCCCAATTGAGGGGGGGGGGGGAGGGCGAAGTCGGCGAAGTTTCGCCAGAGCGCCCCACTTTCGACCCCCCCCCCCCCCCAGGGCCGTTACGATTACTACGCAGGGCAAAGACGAGGAATTAGGGGGGGAGGGGCCCAGCCCCTCCCCCTTTGCGCGCGCCTATGATGGCCTTGGTAGACAGTGGTGTCTAGTTAAGCGAATTGAGGTAACTGCCTTTGTTGGAACCATGCGCCGCGTAGGATCTTTACTATATATAAAGCGACGGACATGGCTGGTTGTAAGCATCAAGCTTTTTGCTGCTAAACTCAATGCATGCCGCACGTTCTATAAACTCCTAGCTTCGAAAGACGGGCATAGAATCTAGGTTTGAACTTAGGGGAACGGCATTGCATTCCAATGGCGCTGGAACTCGAAGAGCAAAATCACTCCCGCATATGCGTACCGCACTTTGGGTGCATGTACGCCAATGAAATCCAAACGATTAAGCGTAACCGGAACCTTCGCTTTACTTGTCTGTCACAGCTGGAATAATTGTCTCTTTATGATGTGACATTCCTTAATAAAATTTGCTTCTTAAGGAATAGTGCTCTTAAAATCACCTTTCGTTATGTCTTTCTGTTCAGTATATAGCTTAGCGGGGGGACTTTAAAAAAAGGGGCCAATTTCAACAAAGCCTCGTGGTGTGAGTTACTTGAACATTCTCTTTTTCTCTTTTTCTATTGCCATCGCATATTCATGTTTCCGCATGTCACACTGTCTTTTCTCGCTTGAAGAACCACCTACTGCATATTGTACGACAGTACACTTCGTTGTTGAAGTAAAACGAAGAAAAAAAAAATCATGGGCGGTGTGCATAAACTTTGACGTCACCGGCCTTTAAAGCAGCGATGCATTGCTAGAGCATGTAAAAAAAGAAAAAAAAAAGAGAAAAAAAAAACGAAGCAAAACAATGCAACTATTCTTAAAGCAGTGCACATAGCTGTTTGCATATGGAGGTACGAAAACAGCCATGCAGCCTTTGCGTGAAGAGCACTAAATCAAGCAATTATATTTCATTCAGCGACATAGCGTATTTACGCCACTTGGCGTCTAACGTTGGACATGTTGTAGAAATACAATGACTTCCGGAACATTGCGGTATAATTGACAATGAGAAGTCGGATGACGCAGTTCGCAAAGGTCATGCGCACGATATATATCTAATAACTTGGAGGACACTTGAGCTTCGCTATCAAGAGTAGAACGCGATAGCGTAATCGGGCTCCGTGAGCATCGCCTTCTCAATTGCTAGCTTCGGTTCTCGGTGCATGCCTCAACCGTGACGTAAGGAAACGAACGACTGTAACCAATGCAAGCCAAATGCGCCCGTTCCAGCCGTTCACCACCCTCTCCTCTAGCCCTTTACTATACTCTCGCCCATCGCCTAGCCTTCGCGTGTGCTTTGCGGTCATGGGGGAGAGCACCCTTTATGTGGTGCCTCACGATGGAAATCATATGAAGTAACTTTTTGTTCAGTTGTGTACAGATCCGTGGGGCGGCGTCTTGCATCCCTCGTGTTCACTATGTTGGCGGTCACGCTGGTTCTGTAAGAGACACGATGTTTTGAGATAGCGCGTTTCCGTTCGTGGCGCTATGCGGGCAAACCAACGGGGACGCGTCACTGCGACGCTGCAGTGCATGCGCTGCATTTAAGAGGTGCCACACGATTGCTGTGGGGCGGCGGCGGCATTGCTTCGAGCTACAAAGAAGGAGCACGAAGGAACAAATCTGACAGACGCATGATATTGGAAAGGGAAAACGTGTCTATCGCATCTCCGCGGGAAAGCGCTCGGACGCACGTGTGACGCAAGCAGCCCTACCCTACATGTGGCGTCGCATCACGACCACTCCCTGAACTAAGGCGGACCGACGGCTCACATTGAGGAGCGAGCGTTTGCACTGGTATTGAAAAAAATAGAGGAGGCGTTGGTGCAACATTGGCCGTCTCAAGCTATTTTAGAATGCCTACTGCAAGTACTGCGCCATAATTGTTCCTTTTGCGAATTCAGCGAAAGGCCCACTACGTGTCGATAAGGCAACACGTGAACCTACACAGTTGCTGCGTTGTTGATGCTTTTGCAGCTGATGATGATTAAATATGTCTGAGCGATTTGTAGTAGGTGGTTCTTCAAAACACTCACTCGCTGAAATTCACATGTTTTGACGCCTTGGCGCGATTTTACGGCCTCTGCCACGCAATATTACATGCGTGAAGGAGACCCCTTCCAGTACATGACATTCATGCAGTAGTTCGAAGCATTAGCGTGGCTCTGTGGTAGGACACCTGCTTGCCACGCAGACGGCCTGGGTTCGATTCTCACTCGAACGGAAGTTTTGTAGCGTAAGCTACACTGGCCGAGGTTGAGCAGTTTCGCGTGGCTTATTGAGAGCCGTGCTGCGCATGCCCGAGGAGCAGTGACGTCACACGGGGCGCCTCCTGGAAGCTCCTGAAGTGACGTGTCACACTAGCGGGCTGGCGCTTGACTCGCGTGAGCTCGCTGGCTCACTAGTCCGTCCGTCCATCTGTCTGTCCGTCCGTCTGTCCGTAGCTCACGATACGTATATCCTGGCGTAGCCGGGCTAAGCCACTGCTAATTTTTTTTCATTTTTTAAAAATTTTATTTCCTTGCACTACGTGACATTCATATAATGTTTTTTTTTTTTCCGAAACAGTTTCAAGCAGTAGCGCAGCCTTGTGGTTGAACACCTGCTTGCCACGCAGACGGCCTGGATTCAGTTCTCACTCGAACCGAACATTTTTTTTTTGTTATCTATCTTATTTGCATATTTCTCGATTTTTCGGTCACGGACAAGATGATTTTTCGTTCACAACCACCGACGCCGACACCGACGCCGACGCCGGAATTTCTGCGAAACGAGCCCTTCAACGCTATCGCGTTAAAGGTATTTTTTACTAAAACTGAGGCCTCAGTCATAGCAAAGCGCTACGTGCTCATGGAGAGAAACGGAAGCTTGTTTTGCACTATCACACAAACTGTGCATTTTTATACGCGGCAGACCCGGAACTCAAATCAAGGCTACCTAGATGTAGTAAACCTCGGCGTCTGGTTACGCTATATCGCCGGCTTCGGTTAAAGGTTGCCTACACAAAGTCTGGCTTAACCGTAACGACCAGATTACAAACCCATATTGCGGCAAGTGCGGTGCTGTAGAGTCCGTGGAGCACACCTTGCTCGAGAGCCCAGCATATAGAGACAAGCGACAACGATGTCAAGATAACCTAAAATAGCTCGACCAAGGCCCCTTCACTTTAACACGGATGCTGGGCCCCTGGCCGAATTTCTCGTTCACATACATCTATTGGTATTCTCGTCATACTCTGATCCTTGAATCAAGGAAAGTGCGTGGTGTGTCCATAAGTGTTTGTTTGTTTGTGTGTTTATTTATTTGTTTATTTATTGTCCGCCACGTTGGTGCGGTGGTTATGGTGCTCGGCTGCTGACCCGAAGGTCACGGGTTCGATCCCGGTCGCGGCGGTCGTATTTCGATGGAGGCGAAATGCTGGAGGCCCGTGTAGTGAACGATGTCAGTGCACGCCAAAGAAGACCAGATGACCTGAGATCGTGGTTTTGGGACGTAAAACCGTAACAATTATATTATTGTCCACCTCGGTGGAACGGTGGCTACGGTGCTCAGCTGCTGACCCGAAGGTCGCAGGTTCGATCCAGGCCGCGGCGGTCGCTTTTCTATGGAGGCGAAATGGTAGTGGTCCGGTGTACTGTGCGATGTCAGTGCACGTCAAAGAACACCAGATGGTCAAAGTTTCTGGAGCCCTCCACTACGGCGTCTCTCGTAATCATCTAGTGGTTTTGGGACGTAAAACCCCAGATATTATTATTAACAATTATATTATTTATGTATTTATTAATTTATTTTACTTTAACTGTCGAGACTATCCATTCATTGCCTGGGACAGCTATTAGAGGACCTGCACGTTATTCTTATTTTCTTTTACCTATCTTTCTGCCCACAGGGCCTCTTTCTCCTCTCCTCCCCTCTCCCTGCAGAATAGGAAATAGGCGAATATACGCTGGCTGAACAGTCTGCTTTTAATAAAGAGCTTTGTTTCTATCTCACTGTCATGTAGCCTTATACAATGGCATTGCTACGCTGGAAAATAGAAACGGCAACGTAAGGTAGCACACGTTTGCAGTTGACATAAAGATACGCTTCTGTCACAGTTTTCTGGATCTAGTCGGTGTTTGCGATCTTTTAATACAGAGGTGTTATAATGAAGTGCTCGGCGTTGCTTGAGACCTGTGACACGGAATTTCAAAACAAGAAGAAATAAGTAGGCAGTCGTCGAAATCTCATCCAAATTTGAGAATCCCTCAAACATGTTCGATGTGTGTGTTGACCAGAAAGCACGCTCTCCGGCAATGATGATTCCGTACCAACAAGCCCGGTTTTTTGTTCTGTTGAAATAGCAAAGTAAGCTATCGGTTAATAATAAAGTGGTCAGTTAGCACATAATCTCGGAATCTGTTACCACGCAATTTACTGCAATTCTCGTAACTGCAGTGCGTAACAAAGACGTCAGCATTTGAGCACAGTTAAGCGATTGAAATTTATAATTTTTTTTTCTTTTTGACAGCTGCTCGAGGTTGCAGACCTGTTGAGCGCTGGCATACAGGAATAAGAAAACAAAAACAAAAGAAAAACGATAAACAAAAGCTAACTGGTTTGGCGGTGGCAGGGGAAGAGAAAACGAAATATGTATACGTGCAGGTGAGAGGCAGCCGACACTCGCCCGCACGTCACGGACATTTCCTCTTTGCAACAAGGTAAAACTTTAATGCGCGTGGGCTACAAACGTCACACTCTCCATCCATCTCTATTGTTTTGTTCTCCCCCCTCGTTTGGCATGCACACACTTTGCTTTAGCACCGCTTTCAAATGAAGTTTAACTACGTTGCACCGCGCGATCGTGGTAGATAGCGGCGTGAGAGGCCGATAAGGAGCCATAGGCGCGGAGGGGGAAGTCGTGCATGTACACCAACTATGAGCGAGGTATCGGCCGGCCTGGGCGACCGTCATCCATAATGCACCAGCGCCGTTGGCGCTGGAAGCCGCCTGCTTTGTGGGACAGCGTCCGTTGCCGACCGCAAACGAATTAGGCGCTCATCATCGATCCATCAATCCGGCTCGAGGCGCGGGGGAGCCTATGTGTTCCGCAGGTGCCGTATAGTTGTTCATGCATGCATGCGCGCCCATCGCGCACGACATACGGCGCGCACGAACCCCGTGATTAGGCGCCATTCAGTATGGACCCTTAGCTCACTCGCCATCACGGAAATTAGAGCGCCGACAGCGGCTGCGGAGTCCTGGCGACTCGACTGATTAGTCTGCCGAGTTCACGGTCCGAAGTGCGTAGATATCTGCAGCATGTGAGTCCGTGCAGCGCGACGTACGTGGTGGCGTAGTATACGTACTATACGCCGCGGTGTTGCATCAGCAGGACGCTCGCTTTACACACATTGCAAGCGTAAAGCTCCAGCTGCGTATGCGTGTATCTTGGTCAACTCGGAGATTTGCACGCCCTTCGCTCGTTGATCACTTTGGTCGCAGTCGCTGTGTACATATACATCACAATGGTGCCCGGTTCGGTCGCCTATCCGTAAAGCAAAGGCGCGCAGATGCAACGCAATGCGGCACCCAGCGGCGTGCAGGCGCGGTTATTAAAAGGACGGCCCATCGCGAAAGACACGCCACAATTACGAAAATGGAAGTCGCGCCAAGGGGAAGACGGAGCGGCCTGCGGGAACAGACTCGACGGAAGGATGAGCGAGCTGGCACTGAGTGGGGAGAGATAGGAATCGAGACGTCGTTGTTTTTTGTCGATCCATAAGTGCGCGAGCGAACGAGTGCGCTACGCGTAGCAACTGTCTACCATGCTTTTAGTAAGAAGCATACAAAGCGAGAGCAAACACGTATGAACGCAACGTATCACGTGCTAAGGGGATTGAAGTGGAGCTCAAGGGGGGAGGGTGCGGGGGAGTTGTGAACGATGCGAGAGACTCATGTAGTGAAAACCGCCTATGGCATGCAGCGTGCGTCATTATACACTGCAGCGTGAAAGGCGGCGTGTGATCACTGCGACACACCGGAGCGTGTTTATCGCGTAACCACCATGATAACGATATGCTAACGACTCTGGCCCTTCGTTTCGCCGCACCCACTCCACGAACTTAGGTGTATAGGAAATGACTGATGGCTCTGGTGCTGTTTCACAACTGCGCATAGGGAAAACAAACACAACGTTGCCTACATCCCAAGGCACAGTATCGCTTACACTTTTCCATTGTTTGAGTTGCAGAGTACGGACACTTGATTGGACCCTTTGGACTCTCGCATGCAGGAAAAGTATGCACGTGCTGCTCTGTTTTGAAAGTCCAGCAAAGAGCTCACCCGCAGTCGAGTGTTTACTCTGGTACCTAATGCGCATACGTTATCATGTTTTCGTTAATCTTCGACGAATGTGCGTGTGAGATGATCACGAACCCGCGACCTACAAAGATACGTCCCTCAAGGTCTTTCGAATGACCTATGCAGTTCTCATGAGGAGGCCCCAGCTTTGTTTTTATGAGTCTTTTTCACCTGTCTATTGTTTTGCTCCTTGACTCAGCATTGCCAGCAAGTTCAGTTATATGCAAGAACGCAAAGGCATGCAGCCCGTGGAGTGTTATTAATGTTCGGGCTATGGCGCGAAGCCCCTTCTGATCTATTCATATGATCAATGTGCAACAACAACAACAACGACAACAACAAAAACAAAAACTCCAGACCCCGTCCTGGCATCATGAATGGCAGAAGCGTTCGAATATGGGCTAGTTTGTTCATACTTGTAGGAGAAACAACTCCAAGAACAGAACACAGATTAGGAGACGGGAGATATCAGCATGGATGAATTATTGATAATTAAAAGAGCTGTTACTTTTATATGTTTGGCGAAGAAGCAGTTTCCCTTTCCTTCAATTCCACCATACTTTCGAGGTTGGCAAACTATTCTCGCTGCGTTGATGTGCAGCGCGAAGCAAGAACATAGCTACTGTAGTGACTCAGAAACATAGTTTGACATGGATGTTTCTATGCCTATCTCTCCCATTACGACATGTCTGTGCCGTAATTTACAGGAACGCCGCTTACTGTATTGCTAAAGACGCCGGTAATGATTTTGCAAGCGTCGTAACAGGCAACTAGATTACATAAAAGTGCTGCATCACAAATATAAGCTCGTCGAATGCTGTTATATAGAAGACGCGACGCCACCATAGGTCACGGCGTTATCGATGCTTTCCGCTGTATACATAGAAGTAACTTATGTTTTCTTTGCCGCCACGAAACTGAAATACTATATTCACAGAGGGCGACGGAGGTTTCTCCTTACGCATACATCAGCGCAAAAGGATTCCCAGCTTCTCGACCAAAGCGTTTAGCGCGTCTTGCGTGTGACTAAGTGTGGTATACAAGCGTCGTGACCTGCTTCAGCGTTTATCTTTTCTTTTTTTTTTTTCATTTTCCTCTTCCGCACGTCACTCAAGGAATCGCGCAGCTTATAACGCGACAACAGACAGCTTCCCTGCGCAGCGTCGCTGCGAGGCGCCCGGCGGCGCGCGCGCACGCGAAACCACTTGAGGCGAAAGAAGCCCGCGCGCCATGTGGTTGCCTATAGCATAAAAAGAAGGCTTTCCCATTCGGGACACGTTCTCATGCACGGGCACCTGTTATTATAGGGCGGTGCAGTTTGTTTTAGACGATGCGCGTGAGCGTATTTGTGGCGAGGAGTCACGAATAACGTATATATACACTCAAAACTTCACGGAGTGCTTATTCTTCTTCCTCTCTGTACATACGTAGCACCCACGGGTATAGTTGTTGTGGACACGATTACGCACACCCCACGTTGTGATTTCTTCTTTCTTTCTTCCTTACCCTCTTCCACATTTCGCGTTCTGATAGGGCCCTTCGTCGGCACAGGCGTGCGGAGAGTTCGAGGTATAAAGTTCAACGTATCTTTTGATTACCATGAATACGCATACACCTTCTTTCCTGTGTACTTCAGGTGAACAATCAAGCCGTGTGTGTGTGTATGCCTGGCTTATAATCGTGTAATCAAGAAAAAAAAAGGGGGGGGGGGGAACCGTAATAACTGCCACGAGGTTGTTTCGCAATGAATTAGCGAACTTCGACGAGACGCAGCGTTTAGCTTAGCAAAATTAGGGCTATCCGTCTTCGAATTTGCGCTGGCTATTATCTATACGCCCGCGCCGTGGTCCGATACGTGCCTTAAGCAATTTCACCAGTCGAGGTTTACGTATACGTTTTGCGTGTCTCTTTTTTTGTGTGCACATCCTTCATGTTCGCATAGGGAGAGGGCAGTACACCTATGAACAGCGATGATTCGCATGAGCGGCCCATAAAGACTGTATACATAAAGCTATAGAGGTACCTGGAACGCACGCGGGTTTCTTTCTTCTCATCTTCTCCCCACAAAATGACGTGTTCATTGATGCTGGCACACGAGGCCACTAAGAATATTTAAGGACGGATATCTAAATACTTTGATTGTTATGGATTACGGCCGCACGAAGTGCAGCAGATACGCCGTTGTGGCGCGGCACGATTGGGGGGCTGTGCGTATACAAAGCTATATACCTCCGCGCGCGCATCTGCCGCAAAGTGAACTGTCCGCAATTTCTCTGCTAGCTCTCCTCCGCGGACTTGACCATTATCTTCCAAGTGGCCTTGCCCTTTCCCACCTCTACCCTCTCACTTTTCCTCCTCTCCGACGTCACGCGCTTGCTTCGTTTTGCTTCGCTGACGAAATGGAGCGGTCTGGGGCGCATGTTGCTGGAGAGGAGGAGCGGCTGAATTCATTTTCAACTCGTATATATACTAGCTGATCTAGGACGGCACTGGCAGGCACGAAATCAGTCATGCTGATTGTAATCGATCAAACTCTTCTCTAATTATTATAATTGCGAACGCTTGGCAAGGTTTTCCCGTCGCATACGGCGAAATGGGAGTGAGCTGAATTGCGTGCGCCGAGATTCATCCGTCGAGGCGCGCTTGCGAGCAGGAAGGAACAGCAGAGAGACGGTTGAAAGGAAAGTATATACGCGCTCGCGGCGAAACGTTGATGTTGCTTATAGGCTGTTAAAAAAGCTTCCACAGCGTCGCCAGTCGGGTATACAGGTGGAGCATGCGTTCCTTTCCCATCCACTTAGGTTCTTAACAGTGCACGCGCTTCTCTTCAAGTTCCTCGTCTGGGTTGGTTATCTTGTTTTTAAAGCTAACTTATCTAGCGGTTGGTGCTATGGTTCTGATGTTGCGCGTAAAGTTAAGTTTAAAACGGGGCGCACGCAGCTGTACTATGCTAGTCACATTCTGTCGAGAACTAGCCCCCTAATCACGAAAAAAGCTGTTGCGCTAGAAGTTGTTCATACCATAAAAATCTCGGCCAATCGTCGCGCTGTACGTATCACTGACGAAGGCGGTTAGCCAATGACGAAGTGCTGTCACGAGCGACAAGCGTTGTGGAATTCAGCCCATGGTTTTAATAAGTGGGGTAAAAGTGTGGTTCCATTACATGTGCCAGCCTGAAGTTTGCAGACCGACCGGATTAAAACGAAATAGAACTAGAAAATTGAGCTCCTCCGGTGGGCAGACAATGCTTTTCGTGCGAGGTCCCATCAACAACAATGCGCCGGCTAGCAATTTTACGTTTCTTGCATATAGAAGGCGAATGTTGTTCTCTACAAATCAATTGCAAAAGAAGGTTAATCTTGCACGCTTTTATAAAAGGAGGTGGAGTGACCGTCAATGTTCTTTTGAAAAAGTGCACGTAGTGGTCGGTAATTTCGAACGCCGCCCAAGAGCCATTCACTAAACGCTTATCCCTTTCATATACACGCGCGCAGCGGCAACTCGTAACAGTATTCGGGACACGTGTTTAACAGCCGTCCCTTAAAATGCCAAAATGTTCGCGGCCCAGCCTTCGTTTGTTGCCAAAGCGACCTTTCTTTTCTCCGCATTATAATATACGGGCGGTCACATTATATTCTCGCGGTTCTGCACTGCTCATTGCGCAGCTATAGCGCCCCCCGGCAGCAATTGTGGCGCGGCACGCTCAACGGGGGGTCGTGGATGGATGTGCGGACTTCGTGACCCCTCGTCTTAGGGATCGACGCGTCGTGACGGGCGGCTACCGCTGACGCGCGCGCGCGCTTGAGAGAACGGCTGCAGCCTGGGCAGATGTGCGCGCTCGAAGCCACGGCCGCTCACTCGTCAGCCCTTTGTAATCCGCTCCCGCGCGGCTGGACGCGAATTGAAGGGCCGCTGGCTGATGCGGTTGCTCGAGGACAGACCATTGGGGCCAAACTCAATTTCCTGGCCACGCGGCGGAACGCCCTGCGCCGTTCGCGGAGCACAAAAGGGCGCGCTAAATGCGCGCCTGATGAGTCTCCCACGAAGACGACGTCGACGCGAACATGCTTCGCGGCGAGACGAGATTGAAGAAAAAGAGGCGAGGCGTGCTCCGAGAGCATGCTCGTATAGACTAGCGGCCGAGTGGGGAAGCATTTCTTTTATCGTCATTACTGGGTGTATACTATATATAAGGCGGCGTTGTTCTTATCTGGCGCTGTCTCCCCCTTAATGAATCGTACAGGCTCGAGTCAAATTGTAATGCGTCTACGGTGCGCAAGACGGATCGTACATATATGTGGTGCGCGTGATCCCTGGAGAATTGATAGTATAATTCCCCAGAATATATACAAATATCGGCGTCACACACGCCGTGAACTGCTCCGTCGCGAACCCGACTGCGTATTACCTGTCGTCTGTGTACGTTTATTTAACTAACGGAGGTGGTTCACTTCGTTTACAGAGTAGTTAGACCGCTGTACGTGAGTCAAGGGTTTACCCGTTGATGTACTATTGCAGCGTGTATACATTCACTACCTTTCTCTCTCATCCTCTTTCTATATTCCCTTCCTCTTCACCCCAGGCGTGTAAGTGTACAGGCGCAGCCAATCAGACGTGAGTTTCTCGTTAACATCGCGGCTTTCTATCTTTGATCTCTCTTCCTTTTCCACATTGAATATGGTGGAAGAAAGCGGATGAATGAACGAATGAATCAATCAATCAATCAATCAATCAATCAATCAATCAATCAATCAATCAATCAATCAATCAATCAATGAATGAATGAATGAATGAATGAATGAATGAATGAATGAATGAATGAATGGAAAACTCGCTCAAAGGTGGAGACGAAAATTTTGCTTCGAAACAGGGAAAAAAAGGTCGACATAATGAATAGAAGTAACGGATGTATATCACATGCACATGATGCAACACGCGTCTTATGAACTGAATATACACATGCACAAGCGGCTAATACAAATGTACCTACTCCTTTGCTTTACGCAGGGAGTGGCGTGCACCACGTGTTTCCCGCGAAGCGTAGAAAAATAAAAGAAGACGACGAAACGAAAATGGCTATTGCTCGCAATTACGACAGATGCAATGTTAAATGAAAACGCGCGTCCAGTGTTGGCACGATTGCGAAAAAAAAAAAATCGACACCTAGTTTAATGCCCACGGAAGTGCGACGAGGAAAAATAAAATGAAAAAAATGAAGAAAGAGAACAAGTGATTCTGCGTCGGGCTATATATGCAAAATGACACAATTAAACGCCGTTCTTTCCGAGTTGCTCGTAATTGCTTCGATTATATGCCCTCAAAAGCCTCATCTAAAGCTAGAAAAGGCCTTCCACTTCTCGCTTCTCTTGGCATACTGCTTCGAAGCGTTATTAAGATGATATTTAGCCCCAAGGACAATGCGGCGGCCCCTATATATTTATGTACAAAGCAGGCGACGATGCCTTCTAGTACGCATATGCATAAGAAAAGGTGCGCCTGCGGGCGCGCGCGCGAGTAGGTAATTTTCTGTCTCGTCGACGCCTGTTATACGCCCGCGACGAGCGGACAATTTGTGAAGCGATTTTGTTTCCTTTGAAAAAAAAAATAAATAAACGAAAGAACGCGCGACGACTGGTGCGTGTACGCGCTCATGCCCTGGCAGCGCTCGCATTTAAATAGTCCGCTGCAACGATGTTGTCGCCCGTGTTACATACATCCTACAAACGCGTACGCGAATGGCCGACAGATTCAACGCCGCTTATGTGGCTCTTGTAAATCGTATAAGGAAACAGGTGTTACACGACCCGCGGTGCGGTTATTAACGACGCCCTGGTCGTTCATTACCGATGATGACTGCATGCGCGGAATGTGCCTGCTTCACTTTGTGCCACTTGCTTTGTCCTAAGCTTCGAAGCGCACAGTGCGAACGCGGATGTTTCTAAAGTACGTGAAATAAATAGTTTCCCCGCTGCGTGCCAGATTGTCTTCGTATATTTTCGGAACGTAGATGTAAGGGCGTAGATGTTTCACGGACGCGTGGCAACTTCATACGCGGGCGCGTCTGTTTTTCGGACCTATAATATGATGAGAAAGAAGCCTCCAGAACCGGGTAATTCATTCATCATACAAACAAGTATAATATATCTAAAACTAAGTGCCCGAGGGGGGGAGTGATATCCCGTGGTCTCTGCAAGCGTTCCCGAAGCGAGCCATGTTTAAACTTGGGCCGCTTTCTGAGAATTAACTGCGATGGCGCGTAGGTTGTGTATATAAACGGGGGAAAAAGATGGAGACGACTTTTACAAAAGTCATTAATTTTCTCAGCGTTAATTACCGGCTCAAATTACACGAGGGACAAGCCCTATATCTACCTCATAACTGAAGGCGTGTCGCTTAAATTTCTCACTCCCTTTGTCTCGCGGCGAAACAAGAACGTAACTTCTTCGTCCGAAGGTATTATAATAAGAGTGTCCTACAGCGCAGAGCGCCAAGGTGCGAAGTACTGAGGGCTTCGTGTTCTGAATAGTTTCGGGCGTATAGTCGCGGGTTGGGAGGGGCGGGGGGGGGGGGGGAGGGATAAATATAATAGAAAGTCACAATATATATAGCGTAGGGGGGTGGGGGGGGGGGGTAATTAAGGGACCCTTCGCTGTTTTAAGGTCTCACTCCAGCCGCTTCGCCGCACGGCACAAATTCGTCACGGCTTTCATTAACTCCGCAGCTGCGGGGCATGTTTTGTTCTAATAAGAACTCCACGCCGCGAGAAAGTAGGGCCCATAAAGAGGCAAACACTTGGCCGGCGTGCAACGACAGCCTATATACGGGAACGATCAACGAGCTCTCGTTATTAGGGAAAAAAAGATTGCCCATTGTTTTATATGGGCCTGAGAATCGGTTGCGATAGTGGAAAGAAAAATGAGGGCGTTATACCTGTAATAGGTTCTTTTCGTTCTTGGCTTGCTTCTAAAGATTCAGACAAGCGATAACGCGGGACAAGCCTGTAGTGCACTTAATTTTGGTGTCTGATCAATTACCGAAACGATGTCAACTGCTGCAGGCGCGCGTAGCGATGTATCGTAAGCCGACATGTATGTTTTGCAATGCGCACGGTTGAAGTTCTTATAATGCAACTGTTTTACAGTCTCTGCCGAGATGTTAGCGATACCAGAAGCAACGACAATGACACCTGTTCACCTCGAGAAACTTCAGGGTATTTTTATGTTGAACCACATTTCTTAGTCACGTAGAAGTGATATAAGTGCGAAGTTGCACACCTTTACAGAGCCAGGTGAATAACACAAACAGCAGTTGCGAGCCATGTGGTTGTAGGGGTCTTACATATATTCCGGCACATAATAGTTTCGCCATGTCGCGGTGACTGCGAAACAATATATGCATGACGCAAATGGGACGAACGAATGCGAAGTCGCTTAATTAGCAATATCACTCTAGACTATGTCATCTTTTTTTTTTTTTTTTTTGCTTGTTTGTTTGTTTCACGGATCTGTATAAAGAAAGCAACACCGCAGGTCTCGGAGTCTCTTCAGCCTCCGTAACCGTCGGAAATGTTTCATCGTGAACTCCTTTACAGAAGTATATCTGAAACACCTGCTGCTACTTGTGCGATGCATTTAAGCTGTAATTTAGACCTTTTTAGCGTACCCACGTGCTCCTCCGTACGGGGTATGTTGATTTGGACAACGGCCCTCCGAGAAGAGAGTTAACTCGGTAGAGAAACTTATAGCACGCAATTCCTAGACCATACCCTAACCTTTTTTTTTTTCGCGCGTTATATCCGGATCCGCGCATCTAGCTGCTCGCTGTGTTTCGGGAACTCGACGTTAAGAAAGCGCATACGAAAGAGAGAGCGTCGGGTATGACTGACCCACAATTTTCCAGCCTTTGAAGCCACGCGCGTCGTACAACTGCTACTGAAAGCCCTCTAAGAGGTCTCAGCCGCGAGCGCGTGCAAATAAATAAATCTTGTTATATAACGCCTCAGACGGCCTTCTTGCTTAGCGGTACACTCGTGACGGATGGACCTGCAGTCAGTTAAAAAGAGAGGAGTTTTACGCGCTAAGCACCACTGACAGGAACGGGCCATTAACACGTGCTTAAGCTGAACACGGCAGAACATCTCGTAAGCGGGAAAAAATGCTTTCTTCTACAGCTGCCGCGGAGAGTTTCAGGAGGATAAAAGAAGAAAAACCTCTACAACTTAGAAAACTTCTATTCGTTGTGCTTCTATTCGCCGCAACCCTCCAGCCTCCATTTCTTTTCACGCGTGTGCCTTTCTGTGTAACGGCCGGTGTGTCTGGCGCTTCGCGCCAACCTCACGCAGCCATGTCCGGGCGAAAGTACACTGCCCACGTTTTCTTCCTTTATATTCAGCGAGTGGACAGTCGTGTCCAGCGTGACTGCTTGCGTCGTGTCGACGAAAAGGCAGAGAGCGAGAATTACAGTTACTGCTTTGAATGTAGAAGAGACAGACGGCTTATTCTTCTGCGCCCGTACAGCTCCGAGAACTGGAAACCAAGGTGTTTCGTAAGCACGTCAAATCATGAATGTGCGAGCCGGAGATGTTCTTAAAAGTGGATGACATACAGCTGAAATTAAAGAAAAGATGTGGTCAGCTGTCGCCAAAAGC
This sequence comes from Rhipicephalus appendiculatus, assembly GCA_030522465.1. Classification (NCBI taxonomy): domain Eukaryota; kingdom Metazoa; phylum Arthropoda; class Arachnida; order Ixodida; family Ixodidae; genus Rhipicephalus; species Rhipicephalus appendiculatus. The sequence goes on from JALIZH010032930.1 coordinate 934,231, forward strand.
AACCAAAGGCTAACAACGCTGTGTCATGTCGTGACCACGAAGGAGCTCGTAAAAAAATCTTCTTGACTCGCACGCAACGTCCGCAAAGCACAATCGTTTGCTTAGTCCGCGGGGATATGTTTCCTTTTATACGATGCATTTCGCAAATGGTGTCCATATACGCGTGAAAATGTGAAAATGCGTGATGTAAAGTCTAATATCCCGAAGAGGTGGTAATAATAATAATAATAATAATAATAATAATAATAATAATAATAATAATAATAATAATAATAATAATAATAATAATAATAATAATAATAATAATAATATCTAGGGTTTTACGTCCCAAATCCACGATATGGTTATGAGAGACGCCCTAGTGGAGGGTTCCGGAAATTTCGATCATCTGGTGTCCTTTAACGTGCATTGACATCGCACAGTGAACGGGCCTCTGGCATTTCGCCTCCGTCAAAATGTGACCGCCGCGGCCGTGATCGATTCCGCGACCTTCGGGTCAAGAGATAGCGGTGTCGTACGAAATCTAAGAGCTGTATGGGCCTGAGTTACCCAACGGAAACGTCTCAGCATTTTTCTTCATCTCGTACCTTGCGTTCGTCAAACGATAGCCCATGTACGCATACAGGCTTGCCTATGCGGAGAGAGAGAGAAGAGGAAGGCAAGGAGGTTAACCAGACGGTAGCATCCGGTATGGTACCCTGCACTGGGGTGGGAAGATAGGAGATTGGAAAGAAAGCAGAGAGAGAGAGAGAGGTATAAAGTAAATGAATCATGAAAGAAACATACTCACTATGCACACGTACGCACGCGACAGCGTTCCAATAAGAGTGGTTTCGACAGGCCTGTAGGTCGCAGAATGCCTAGTAGCGCCTGTACGGCTTTCTTCTGTGACGTTAAGTCCGGGAAACTGCGTAGCATTCCTTCCTCTGACAGAGGCTGGTCGTCTAACTTGTTGGGTCCCCGGTGCAATCCAAGGAAGGAAAACGAGATAGAAGAAAGGCAGGGATGTTAGCCAGTTTGGAATAACCGGTATGCTACCCTGCACCGGGGGAAGGGATGGGGGGGGATTAAAAGAAGAGTACAGAGAGACAGAAAGAGAGGGGGGAGCACACCCGCACACACATAACGTCAAAGCGCAGAGCGGCGGTCTTGTGCAGTATACGGCATCATTAAGAGTCTACAGCCGCTTGTGCAAGTTTGTTGTTTTTAGGAATTTTAGCAATGCCTTGGTTGCTTGAATTGTCGATGACTTTTCGGGATGACATTGGTGAATAGCTTTTAGTGTCATCGTTCTGTTTTCAAGACGAGCGAGAGCGATTGAGAGGGATTTGTTCATGTTTGACCACGGCGAGTGCTTTGATGCAGCATTGAAACACAACTCGTAAGTTTAGCGGCCAAAGCGCGCGATAGCGTGCAAATGTAATGCCCTAATTTACGTTTCAATGATAATGCTTAAAAAACACTCAGATAACACGTAGCCGAAATAGCGCCGTAACTGCAGCGCTATTTCACCGTGCTATATGACCAACATTCGGAAATACTATTCAAGAAAACAGGCAACACGGGACAACTGCTTTAGGGCGTTAACTACTCCAGGACGGGTTGGTACTCGTTAATTCTTAGATAACTGCCCATAGCGTTCTGCGTTTTTTGCCTTTAGTGTTGTGTGTTTCGTCATTGTCCTAAAGCGCTCAGTGGTGAATATATGAGAGTCAGTGTTACGCCCCTCATTCGGGGGATGGCCGTTTCGAAGTGGCCCACTTGTCCGGACAGCGGGTCGCAAATGTGGACAACAGGGACGGATGCACGGAGACAGATGGGGCCGGGGCGCAGCGGACGTGAAGAACAAAGGGCAACGTCTACAGAAAGACTTAACTCGGCGCTCGTGTCGGAGTGCGCGCGGTCCACATTTAATTGCCCGCCTAAAATTGCTCGCCCTTCCGGCGAGTAGGCCCCGCGCGACGCGCGTTTATACACTCTAGTGCTATAGCGTGTACTACGTTGTGCACCCAGCTATGGCCCCTGGGCCCCTACTCCTGCTACCCTTGATTTCTTTCTTCCTTTCGTCACGATGACCCACGGTTGTTAGGAAAGGTTGTTCCCTAGCATCTCGTTGAGGAGCGTGCGTCGTGAACGGATATACGTAATGTCATCACGCACCTCTCTCTCTCTCTCTGATCGTTATGGCGAACACGAGGTGGCAAGATGGCGCTGAAGGCACAGCCGAGAGAGAGGGACTCATCTCTCCATGTAGCGGTGATCACGTGGCGATGGCGGCATCCGAGAAAAGACGAGACAAAAATGAGAGGAAGAGAGGCAGGCGAAGAAGGAGATGCAGTTTACGGTTGAGATTTCGCACTTTGTCGTCTCTAATCTTTGCGTGACTATATGGAGGAAATAAATTGTCGTGGTGTGTACTACAGACGCTATATACGGGGGCCCCCCATCCAGAGAAGGGCCGGAGGTTACGGCTTGGAAGGAGCTCTCTGATTGCCCGCGAAATGAGGCGCGGCAGCACCGTCGCGTTTTCGTTGTTTTCGAGAGGCGCCTGTGCGCGCACGCGCGCTGACCTTGCTCTACAATGGGGACACGTGACGCGACACGCGAGCGAATTAAAGGCGGCACTACTTTGGGCCTTGTGTGCGTGCGGCTTTTATTTTATTTCATTTTTTTTTAATTTTTTTTTTTGCTTCCGCTCTCGTTGTTCGCGGCCCCGAATGCGGCGGCGTTTGAGCATGATGCTTTTGTGTCGTGTCGTGCCGCGCATTTGTGGAAACTGAAATGAGGCACGACACGCTGCGGTCACAAGTCAGGCGCGTCGTTAAGACGCCTTGACGTGACGCGGAGTGGCGCACAGTGGCAGCTAAACGATTGTACGTGCCCGCGTATGCTCGTGTTCTGACGCCTTTGACGGCGTTATTTGATTTGTGACGGAGGAACGGCCACTTTAGTAAGAAAAAAGAAAGAACACAACGAAAGAAGGCAGAATAAATAGCGAAACGCTTCGAGATTTTTGACAAGAGATTCCTTGTCCGCTTTTGCTGCCGTTGATATGAAGAAACTCGCCGTGGATTGTCTTTCCAGGAACTTGAGACTTTGTAATGCGGATCATAGTAACATCATTCTTAAGCTGGTATCTCACTTGACACGTCAGTGACGTATCTCGCCGAAGCGGTGAATTTTAAATGCAAAATCCTACATCTCCCAACTTGTCTTACCTGATATGCTGAAAGCACTATGCAAAAATGAACATTTTCGTAGTGGTGAGGGAGCTCTACAGAAATGCCACCTGTGTAGCCTGAGAGTCTGTACGCCCAGTACCTGCAGTGCTAATTCTTTAAGAAATTGAATAGGTGCCCACACCTACAAGGAAGATTATTACGCTATTTATTATCGTCCTATGTCATCACGCATATATTGTTGCACGATGACTAAGCATAATGTCCTTTAGAGTGATCCTCTGCGGTTAGATGTACATCGAGTGATCCTCCAGCAGTTAGATGTACATCGTTTTCGTTATTGTAGGAGGCAGCTTATCATTGGTCGCATTCAGTGGGTGTCGCCTCAGTAACGCCATGCTCGATTAGCTAACCTGCGTTTTTATGAAACATCATTATGTACACCCTACAGCAAAAGCTCGCGTGGGCGCGAAATGTTCGAGAAAGCAATAATCTCGCTTTGTCCTGGAACATCAACTCCAAATAAATGTTGCAGCCTGTAGTTTGTTTTGCAACCGACACAGTCACCGAGCTAGATTAGAAGTATTACGCACTAACAGAGAAAAAAAATTCGCATTTGTTGGGGAGCCAACGTCCCGTAAACTTTTGCTGTTGGGTGTACGTGGGCTCTTAGAGCTGAACGCACTTGCTATATCGCCCATGTGCGTATAATTAACCCAGCAGATCCACAGTTCATATTTTGTGCGTTCCTTCGCGCGCTGATCATCGGCATTTTAACTGGGAAGTACGATACACCCATGAATACGCGTTGCGGAACACACGTTAAATGTGTCCGTTTTTCTTTTAAGATCTCGCAAATGTAGGAGATTCACGTGGCGACCAAAGACAAAATAAATTACGACACACTCAAGGCTATGTTCACTCTAACGACCCTCGCCTGCTCGAATGGGCACGGAGTTGCGTCGTGAAATGAGCCACAAAGTGATGCCAGCAGTTTCGCATCATGAGATGTGCATCCACCCTCCTCTCAATGCACTGTAGCCTCATTCGCTCGCTCTGCAGTCGTATAAGGCGGTCAGCAAACATGCATCCTGGTTTTCTGGTCTCCCCGTCCGAAAGCCACGTACACTGTTAGGAGGGGCGAAGTGAGGCGTGTTCACTGACGCAGACCCGAGTTTGGCTTTATTATACACACACGTTGAAACAAATCGCGTTTCATTGTCCCTGACCGTCCTGCAGAGGGGGCCACCCGCATTTTTTCTTGTTTCTAACAACAGTTTCCATTCTGGTATACCCAGACCAAACCAACTCTATAGGATGTATGTACACCGGCAATTATACGAGGCGAACCGGCGCGACAAGCCGCCCCATCGCTCGTTCGGACACGCGTATATACATAGCTTTGCGCAGAGCCATAGAAGTGCGAAAAAAAAAAAAAAAGCAAGGTGGGTGGCAACATTTCCCACCGCCTTCACAGGGACGACACAGTGTGTCTGCAGGCAGTCATAGTTTTAACGGAGGCATGCACGTGCGGCCAAAGGCGCCAACTCGAGCAGTCGTCCGCCGTCTATATACTTTTTCACACTGTCTCGCGTGGCAAGATGCGCAGGGCATCTTGCCACCCTCCGATTGCGCGTTGTTAAATTAAGAGCAATAACCATAAAGCATGCGGCACTGGACAGCGGCAACACATGGCACTTTGGAAACGCCGCCCCAAAGAAGCTTGCGCTTCTTGCTTAAAAAAAAAAAAAAAAAATCCCGAGGCGTGCGAATTAAGTGTCCCGCTCTTTCTTGCTCTGTATGTAACGTTGCTCACTCGTGCGCGAGCATGCATGGGTGATTCGGAATGGGCGCCCCTGGACGGACGGACGCATGAACGGGCGGTCTTATTGTACGACTCCGTTGCGGGGTTAGGCCCCATTCGCGCCTTTATGAGGCCGCTTTGCCACGAGCGGAAGGTTATGTGCCTGCTCTAATTGCTGGTGCGGTCGGCGTGGCCCCCTCCACAACGGCGCTAATTTTCAATGCCATTGAGCTCGTCGCGTGCTCCCTGGAGAAACACAATCCTCCCATTACGCGCGACTACTCGGCTTACACGCGCGTACTTTTTTCCAGTTTTAAAGCGAGCGAGCATGGTTAAGTTCTTCTTTGAACACCCCCGAACAAGGGTTCATAATTTCGAGAGCGCCGCGTGTGACGTTGCTATAGGGACACAAATTTGCCGAAACGCGTTATTGCTTCCGGTTCTGTTAAACGCTCTCACGCGCCATTAAATGCAGTTTGATATTTAAAACGAGAGCTTAGGCCGCCGCTGATTATCATAAGGCGCTATTCTTTCAAACTGAGTGCCCTATTTAGAAGTTACTAGCTGCGATCAGAGTACTGTGCAGTGTGAGCCTTTGTTGTCCTTCTCAGGCACCGTGACTAGACACACGTGTTGTATACCCAGGGTTGCCGTTGGGTAGACTTGAAAAGGAGCCAAAACTCAAGCAAAAAGTAGCCAAAGTAGCCATGCCATTTAACTTTAGCGCCAAATTTTTAGCCAATCAGAAGAAATGTTATATCTTGCATCGAGTTGTTAGTAATAAATAGTAAATAATATGATTCTGAATAAGCAAAAATGAAGTGTAACGAGCACAATATTTCTTCCTTGGTCTCCAAGGCGCAGGTAAGTTGCGAATAAATTAATAAATTATTATACTTTCAGTGCGCCTACATACAGTTTGTCTAGAATAGATAGAGTTTTTGTAAAATTCATTGTGGGCCAACAACTCAGCAGGAATGTTGAACGTGGATGCTGTTTTTTCTTGAAGCCGTAAACCGAAATTGCTACAAAGTTACAATGATACTAGTCCTTCTTCAAGAAGCAAAATTTGATCGAAGATGAACAGCTCACAGTGGCGTAGCCAGGGGCGGTGGGTGAAATTCCCCCCCCAAAATGTTTCAATTTTGCATGTGTATACATGCACGCACACATACAAAAATGCACGCACGAGCTTACATAAAGCATGGGTAACCCCCCCCCCCCCCCCCCCCGAAAAAAGTTTCTGGCTACGCTACTGACAGTCCAGCTTCATTTTGTTGCGGATATCCCTTTGATCACTCAAAGAATAAGCATTAAAAATCTACGAGCACATCAGAAAAGAGAGCAGACAAAAGTCCTTTGTCTGCTCTCTAATATATATATATATATATATATATATATATATATATATATATATATATATATATCTTTGACGTGCTAGCATTACATTCTGGTGTCATCATTGTGCTATGTAGCCACGCGTTTCATACATGCGCGCGTCCCTCCGTCTTTTAAGATGGGGGGGGACGAGCGCATGTAACGTTCTTTGGGTACCTCGGTGCGCACCAGCCCGATTGCAGGGTAAGGACATGTGCGCGCATAGGCCGACACGACAGAAAAGCTTGCAAGCAGTGGTTATTGTTTAAACTTTCTTGTTGTTTTATCTTGAAATAATACGCAGAAATGGCAAGCAAACGCGCCAAAGTGAAAGTTCAAAGTAGCCAGAAAGTAGCCATGGCGCCAACCTGAAATTTTTGTCGCCAGACAGGGTCGGAAAGTAGCCAATTTGGCGCAAAGTAGCCACCAACGGCAACCCTGTGTATACCCTTCTCTTGAGTATACGTTATCTGCTTGTGTGTTTTTGTTTTGTGCCTTATCTAGGCTGATGGAGTTCAATTTTTTTTAACAAAGTTTTTTTTTTTTTCATTTCCACAATGCAAGTAAACTGAATTGAACTAGAATACGGGTGATCTTCCTGCTCAAGGTAGTCACTGCGAGCATGCAGAGAATCAATGCTTACATCGGTAGCTAATTTTGTTCGCAGGATTAACAAGAACACACCTTAAGCGCGACTAAAGAAGGTGTACACACAAGGCAAGGCATCGGAACATTGAACGTAGGCGTTTGTATTGTGTTCATACCATATTTCGTCGGGTCTAACATGTTGTCTCCTTAAAACTATACATGAATTAACGAAATAAGCATCAGGTTTATTCGGCTGATTTCGTAGTGTCAGTCGGGCATCGCAATGGGTGCCCAGTTTCTGTTTTAAATGCGAATGCATTTCATAGTCGGCCTATGTCAGGCATCCGGCGTTGTCCGGCGTTGTCCGGCGTTGTCCAGCGTTGTCCGCGGAGGAGGAGGAGGAGGATACGTTGAGGAGGTAAGCGCCGGCAGGTGTTAGATGTGAAGCATCTTATGGCGAAGCTTAATCCGGTGGTGGTGGTGGGCGGCGTGACCACCCATACTGCGCATGCGCAAGCCCTTTAAAAAAATATAAATAAAAAACCTCCTCTCTCCCTCTCTCTCCTCTAGGCATCCCTCCCCGCGGCAACCACACCCTCACTGCGCATGCGCCTCCCCTCCTCTCTCCCCTCCTACGCTCCCCCCTCTCTCTCCTCTAGGCATCCCTCCCCGCGCTCCCACTGCGCATGCGCGTCCCCCCCTCTCTCTCCTCTAATACGCTCCCCCCCTCCCTCCTCTAGGCATCCCTGCCCACAGCGTCCACACCCCCCACTGCGCATGCGCGTCCCCCCCCTCTCTCTCCTCTCCTACGCTACCCCCCTCTCTCGCCTCGCGACGCCGACGCAGGCAGCGTCTGCTAGCGAGTTTCTTGGTTGAAAAAACCGACTGCTCGCGCTGCACAACCGTTCACTGTCCATCCCGTATATATGGCAATGGATCTTGACCTCCAAAGTGGTGCCGGTGGGAGATTTCTCCTGTGCGTTGTTGAACAATAAAAATTCGCAGCGTGCGCGTTAACTAAAAGCCGACTGCGGGTCTCTGTGTCCAGTCGGAGTCTTCTGTCTCTCATTGCCCATTAGCAGCGATTGGCATGTTCCAGTAGGAAACGCCGCTCCATCGCTGCGTGCTTTACGTATCTCCAGTTTTAAATGCGAATGCATTTCAAGTGTGTGAGGGCGCTCGCATCGCGGGAGCTCGGCGGAGCTATATATGAAAAAAAAATTAAAAAAAATTAAAAAAAAGAAGAAAAGGAGAAAAGAACAAAAAGAATAAAAAAAATAAATAAAAAAAGAAAAACAGAACAAAAGCAAAAAAAAAAAAAACAGGCGCTGCGCCGTGCTCCCGACCGGGCTGCAGAAATTAGGCGCCTTTTCCTTCTTCGAACCACAATCACCATATATAAATGGAGTGAAGCGCGCGCGAAATGCATTCGCATTTCCTCACGATTCCCTTCGGGGAGGTGGGGGGCATTTTTTTTTATTGAGCTTAACCCATGAGCTCAATAAAGACAAAAACTTACCTCAGTGGACTTGGGTAAATGCCAGGAATATGAATTGGATAATTAGGAACAGACGTGTTATACCTGCAGACATCGGTTGTGCAATTACGTTTCCTTTTAAAGGAGGCGAACATTGCGTTTTTCTCTGCAGGTCTATGCGAATGTATGCGCTTCGGAACACGAACACACCGCCCTCCCACGTGGGCTCGCATGTCACGTACAACCAGTCTTCTTTTTTTATTTTTTTTTCAAATGATAGTTGCATTGACTGCCCTATGTGTGTCGCTCCTTTTCTGCACGTATACGCGTTTTTGCGTAAGAGGTTATCATTGATAAGTGAGCATGACGGAGCTACTTGTTCACCTTGTTCTTGCGTAATTATTTCTACTTAGCTCAAGATATTGAGCTAAGTGGGTGGGTGGTGACAGCAGCATTTGGGTAAAAGAATACTTCATTCAATGTTGTTCATCTTATCACACATGTGCATTTGCCCGCACCTGCTCACTGAGCAAATGCGCGTTTTCCTTTTCAGGGAGGAGCTGGCAATGAGGGTCGACCTGACCGAAGCGAGAGTTCAGGTCAGCACAACTTTCTTTCTCCATTTTTTTTTCTTCGGTCTGTCCAGAGCATAGAGTTTCCTAAAATTAACTAGAGGGGACCTCTGGCGCTGCGATCGTTCAGCCACCATGGGAATGATGGGTAGTACCCTACACAAATTTGCCTAGTCTTCGTGCTTCCGGCTTCGAACGCACTTGTGGCTTTGTTTATTGTTGCGTTTTCGTTCTGTTTCGGGATAAAAAAATGGACCGTTGTGAACTTCGTGAGCGTATTTGAATTCGTGAGCCTAAAAAAGGTAACGGTGGTGAAGCGTAACTGCAAAACCTTTGCTGAACTTCGTATTGCGGCAAAGCGAATTCAAGACACACGCAGCCAAAAGAACGAAGACTAGGCAAGACTAGGCAAATTTGTGTGCTACCCATGATTCCCATGCTGGCTGAAGCGCCGTGTGTTGCAGCCCCCGTAGACACTAGCGCCAGAGTTCCCTCTAGTCTATTTATAGGAAACTCTATGGTCCAGAGCACACCTTGAACTTTTCAGCGCGTACACCTGAATCAACGCGTTGAGCTTATGCGCTTAATGGAAGACAGTTACGTGTAAATCTTGCGCCTACTTTTTTGCGATCGAATAATTATAATTAGATCCACAAATTCCAAATGCTGCTAAGAACATGTGCCGCTCCAGCACGCGATGCATACCATTTTATCTTGACTAATTGCCGACCTGCTGATTCCACCTCGGCTGCTGTCCCGAAAGTCGCGGGTTCGATACCAGCCCCGGCGGTCGCTTTTTCGTGGAGGTAAAATGCTAGAGGCACATGTATTGTGCTATGTCCAGTGCACGTTAAAGAACACCATATCGTCGAAGTTTCCGGAGCCCTCCACTACGGCGTCCTTTATAATCATATCGTGGTATTGGCACTTGAAACCCCAGATATTATTACAACCTGCTTATTCCAACGTTCCACAAAACCCGCCACAATTGGTTTCCGAGGAAGTGTTTGAAAAGTGCACACATTGTGACACGAGGATTCCGGAAGCATTGATTTGCTTGTCAGTGGACTGTCTCGGCATGGTATCTGCAGCTGCACTGATAAAAGTTGCAAAGATAGAAGAGAATGGAAAAGAGAGGCCACCTTATCGAGATAAATGCCCACACTACCGAGCGTCAGGTCAGGGATATACCTCCCCCCCCCCCCATTGCCATAAAAGGGCGGGTGTTCGGGCGCAATGGGAATCGAACCCAGTACCAGTAATCGACAGTGATCCTGTTACCGTGCCCTCTCATTCTTTCTGTCGTCTTATCGTTCTATCTACCTCCTCTTTCCGAGCCACTATAGTGTGTATAGCGTAGAAAACAGTATTTTCCTGTTCTGGTTTTTCTCCACGCCTCTCTTCTTTCCTTCGCCTTTTATCTCTAACGGCCGGGAAGGAATTATAACATCCACTCCGTATGCCGGATAATTGAAAGACAAAGTATCCAGTGCACTTAGATACGTGAATTACCGGAGTCCACTGCAGCGTTTTTGCCGGCAACTCCTATAAAGCGCAGAAGCTCCTTCTTTCGTTTTTTTTTTTTGTTTCCTTTACGTATGCTTTTGGGAGGACATAAAAAGAAAATGTTCCTAAAAAATGGTGTTCGTGGATAAAGATCAAAATAAACGAACTAACAAACAAAAGAATAAAGAAGAACAGCGAGGAAAGTGCCTTCAACGAGCCCTCGAGGCAGGCGACCGTGGAGCCGAGGCCACGTCGGCTCCCCTGCGCGCTTGTTTCTTTTCCTCGATTAATCTTCTCGCTGGATCCTCATGACGAGGACGCCGGCATGCTCACAAGTATAGCGAACTCCGCGTGCAGCATGCCTGGAGCACGTACGCACACACCTGCGCACGCTGGCGTGCACAGGCGCCTCGCCGCCGCCGCAGGTTGTTCGCGAGAAGGAGGGGGGGGGGGACCTCGTTAACGACATTTAATTACTCCTATAATGTTTGTACGGAAAACGCGGAACCGACGTAAGTACGAGCACTTCAAAGCGGCACGCTCGTCTCGCCGTGCGTGCACGCTGCCTGCGATGTGTGCGTGAACAGAAGGCCGTTAACGTCGTTGTGTTCCCCAGCACGCGCGTGATAGAGGAACAAGCTTTAGCGGAGTGAGGGAAAGGAACGAGAGGTGATGGAGGAATGGGGGGTGGGGGGGGGGGGGGCTGCGTGTAAGTGTAGAAGCCTGCAGGTATACGTGCTTCCGCCGTGGTTATAACAACACAAAGAATTTGCCCTAACAGCTTCTTTTGCGTGAGCGGGTCACTCACGTGTCAGCGCACTTCCCTCTCCTGTTCGCTCTTTTGCTAACCTTTAAGCTTCTCTTTCTTGTTTTTTATCTGATAATAGGGCAGAGAGAAGGGTACGGGATTGCAAATATCTATATGAATTTACGGACGTGACGCGTTCAAGCGTGCATATAGCATGTGCTGACCTCCATTGTTACACAAAACGAGCTGACGGCGGAGCGCGGCACCTCTGCGTGTATATAGTATACGCTGGGCTTCCCATCTACCGTCGACTTCAAGCGCTATTCTTTTCCTCCGCGTAATACAGCTCAGGCGCGCGCTTTACTGCGGCCTCGTTAGTTAATTCTGCAGCCTTCCCCGCGAGTGCCTCAATGCCGAGAAGAAACGTCATTATTATGCGTAGCGGGTATTGCGAGCTTCCGGCGGTTTCGCGCGCTCGTCCCTCGCTGAAACTTCACGCCTTCCTTCTTGGCGAGGATTCGTTCTATTTTCTTGGACTAACGAGAACCAGTTCAACGTTATCTGCGGTTTCCCGCCAAACGGAGATGTAAAAAAGGATGTTAGGAAAGAGAGAAAGGTTCGCTACCATCTAATCTGGAAGGCAGATAAGGACGCTGTCAGAAGAAAAGAGAGCTAAAAGAATCACAGGGTCGAACGTGGAAATGGAGCGTGCATTGCGCGCGCAATTGATAGTGTACGTACCGCCATCAGGCGTGATGCATATCGCTTGTTGGCTCCTCTATACAACCGGGTTTGCAGACGCAGACGCAGACACAAAAAAAGGTGCGCAGTTGTATCACCTCGTGCACAGCAGTAGGGTAGAGTATCAGCCAATTAAATAGCAAATTCATCGTAAGCTCTACATATTGGCCACACATCAGTAGTGGGAGCGGCCCGCTTCGGGCTGGGAAACTAGCGCGACCTATTGGACCTTAATAAAGGCCGGTTATGATAGCGACATGCGCATTTCGAAAGAAGGAACAGCAATTAAATAGGATTATCCAGGAATCTAATATTTGTTCAGTGCTTACTAGTGCGGCTATTTGATTGCGGTATCATAAATACACAACAGCAAATAATGCTTAACATTTTACTCGAAACATGCCTGCAAATGTTCCTGACAGTGCTCGTGTATTATTCCGAACCACTGTTAGCGCAGACTCCGGAATATCGACGAAAGGTTGTTTAAGAACAAGCTCTGCCAGCTATCTCTGTAGCTTCTCGCACAAAACAAACGTATTAGCCGCGTACACTCGCACATTCATTCACGTATATGCGTAATTTCCCATTCCATCACCTCGCCGACTCACTCGCTCACCACCGCCATCGACACATCCATCCATCTCTCGTTAACCCCCCGCTCACGCGTCCACCAACATCTCGAGCAATTAGCTAAGCGGCGCCAACTTCGAATGTCGTTGCGTGGAGGGGTCTCCATTTTTAAACGGCTCGCTGTCGCAAGACTCAATTTGCTGGCGCCTGTTCCTCCGAGGGGCCGGCATTCCCCGCGTAGCACTTTTAATTCAATAGGCCTCTCGTAGGAGAGCATTTAGTCACCGCTTGGCGGGCAGGCCCCTTCATCGACGACCAATTTACATGGCGGCCATCGCGCGTGTGTCTATGTGTTTATGCGACGCCAACGCACGCTGCCATGGCCTCCACCGGCGTCGCATGATATATGGCCGTGTTGTCGTGGCCGATAATAAACGTGCTCGCTTCGTGGTTCGGCCGATGCCGCGATGGCCGGCGTGCGTGTGTGTGTAAGACATCTCAGGCTTTCCTGCCTACCTGCTCCTCAAGATATGCGCAGGGTGCCTTGCGCAAGGACTCCCAGTGCTTGCCGAGGCTACAGGTCCCTTAATTAGATCATACGAAGTTCGGGCGTCTTCATTAAAACTTAGACAGCGGGCCGAACTCAGTAGAAAGGCTGAGAAACGCCCATAAGCTGAGACTGATAAATGCATAGGAGTCACTGTAATAATTATAATGAAAAAAAAAGAAGACTAGGAAATAAAAATAGAAAAAAAAATAATTACGGTAGAAGAACGTCGTGACGTGAAGAGACCGCGTCACATGGATGTTGTCTTAATACAAGGTCGTAAATAATATCACGCGACAGAAAGGCGTCTCTCAGTGGCTACACCGATTAAATAAAAAGAACCGAAAAAGTGGGAGGCAAATTTTGTACACGGTGTCCTTGCGGGCCCGTGAGGCAGGACAAATTGCGGCGAAAAGAACGAGGACACTTAATAGCGTAATCGTATTGCCTGTCCTTTTTCCTACCCTCGAAGTAATATGAAAAAAAGAAAAAAGAAAACATTAATGCGAAAGTATCTCACTTAATTCTCGTCGTTTCTTCGCATAAACCCTTGACGGTGCGCGAGGCACGTTTTCGCGTTACACCAGCGTACACGCCGCTCACGGCGCCGCACTTTTCGCGGACGGAGGAAGCGCTTCTCCGATTACGCGGTAATTATAACAATTAGCCCGTCTAATCGTAGCTCTATCGCGAACATCAATGGCCGCACCAAATTAGCCCGGTGCCGGCCACTTAAGAGAAGTCTCGTCTATGCATTCTGGACGCGCGCGCGTTCACCACCACTGTGCTTCGGCAACGCCCCTGTCGAAGCGACATAAAAATTATGCCGACGGCGGAAGAGCTAGAAGAGACGAGCGTAAGACGAAGAGGCCAAGGGAGACCACGTACAGCCTCATCTAAATAGGCGCGCTCAAGCAAGCAAGCAAGCAAGCAAGCAAGCAAGCAGTGTGTGTGTGGGTTGAAGACGAGGACATAGTCTGGGAGGGAAGGCAGTACTGCGACAGTGCGACGTCGCTTTAGCTGGTCCACTACGTGCACGGCTGCTCGAGGGCGGCCAGTGAAGGACGCGACGGCCGCTGAGGAGCGGGAAACGAGACGCGCCTGGCGACTCCGAGGGATCGCGGCCGCCACACGGCGGCGGCAGCGACGAAGGCCAAAGAACAGACTAACCACCGGCAATTATCAAATTACTGAGCCGAGATGTTTAAATCTGCGCGACGCGACGGAGACAGACGCCGAGAGAGAGAAAGAAAGAGAGGAGAGAGAGAAAGCCGGCGGTGGTATCCTCGTCGTTTAAGAGAAAAGGAAAGAAGAAGCCCGTCTTTCCTTGTGGCGTCATCCAGATAACAAAATCAATGGAAAGGCCGAGAAATTAAGGGTAAACGAGCGGGGAGAGCTGCGCACGGGGAGAGGAGCCGAGGAGCCCGCGACAGATGTGCATCCAGAGCTGAGAGGATGAGCGCTGGAGGACATCTCCCGGACGCTGCTGCTTTTATAATCTACTTGGAGTGTATATATGCACGCACGGCTGGCACTGTGTTCACTATAGTTGAGCGCAGCGCTTGCGGATGGGTGAAGTACGGCAAAGCCCGGTGTGTGTGGTCAAAAACAAAGCAAAAATGAGGTTTCGAAGCTTAGACTACTGTATAGCGTAGGCTTGGAAAGTCGGAACAGTTTCAGTCGAATCGGTCGCGGAGGTTTCTACAGCCCTGCTTCTGGCAGGCGCCCGCAACAAGGGAGACGTCCAGTTGATACGAGAGTGATACGCGGCGGCTGACCGTGCCTTATCTTGTAATTGGTTTTGACCACGGTAGTGCGGGTTTTCACCGCGCTGCACCTAATTAGCGGGAGCGACGAAACGGAACGCGGTCTCTGTCTCGACCGCGCGGTTAACGTATTCCGCTCACAGGGCTTCGCTCGAGCCGGTAATAAATAGCGAGAGAGTGGGGCGGAAATGCAGATAAGCGCGCCAAATGGGCGTCCGCTGTTTCTCGCCGAGCGCCGCGCTGCTGCAGTCCGGCACCTGTTCGCGCAGCGCGGAAAGAGCCGCCGATGACGACGCGCGAGTCGTAGCTCACCGTGCGCGGCGGCCGAGCCCGCTGACTCGCGTCCCTGTATACGTAGTATGGCAGTTATGCGCGTTTGCCGCGAGTGTGAAAGCGAATTACCGTGCGCTCCACCGCCCACCTAATGCGTATGTATGTACCGCTGAGCGAGAACAGAGTGAACGCGAGCGCTATGGGAAACAGCTGTGTAACCGCTTATTGACGGCGCCTGCGCGAGCATCGCCGAGCCTCAATCAATTTATCCCGACGATTGCTGTACGCGTTAAGGAGGCGCCGTGTTGGAATCGACGGCAGCATGACAATAGAAGGCTTTTTTTTCTTTTTTTGCAAGTCGTAGAATTATACGTCGATTCGCCCCCCCCCCCCCCCCCCCCAGGTAAACGGAAAAAAAAATAAGTATGGACTGACCCATGTCATAGTGCAGTACAGGGCTGAAACGTGGCCCAGGTAGAACAGGGTTGCCTTAATGTAATACTGGACGGCCCGGTATTGAGAACTTTCCGAATACAGCGCAGTTTAAGCTCATGGTGAGCGCGCTTGATAACGGCCGAAAGGGGCTGTGCGACAACGAAGCTTAATATACCTGACATCAATATACGTGTGCACTTACAGACGTGTGCACTTACAGGCCACTTATACGTGTGCACTTACATTAATCGATGGACCAAACACGTGCAAGGGGAAACCCCTGAGAAGAAGTACAAGAAGCACACAAAAAGGGAAAGAGATGACTACTGTACGGGCGGAAAAAGGAATGTGAAATGCAAGACTACATTCGTTACGTGAATGCACTTATATACCCATTGTCTTCATTTCCTTACGCATACTCAAGCATCACTCTTCCCACAACCCAACCCGCGTACAAAACAACCGCGACAGCAGCCGAAGCAAGCCGAAAGACGGTGACCCTCTGCCTATCTTGGATAATTACTGTTTGGAGAGATTCGGTTTAGTATTTTCTTCTAAAATTCTAATCAATCAATCAATCAATCAATCAATCAATCAATCAATCAATCAATCAATCAATCAATCAATCAATCAATCAATCAATCAATCAATCAATCAATCAATCAATCAATCAATCTCTGCGAAGCCATGACAGAAAGCTGGTCCAGACGGTGTAACTGTGTATCCCCCCATTTATATGAGAATGCATGTACGCGAATGCATTAGTTATTTGTGTGAATATGGGATCATTGAGTATACCATATGTCAACACTCGACACCTGGAGTATCAAGATCTCCGGTGTGACCATTAAATATTATCTGCTCTAAGTACTTCTACAAAACTGCGTACATCATCGTGGAAAGGTACATTGAAGTGCTGCGGAGTTCTTCAATGCTATGCAACATTCCAGTGGAGCCCTGGACAAATACACTGCAGTGCAAAATACCAAGGCAAGCGCGAGAAGCGCGCTAGCTATTATCTGCTGCTTTCGCTGGTGATTAAGAACTGTCGAGACAGATCGTCGGCAGGCGTTTCCCGCAGCGGTCAGAATCGGTTTTGCAGTAAATAAATCTGATTTTACCACCTATAATTAGACGCACAGTGCGGACACGAGCTACAGAATAGGCACGCTGCACGCGTTCGAGAAACATTTTGCATAAAGATAAAGCATCGCTAAGCAGGTAAGCGAGCGAGGGCTGACCGGATTCGTGGGCACGTTCGGTATACATAGAACAACAACAACAAAAAAAAATAAAAATGATAAAATATTAAAAAGGAAAGAAAGAAAGATGCCGTGAGCGCAGGCGTAGTCGAGGCCAATAAATCCTGAAAGGGCCATAAATTTTCGCGCTGGATGCACGAAGACCTGCGGTAATTTGGTGGGTCCCTCCCTCTTTCGCGCCGCGAACAGAAATCTTGGGGCTCGACGGAGGGCCGACGCTCCTATGAACCCCTAATTTTCCCGCAAGCTGCTAATCCGCCCATCGCGTAAGAGAAATGTCCGCGTAAGATAGAAATTCGCTTTTCGTTTGTTTCATTTTCGTTAACATGTGGGTCCTTCATCATACGCTCACTCGACTGCTTCCTTATGAAGTTTATGTTCTTATCACCATTTGAACAGACATCGAATGCGTGTGGATACAACCATGGGGCGGCAGTGAGTAGGAAGTACGATAAGTGTATAGGTTTCACACACCCGCTGAGATACACCTGCGTGTTGTGATAGTGATTACGCAATCGTGATAGAATAATTGGCGGCTGCATAATAGTGTTACAACGTACTTCGGGAACATTGATTCCTTTCTTTACGCGCGTTATATGAGTAAAGTTCAACGCAGTTCCGTCGCATGCTTCATGTTGTGTGAAACTACGCCCATTGTCGGAGGAACGGGTCTTAGGACACTGGCCGAAACCATCCTCGGCCCGCAAGGCATTGAGAGCTTTGTTGCGCTTCTTGCGGGCAACTGGTCTCAGAGACCGACTCTAAGCAGTGTCGTTTATCGTATTAGTGTTTTCCTGTCTTTTTTTTTTCTTCTCCTTTTTATAACATCTCTTTTCTGTCATCTTTTATTCCCCTTACCCCCCTTCCCCAGCACAGGGTAGCCAGCCGGTCTGAGAACTGGCTAACCTCCCTGTCCTTCCTTTTCTCCTCTTCCTCCTCCTCCTCCTCCTACGCAGGAGATATTGAAAAATATCGGGGACGCAATTTGAAGAGGGATTCATTTTATTACCTATGCGTGGCATTCGCAAATTGAAGCTTTTTTTGCCAACGAATACACAAGCATACTATAAGCTTTATGCTGCAGATAATAGCGACGTCGCAGTGGCAGCATGGATTCTTCGCGGGTGCGCGCAAGTCGCCGCCTCGTCCGCAAAACTGCGTGCGCTCACTTCCTACGTACGAGGTCCATCTCTTAATGACCCCATAATTAACTGGAGTGATTTGCGACGGCCACTTTGCGAGCTCCCGCGTCGCAATGGGTCTCGGACAACGTCCAACATCTGTCCTGTCCGCTTCTTCCCTTTTGGCCCCCCATCCGCGCATGCGTGCTTGCCGTGGCCTTGAATTGATATGTGTCGACAAGCGTGAGGGGGGGGGGGGGGGATATAACGTAAAAGCTCACGTATAACCAGCACGAAATTGAATAAAAGAATAGGTGCATTATTTAGGCCGGCAATCTTTATTATTTATTTTTTTTTTTGGGGGGGGGGGGTGATATTTCATAAAGGCTAAACGAAACAGACGCTAAATGATAGCGATGTTGCACCTCGGAAACCTGAAAAGTACACCAGTTAGGCAGCAGGCACTAAGCTGCCGTGGTAGCCTAAACTACTGAAGTGTCACGCTGCTACGATAGAGGTCGCGGGTTCAATTCCCTTTGATGGCGGCCGCAGTTTGATGGGGGGCGAAAAGCTAGAATACCCGCGCACTTAAAATTAGGTACGTGTTAATGGACCCCCACGTTGTCAAAATTAATCTGTCGTCTTCCACACTACGGCGTGTATCAGAATCACAGCGAGGCAGCGGCACGTTAAACCACTAGAATTTACTCTTATGCACTATGCAAAATCACAAGATTGAAGGTTGCTTACTTTTACTATCCATTCAATTCGCACCTCATCGCGAACGCATTCGTAAAGCAAAACATACGTTTCAAAATCCGGGGGAAAAAGACTATATACGTGAATGTGTTATGTGCACAATTTTACGGTAGTTGTTCCACACAGCCGGCCATCGCTTCACAAGTGCGCATTGTCGGACACGTTCGACGACGCCTACGACTACAAAGCAAAACAAAACCCCCTGAAAAAAAAGTTTCGCAGTTTTTCGCAAAGTTCGCAGCCATAATTTAAAAAAAAAAAAAAAAAAAAAAAAAAAAAAAAAAAAAAAAAAAAAAAACGTTCACTAGCTTTCCAGATAAGATTGCTTGCAAAGTTACAAGCACATATTTAAGGGTGAAATTACAATAAGCGGACTAAATGGCTGCCTTTATTCTCGTGAAATCGATTGTTCTATATTAAAACCTCCGTCTCAACTCATTTAACCGTGCATGCACGCTCGGAGAAATGGACGTCGATTGCGCCGCTTCGTGCACCAGCTTTCCCATGCACGGGCGACAGCCATAGCTAGCTCCGACGCGAACTGTCGATTTTCGCTTCTGGGTGTCATTTTATTACGCCAATTACGACCGTAATTGCGAGGTGTCCTCGGCTGTGCGCGTGATTGAATGCGAGGCTTCCTTAATGGCTGGCCGCGCCGTAATGATGATTGCTGTTCCTGCAAACGTCGCCTGCTCGAGAGCCATTCCAATTGGCACCGGCCGCACGACGCGAAGAATGCGAACGGAACGCGTCCTGTGCAACAGTGCGCTCCACTTTAAGCCATTAATGGGCATCCCGCATCGACTACCCGACACAGTCACGAAGGCAGCGCGCCGTGCATGCATCGCTCGCAGCTGCCGACGTACGGCAGAATTAAAGTGTACGTATACCTAGTCTCGATAATCTGCATTGTAAATCCTCGCGGATCGTCGTCGTCGTTCGTTGGCTTGCACTTGCAGCAATTTAATCGCTTCTCGTGCCCAAAGTACGGGGTGCGTACGTTTCGTTCGACTAGACGGTTAATGACCGTGCGCCTTCACGATGTTGAACATACGGCACGGATAATAATAATGATAGTGAAGCCCACCCAGATGAGAGCGTAGAAGCAAATTGCGTGAATATATGGTTAAACGCCTTATACTAACGCATTCCGCTCGGTCTCATTGGTGATTGGTTGTACTATCGCCATCCCTTTGCCTCCTCCCTATCCTGTTTGCCAAAGTACACGTTATCGCGAGTTAGTGCTAACTTATAATTTGGACAACCGTATCCAGTACGAAAACGCCGCGATGCCTCTAGCGTTTTTACCGCATTGTTTCGGGCGTCGTATAGATGGCAAAATTGGCCGTATTAAGCGGGACAAGGTTTGCGTTCCGCCGAGATTAAGGCGAGGCACCGCGCAACGGCCCACTGGGAGAATGGAGTACCCACAGTACTGACAAGCGAAAAGAATTTGGCAGTACAGTACGCGCGGCCAATCTGACGTGAATGAGGACGGAAGAATAAAATACCAATGCATAGAAGTTTACCCCGAGGACATGGCCAATGTTTTTTTTTTTTTTATATACGTGTGTGTCATATATGTATACCTCGCGTGTCTAATGCTACCGCCCAAATCATTTGTCCACCACCAGGCTGCGTCGCGTATGTATTCGCAGGCTCCTATTTTCTGGAGCAAAAGCAGAGACTACGGGTGTCAGTCCCATTACGAGTCGTGTATTATTACATACGCGCCTTACACGACACCCCAACGTCGTCTTGACACCGACGAAGAAAACAAGGGAAGGGTGCTTGTCTGCGCAGCTGCTGTTCGCGAACAAGCAGCATCCCTTCCGCGCACGAACCAATGTAAACACCTAAACAAAAATAAAACGAAATAAAGTATGCGGCGGCCACTAGATGGTGTGTTCTAGCCGATGTGCTCGCTGAAGCTGTGATTATCTCGTCATGAGGCGCTGGAGGCCATTTCGCTTGCACCGCGCCGATCCGTGCTCTGCTTTATTCGTGTGCACCGTTTCCCCCCTTTCCCTTTATTCTCCTCCCCTCGCGTAGCAACAGCATACGCGTTTCTTCACAGGATCGATGGAAACGCGGGAGCTTCGCATTGTGGCAGCCTCGCCGTAGCTAGCAACCGACGCCCTTCCGTATATGAAAAGTCTTATGTGCCTATATGCATGAGGAGGTGTATGAGCAGCGTGATGCTTAAAAGACCACGCTTATAGCGGCATCAGCGTCATGTTTAGACACGGCGTCATATGTATACACACCTTCGGACAGACGTGAGCGCTTCGCGGCTCCTAAGTAGGAGGAGGGGCGGCATGCACGCCGCTTTGCCCTGCAGTGGAGCAGCTGCCCATCACCGCGTGTTGCGTGCGCGCCAGCCGTTTAGGTCGCGTCGGGGATCAGAAAGAGGCGCTGCTGCCTCCGTTCGATGGCTCATCGGCGCGTCCCTGTATGCGCGCCGGGAAAGGCTATAGCGAGAGGTCGTCATTCGGCCACGCGTGACGCCGTTCCTCTTTTGACCTCTTTTTTGACCTCTTGGCCTGGGTCGCTGTATAATACGCCTATTGGCTGCAGCAGCGTGCTTAAACTTGACGGGATATTTGAGTTTTTCGTTCTACGGCTTAGCGTTATTGTCATATCGAAGGCTGTTCTGGTTTCTACTTCGGCTTTCTCGTTTTATTTTGTTTTTTGTTTTTTTTGACGGGAGAGTCATCCCTTGTGATTTCCTATGGCAATGATTAAGATAAAATTATTATACCTCAAAGAATCACCTGCAGGGATGTGATCGTACGCTCGTACACACTGCTCATGCGGGGTATAGTCCCGGGAAACGGGTGCTTCAGAACAACAGCAAATGGATCACTCGGTTGTGCGAACGTAGAGTCGGCAAAAGAACACACAACACTACCGTGTTTATACCAATAATATGCCATGGTCTTGCTGGTCGTTCTCTCGAGCCAGCTGTATTAGCACGCGCGAAACCTGTCCCACGAAACGCCGCTCGATGTGTGTACGACTGCGGCAGATGGGTCGTCTTTCTCACACGTCTTGGTATCGTCAAGCGATACGCTCTCGCAGGCGGCTGCCAGTCGCGAGACAGAGAAGGCACCACCGCCGGCCGGGTCGGTTGCCGACTTAATTATATGCGTCGCTATGCCGCTGCTATATACGCGAAGCCATGGATGCCCTCGTCATTTGGCTGGCGATCCTCCTTCGCGCTCTCTCTCTGCAGCTTCGAGACTCCCCGAGAGTGGCTTGACACCTCTCTGTGCGCAAGTACATACGCTACGACTCCGATTGCTTGGTGGAAGCCTGTGGTTATGGCGGGTGCCGAATTCGACAGCTAACCTTTCGGGGGCTTAACCCACCCGCTCTATACAACACGCAAGGAGACGCCAGGTGTCAGCCTTCTATTGCGGAGCAATCGCAGGGGGGACACATGTCTTTTTCTTCACACTTTAGAAGGCACAGGAGGTGCGCACAACGTGGCTGACACGATGAAGTGTCCGCGCGAAAATTACGTCTTCCCGTGACCCTTCATGTTCGGGCAGCGCTTCCTCGGTCCACGATGTGCACTCATTTCTTGTCTCTGTATTTACGTCTTTTTTTTTCTTTGTGTGTGTGTGTGTGTGTGTGTGCGTGTGCGTGTGTGTGTGTGTGTGTGTGTGTGTGTGTGTGTGTGTGTGTGTGTGTGTGTGTGTGTGTGTGTGTGTGTGTGTGTGTGTGTGTGTGTGTGTGTGTGTGTGTGTGTGTGTGTGTGTGTGTGTGTGTGTGTGTGTGTGTGTGTGTGTGTGAGTGAGTGAGTGAGTGTATCCTTGCGGCACAGAAAGACTAGCGAAGTCAACGGCGAGCAATTCGTATACGCGGTGGGACAGCCAAATTCGCCGGCTGCGCAAGGTCGGCTGGGACTCGATCGAGTCGTTGACGCTAGGTCGCGCAAAACGTCGCGCGCGCTCGAATCTGACGGTGAGACGTGTCCCTGCACGACGCGGAATGCACGCCACCTCGTCATTTTGCCTGCTGGCTGCGTAAAGAAGCGCTCTGTAATTTGTTACTCCTGCCAGGCACGTAACGAGATACTTTTGATTCGATGCGGCGAGGAGAACCATGACGCCCTTTCCTCCTCACGTACCTAGATATATGTATTTACTTCTTTACCTCTTTTCTTCGTTCTTCCCTTTCAATGTCTCGCTTTGTTACGCATGGGGGCAGGCTCTTGAGCCGCTGTGTACCTGTCACTCGTAGAAAGAAAGGCAGGTGCTTGAGCTTGGATGTTTCGCAAACATTCCTCATTTTTTGTGGCATAAGCGTGCAGAAGATGAAGCGTCCGCAACCGTTTCGAGCGATCGATTAATGGCAGCGCGCGAAAAAAAAAAGTAAAAAGAACGAGTTCAAAGATCGATACTTCTCGATCCTGATTTGAAGGCCGTCGTTCGTTCTCCTTGAGTATACACATGGGGTGGAGTGAGGGCAGACTGTGTGGCGTAAATTACACAGTGCGTGTAAGTCGCGAGGTTAGAGAGAGAGGGAGAAGGAGTGAGAGAAGGGTAGGTAACGGGTGAGGGTGTTGGGGGGATCCGTTTCGTGGACAGCGACGGGGGAGAAGAAATAACGAAACAATAATTAATGAAGATGTCTCACGGGAGAAAAAAAATACGGCCTGATTGATCGACGCGAGCCCTACGTTCGGCGAATTCCTGAGCAGGCGTTTTTGCTCGGGGTAATGATACGTGACGCTCTTCTTTTTTTTTTTTTTTCGCAAAACAGAGACAGCTGCTTTTGCAGGTAAAAAACACGGCCATGAGCGGCGCGCAGTTGTTAGAGGCCCAGTTTGGATCGCAGACGGTGAAGGGATCTCACTTCGGTCGAGAATCTTTAGTACAGGGCACTGTTTCAGTGTTCTTGTTTATTTGTTTACTTTATTCGTTTTTTGCTGTATGTTTCTGCAGACCTCGTATATCATCCACGGTCCGTTAAAAGAATGCGACAAGATAGATGTTTTGTATCAAGTTGCGCACCTTGCGCGCGCACGTATATGGTCCAGCTTTTTTTGAATATCGTTATAGGAGGCCCACGCAGGGGGGCAGTTCATAGAGCTCTGGAGTTAAACGCGTTTGTTCCTGAGCAAATTGGGTAATGCAGCCTTGACGTAAAGGCTCAATCGGCAATGTTTCTCGGCCACATCAATCCATTAGTTTTCTTTCAGCATGAACAACGGATACGTGAAGTCTGCGCTTCAATTTTTTTGTAATTATTATTATTACGATGCAGACTTGCCCCTTAGACATTATACTTTTTGTGTATGTGTATTTGCACGTGTGTTGTATGGCTTGTGTTGTGTGTAAATTGAACCAATATTTCAAGAATGCGAATCATAAGGCTTGAAAGAGCCAACGAGAAATACTGCCATTATGCGTGAAGTAACTGTGGGAACCGCGTGCGCTACCCCGCTTCCACTAAAGGCAATTAATTCACGCTTAATTATGCATGTATGACTACAGTCCGGTCGCTGTCTTCAAACAGCACCCATTCAGTATCCGAATGAGTTCAGCCGTAATTTTGCTATTTATAGAACCACCTCCGGGTTATAATTAAGTGAATGCCGTTTTTTCCCATGTATAATAAGCTCCCATCTTCGATGCAGTTATCGGTGAAAAAAAAATAACTCATTCTTAAGATCTTTCTAAGCTATCGGCGATATATGAGAGGCGTTGTTCATTATTATTACGTCGAAAGACAGGCAGCTCAGAACGCCGTGAGCAGTATGCACTTCGTAGTATACGCGTAGTTTACACAATGGCACGCAGACGTTGTTACTCGCGTACCGAGTGACGTCGCGAGGCCTCCGAGCTATATGCACTCTATAGAGGAACGCGCAAGCCGTAACCAATAACGACAAGTGCGTCTGGGAAGTTTGTCACGTCTACGTACGAACATTGTCTAGACAGCGAGACAAAGAAGGTGGAAGAAAAGGCGACGCGGTCGCAGCGACGAACGCGGGCTAGCTGCTCGGTTGTCGATGCTCTTCCACCGTTGAGCAATGAGTTCAAGTGTCAGTGTACACAAGCGAGCCTATAAAGCATCTCGAGGCGGGAGTGAAGCAGGTGCCGGCGGTCGACGTAAACCAGTTGGCGGCGCCGCCTCGCATTCTGAACGAGCGACGAAGTTGTTGCGCGTAGAAAAAAGAAATGGGACTGTTATTATTGAAGCCGCGACGCGTGAGAAACAAGTCGAACGCATTAATAAATAGAACAACCACGCGGGCACGGTACTTACACCACGGAGGAGACCTGTATTCTCCGTGACAGATATATAACCATGGCTATAGAAACAGGGCCGGTGCGAGAAATAAACAAACAAAGGGTGGCTTTGAATGGGGAATAATGTAAAGACGACGGCGTCGCGCCCCCCCCTCTCTCATATTTTTTTGCCTGGTTTACGTGCATCCGAACACCTGCTTCGGTGGTGCACCGATGGAGACGTCAGATGGTGCAGTAGTGGGAGGAAGGGTGAGGGGGGGTTTTCTGTGTGTGCGTGCACAGTATACAATATGTACGCATGGGCCGCTGTTGCGTCGTCGCGGCCACCTTATAAGCTAAGCCCTCACGCATCGAGTATGCGCGCGGCGCACTGTATACGCGGCGTTTAGAGCACAAAACGCGCTCTTCATCACAACGAACCGCGGGACGGAAGCGAGGGAGACCGCGATCGAGCGTATGCGGGGGGGCGTTATGCAGAGGGGGGCTTTTGGAAGTCACTCTCCGCCACGCTGCTATACCTTCGGTTAGGGTTTTAGTGGTTTTGGTTGGGTGTAGTGCTTGCGGTCCCCCGAGAGCGAACACAATCAAGTGGCGCGACCCAAAGGGTTGATTGCGTGTGCGCGGGGGCCATCTGCGAAGCGGGCGGTTGACGCCCACCTGAATTCGTGGGCGGGACCGGCGCGCTTAATGGCGGTCCGCGGGGTCGCGGCGCCGACGCTCGCCGCCCGGACGGATTTTCAATGGCACCACGCAGTGCGCGCGGGCATCGCTCGGCCTGCCGACAAAGAAACAACGCGAGTGCGCGTAGAAGAGGCGCGGTCGCGCGGATCCGTAGTACATTTATGCGCGCGCGATTGCCTCAGTGCTGTGTACGGCTGCACGCTGCGGCCGCGCAACGTGCAACACCGCGTTGTGTATAGGATCGTCGAAGCAACTGGCACCGCATGCGTTCTCGTGTAATAGGCAACAATCAGCTCCGGTGATTTATCGTCGCTCACCCTCTATTAGGGGCTCGTCGAGTCTTCGAGAAAAAACCGTGAGGCCAGAAAAATGGTGCCTGTGCGATCGGCCGTTATGCTGCAGAGCACTCGTGACCCTCTCTCCTCGCCCCTCGAAAAAAGAAAATTCTTGGGACGGTTCCCGAGAACATACTTTTTGCATATCACAACCCATCCTTCTCCTTTGGGCCGCTAAAATGGCCCTGTGGTCTTCGAAGATCTATTGGTGATGAAGCTGGACATGCAGATACGTAATGATAAAATTCCAATTCTTCTCATCTTCGCGTTCCGACTGAGGCCAGCGCGGTGCTGCCGCGTAAACGTTCTCACAGGCATTTGCTGGTCCTAAGCGGCCATGATCAGACAGGAAATGAATTGATCGAAATGAACCCCTTTTAGCAGTTCAGTCGCTCCTTAGTGTATAAATAAATGGAGTATATCTGTATAAGTGCCATTTCCGTTGATATGTATTGTACCAAAGTTCGAAGTTATGCGCATCTCCCCACGTAACGTTGTTTGTTTACACCTTACGCAGGTCTGGTTCCAGAACCGGCGGGCCAAGTGGCGCAAGCAGGAGAAGGCCGCTGGCAACGCGCTCCAGTCGCAGGGCTACAACCCGTACTCGACGGCGCAGTCACTGAGCTCTTCAACTCCCACCATGGCTGCCGGCGCGCATCCTTCTCCGTCCATGGCCGCTGCCGCAGCAGCAGCGGCAGCCTTCGGCTCGCTATACGGTCGCAAGCCACCGACGTCCGCAGCGCAGGACTCTGCCCTGCTGAACGCCGCTCGACTCTCGCCCTACATCGGGTCGGCGGCTGCAGCAGCGGCCGCGATGCCTCTCCTGACGCCGGGCCACGCGTTCTTCCCGATCAGCCCGTTCGCGCACTTCCTGCCGCCGTCGCTGCCGGCACTGTACCAGACGCCGGCGCCCTTCCAGAACTGGCTGGCCACGCTGTCCGTCCACAACCGGCAGCGGGCCGACATCGCACCGCCCGACGTCGCACCGCCGACCACGGCTCCCGTGCTACCGCCGTCGCCACCGTCGTCCCTGCTTCACCAAAGAGTGCCTCCTGCCGTGGCCATACCACCGCCGCCACCACCGCCCCCCTCCTCCGTCCAGCGCCACCGCTGCGACGGCTGCACTGGTGCCTCCACCAGCTCCGTTGACAGCGGCGGCAGTGGCGCAACGGCCTATCCTGGGCGGCAGCAGCCCCGCCAGGTCTTCGTCCAGCGTTTCTCCCGGTGTGACAGCGACCACACTGTCGCCGTCCGCGTCGCCTCCGACCGCCGGCGGCGCAGGCCCCGACCGTCGAAGCTCGAGCATCGCCGCACTCCGCATGAAGGCTCGCGAGCACGAGATTCAGCTTGAGATCATGCGCAAGACGAACGGCGAGATCACGAGCTAACCGTCGAGCGAAGCTGAAGACAACGCTGAAGACCAGCAGTGTTTTCCATTCCGCCCACCGTTGACTACACTGGGACTCAAAGCTGAGGACGAACGTCCGTCCGGCCGCCTTCCCCGACGGCGAGCTTTCATGTGCCTTGTCGTTACAGCCGTCCACTGCGAATACTAGCGGATGAGCCCTTAGGACGTCTTCGAGTTAGTAACCGGCAACAGCTTGGATACGCCTAAGACTGAACGACTATCAAGGGTGCACACACCTGGAACTTTAATCCGCACGGAGATGAACTCTCGCGTGATATGCGTTATGGCCGGGCCACCACTTCGAAGCGTCGTGTGTACACTCAGATTGAACTTTGTTGAGACTCGAAGTGTGACAAGATCAACGAATCAACGAATCAAGATGAACTGAACTCATTTTTTTTTGTCTTATTTATGCCACTTGTCTCTAGACGCTGAAGTGTGTGATAATATAGTTGTACGAAACATCGATTCCGATGTCGAATTTGTCTTACGTGCAGTGATTTATGTGCCTTCCAAAGCTTCAAGGACGTATCTTGTGTGCCGACAAAGGGACAAGAACTTCCTCTCCTTACACGATACCAAAAAAGAAGGATGCAATGGGACCATTTTCTTTATTCTCATAATGCTTTAACGTTTGTCCTCGACATCTGTGCTGTGGTCGTTCGCGTTCGCCACATTGCTTATATCATTTATGTATATACGCAATATTTCATCTTGTCTCTCATTGCCTTTGTACCGCATGTTGTGTAAGTGGCGCTATTTATATTTCTACTTGCGTGCTCGCTTCGCTGCACAGTTTTTTTTAACGAATGGGCGCACATCAGTCTCAACAGACACGCACACTTAACATTCCATATTTTCATTCCATTATATTTTTTTATCCATTATCGTGATCGCCACCAGTGATGAAACAAAAAAAAAAAATGTAACGTCTGCCTTACCTTAAGCTGCGGAAATGCCTGCGCTATGGTGAACTTCTTCGCTAACGTGACAACCAACGCGTGTAAGAAACTCTATAGAAATATGAAAAACACTTCATTACGTCCAGATCATTTACTTATGGGTAAGATATCTCATAGCTAATGCCTAGCACACGATACACGCGTTCCAATCAAGCTAATTCATGTTTCACGCGCAGTAGAGGTGGATCAAAGTTGCCCATATTTGGTGTCGTTGATTTAATGTGGTCGGCCGACGGCTATCTTTAAATGGGCATGATGACATTCAGGGTATCGTGGACGGTGCCTTATAAATAGCATAAGCCGTAACTCTATCAACGGATTCAGGGTACAGAACCGGTATCTAACTTCACTATACACCCGGTGTTCAACTTCGAACTGTAGAACGCTGACATGACCAAGAAATTATTTGTGACGTACATGTCTAAGTGCTACTCGGTGAAGCACAACTTGCTATAATTTGTCCGTGTAAACTTCTTCCGATAAAACTTTCAGCATAATTTTTGAGAGTTTGCTTCTTGTTTAGAGTATAGTGATTGTCAAACTTGCACCAGATGCATACCACTTTCTATTTTCCGTATTGCATAGCTCATTCAAAGAACCCCTCGAAGAGGCTCGCGAAATATCATGTCCATATAAGCAGACAGAAGGCTAGAAGCGTCAGACACTTAAGGCGTCCATTTTTGTAATGGGCAGATTTACGATTTAAGCGTTGCATTAACCCCATAATTCAAGTCCAGAAGAAGCTACTCGCGAAACTGGAATTTCCGTGAAAGTCATCTTCTGGCTACACGTAATAGATTACCCTTTAAATTTCATTTATTGAAGAAAAGACAAGTGTTTCCATTGTTTCCTCAGCGGGCTCGTCGACAAGCAGTAGGTCTTTTTTTTTACCTCACGTAACCAGCAAGAAAGAAGAAGATAAAGCGCGAGCAGATTGTTGGTTGCGCAGCAGGGGCGATAGGTGCTTTAAACGATCCTTCTATAATATTCGTATATTTACTTCAGGCAATTGTATTCTCTTTACGTCTTCGGTGAGAAGAAAGCTTCAGACACTTAAGTATGCGTTCATACGTCCAGGCGAAACTACGAATAGTAATGTGTGGTTTAAAAACTTCGCGGTGCTTCCTGTTCTGTCATTCCGCGTTAGACTTGCACAGTCATCTGTGCACCGCAATTGATCGGTAAGAAGCCGATCCAGGACGCCAATGCGACGCCGAAATTCTCCCGGAAAATAAAAATGACAGCAAAATGCATGCCCGAGGCAAACTTATTGGTGCATGTGACTTTGCAAGTAGACTATGTTGGGAAATCATTACTTTTCAGTTTGTATTGCGAAATGATCATTCATTTGATGCTACACCTGTACACGTGAGCTGGAAGTGCGAACTTGCGTTCTTCAGCGCCGGGCCGGCTGTCCAGTCAACTGTACATACTCATAAGAAAACGTCTCACGCTGCCGCAGTTAGAGTTTATTCAAGCTGATAGTTATGCCTGACATATCATTACCGAAGCTGTCCGGCCAAAAGCAAATGGCCCTTACGAAAGGAAAACGTCATCGTTTCGACCCCTGATTCTTATCAGGGTTAACGCTGATATGAAATTTTCGTAAAGTGTATTTGTCACGCCTCTCCTACACCTTTCGGAACCAGGACAAGTTTTCCTGTAGAAGAACCAGCAGCGGCCGTTCGAAATAAGTTTTAATGGAAAAACATGTCTATCGCTCGGTTACCTCGACGCTGACAGATATAAAGGCCCTACGAAAAACGTACGTTGACGGGTCTCTTGATATAACGAAGATTTGAAAAAAGGCTCAATACTATGGCTAAAGCGAGGTGGCTACATGCTTCACGACTCTGCAGTAGTTTCGAGATCAGTACATTGCCCTGTAATATTCGGTGACACTGTTTCGTATATAGAGGACTGGTTTACTGCTGTTCGGTGTTATTGCAGCTATGAAAGCGCCCAGCATAAAATTGCTTACCAAGACCCATGTCAGTGTTTCAGCCACAGTTATGTTTTCGTAAAGTGTTGTGATGCCTTTACTGTATGTCGTGTTCCAGGAGGGGATTATTCTTTTTAACAATGTTTTTATCTTCGGCTCTATTTAATAATTTAACTCATAAGGAGATATGACGTCGATGACGGAGAACGACACCAAGTTGCCTTCAATTTTATGTCATATGAAAACAATGCAGGATGCAAAGTCTATTTATTAGCAGTGCTTCTTTTTTATGTGAAGCGAAGTGGCTTGACGTGCGAACAAGCTAGCGTTGACGAATCTCTGTGGCATCCAGAACCAACGTATTCGGAGCCGCCTTAGATGTACGTAGATGCAAGTGCACTTTTTTTTCTTCATGCCTGAACGTTACATTCATCGAAGAGTATTTTTCAACGCTGAATTTTATGTCATCTTGTACATTCCGCGCTTTTTGGTTCGTTGGGACAATAAAATATGAGAAGTGTCTATATTTCATAAAAAAAATTATTGTCGTCTCTGCCTTTTCTTAATTCTCTATTTCCTGCAGTTGCTCATTGACTAAGTCAGCGTTGCATCTTCCGTAAAGGCAGACACTTTGCCTTGCTATTTTTCCATTAATTGGGTCTAAGAGTACTCTTCAGAAACAAATACTGACACTCCAAAAATGCTTTTAGTATACCCTGAGACCAAACGATGTAAGTGTAAGAGAACATAAACGACCTCAACGACAGTTACTAACAGGACAGCCTTCCCGTGTAAAGGAAGTTCACTGGAGGATGCGTATGATCGGGCGCTCATACGAAAAAAAAAGAAAAATCACAAATCATGACCGGAAACCTACCGCTGCTTTTTTAAAGTGGCAAGTATGCAATCATTGCATTCCGCAAGCACTGACATACGCGGCAAAAACATGGAATATGACGAAGCAACACAAGAAGAAGTTAAAGGGCCCCTCCCCTAAACAACCTCTAAAAATACACAAAACGAGCGCGTTATTTTATCCTGGCGTTTCTCGTCTTTCTGGCGCATGCCGTGACGCAACAACAATGATTCACGTGACGTCATTACGGTACACACTCTCGATTGGTCCTTATACGCGAAATATCAGTTGCCAGTTGCCTTCTACACTGCTTTGCTATGCAGCCGTCCACCCATTCTTCCTTGTCTCGCATGACTATAGTGCGCGATCAACTGATTTCACTTCATTTTGTGACTTTTCGACTGCGCAAGCGGAGATAACAGCGTTTAGCCGACAAGCGCGAAATCCTGCTAGGCCCCACACTTAGTGCTGCCATTGTGCACGTGCTTTAAAAAAAAAAAGGCAGATCCCACGCACTGTGGGAATCGATGTGATGCGAAGCAGCCAGAAAGGAGCAAATCATGCTGTACATAATATGCATGTCATTATTTACATGTTAGGACCTGTCATTTGTGTTCGTCATACAGTCACGTCGCGCAATACAAATTTTGGTGTATATCAAGCTAGCGAACTGGATGCAAGCGCACCATGAGCGTGGCATGTAAATGGGATTGTAGATTACATGCATGCCAAAATTTTCATGTTACCACCTGCCACTTATGTTCGCTTAATTTTTTCCTCGAATCGCAGCGATACGCGAGACCAATCTGCGCATCGAGTGTCCCGAGCTCTAACAAACCGGGAGGTGCGCCCCTCGGGCCCCGTTTTCCCGGGTGAGGCACCGATTTCCTATAACCTATAAGGACGTCACAAATTACTGCAAGAACGAACGGCGGCTTTACCCCCCGCCAGATGACGACCTCACGAGAGCGCAGGCCACAATTCTACGCCGCATACAAACGCACGCTTTCACCAGCCCTCATAGATTGGCAATTATCACTAACGGAGAATTCGAACCCAACTGCAAAAATTGTACTCTAAATGCAATAGCTACCCAAGATCACATCTTGTGGGGATGTGGGGGGTTTTCCTCCTCCAAAATCACTTCTACCAGCTCCCTCAAAATCAACATGGGATGATCTCATCAGAACTCCCGACCGGGAGAAACAGTTGGGCATTGTTTCCTGGGCTGAAAGAGTCGCTTCCCACGTGGAGCCACCCTGAGGCGCCAGGCAGGTGACTGAGTCAAATAAAGTTGATACCACCACCACCTACCTCCGTTTCGCGTGCGTTCGAATTCTCGCGCTCATCGCATCGTGCAGACGCCATCCGCGCTCCAGCGCTTAAACTGACGGACACTTTGTCAATTCCAAAGTGTGTTCCTCGAACGCCTGTGCCCACTGAGACGGGGTCGGTCAGAATGGAAAGTGATGCGCGCGTCTCCCTCCTTGCATCATTAGAGACGCTGGGCACAGCGACGCTACGCAAGCAAAGCGCGAGCGCTGTAGAGTCCAACGCGACCGGCGTCCGTTTGCGCTCCCCGGCGCCCACCTGGCACTGTGCCAGGGCACGGCTGGAGGGACGGACGGACGGACGGACGGCCGGACGGACGAGCGAACGTGAGCATGAGACATTAAAGGCTTTCACCTTAAAATTTGGTGTATATCAAGCTGGCGAAACGGCCACAAGAGTGTCATGAGCGTGGCATGCAAGTCATGTTGCACATGACATGTCATGATTTGCATATTACCACTTGTCATTTATCTTTGTCATACAATCACGTCACCGAATACCAAATTTGGTGTATATCAAGCTAGCGAAACGGCCACGGGAGTACCATGAGTGTGGCATGCAAGTCATGTTGCACATGACATGTCGTGGTTTCCATATTATCACTTATCATTTATGTTCGTCATACAGTCACGTCACGCAATACCAAATTTGGTGTATATCAAGCTAGAGAAACAGCCATCAGCGCGCCATGAGCGTGGCATGTAAATCATGTTGTACATGACATGCAGGTCATGATTTTCATATTACCACCTGTCATTTATGTTGGTCATGCAGAAATGTCTCATCGTACCAATTTTTGGATATGTCAAGTTAAGAAAACGGCCTCAGGAGCACTATGGCCATGGCGTGTAAATTTTCATGACAAGTTAGTCATGATTTTCATGATATGACCAGTCAATCCTGTTTGTCATACAGTCATGTTATTCCATACCAATTTTGGTATAAATACCATTAACGACACGGCCAGGAGAGCACAAAGTCGTAGGCGGCTAGATAGATAGGTAGATAGATAGATAGATAGATAGATAGATAGATAGATAGATAGATAGATAGATAGATAGATAGATAGATAGATAGATAGATAGATAGATAGATAGATAGATAGATAGATAGATAGATAGATAGATAGATAGATAGATAGATAGATACGCTCAAAGTCGCCGAAGTTCGCTAAGAAATGCTTCGCATTTAATAAGTGGCGAGGAGGAGTTATCGCTTGTAGGAAGGGCAGTAACCACTCCCTCGTCTTTGCACTCGGGATAATGAGGGACACGCAGCATGCGACGGCACGGAAAGTGACAGACATAAAAGACAGCGGAGTGGATCAGAAAACAAGCAGGGGTATAGTTGATATTCTATAGTTGACATTAGGAGAAACAAATGCACCTGAACTGGTCCCGTAATGCAAAGGAAAGATAACCGATGAGCGGTTAGAGCGACGGATTGGCTACCAAGAGATAGGAAACGCAGAAGTTTAGGTGGGGTGGTGAAACTCAGAAAGTTGCGTGCAAAACATGTAATCAGCTCACTCAAGGCCTGGTGAATCGGAGATCGTTGGCTGAAGTTTTCGTCCCGATGTGGACATGAAATAAACGGACGATGGTGGTAACGATGACGAGCCAAAATGATTTCATTTCTACGGAAGAGAGCAGGCTTTTGGTAACGTATTTCACGTGAAATGGAATTAATTAGAAAAAAAAACGACGCAAATTCTTGGTGCCGGCATAAACGAGCAGGCATAAACTCTAGTGATGAAGCCATTGCGATGATTGCCACCTTGTAAAGTTTTGATGTTATGCTATTTCTGCGTGTGCATCAAAACTTCTCCGGAAGCGTTAGCGAGCCCCACTTTAAAAATTAGTTTCAGACATGAGGAATGCTATTGGACTGCAGCTGTCACGTGGAGCGAAAGGTAGAGTCGCGTGCGTTGATTGAGAAGCGCGTTAAAGAACCGCAGGTGGTCGAAATTACTCCGCAGTCCCCCCACTACAGCGTCCCTCATAATCATAGCGTGGTGTTGGCACGTAAAACTAAGGCAATTATTATTATTAATAGTCAGCACACCAGTACAGAATGCGGGACTCACGTGTTTCTGACGGAGCTACGAGAAAATCACCGTAAATCACCAAGATCGTGTAATATATTAACCAAGAACAGACATAATTGATGTAAATCTCGTATACTGGCTGCGGTTTTTGCGGAAGCACGACGTCAGGTCACCAATCACAGTCTTGTGTAGAACTTCTATCTCTTAGCGGAGACCTCAATGCAGATGGCGAAGGAAGTCGCGTTGTTTGGAGTTGAGCCAAACGCATTTGCAAGTATTAGTTTTAATGGATGGCACAGCGGCAGTGTATAATGAACGGCTTTGCTGTCATCACGTGCTTTATGACGTAATGCTCAGTTCTCGCTCGCAAATGCGCAGTCATTATTCTAAGGAGGCTACGATCTGCGCCAGCTATTAGAGGCAGCTACATGAAAACGTGTGCCAGATGCTATTAGTCATCCTACAACATATACTGCTAACTTCCTGGTTATGCCTATTCTGCGTACTACGCAGCACAGCTGCGCCGCCACGTCCAGATCAGCAAGTAAAGAGTGAGTATTTTCTAGCTTTATGTATTGTGCACTTTGTGTCCCAGGGAAAAAAGAGATATTTAGTTTTTCACTGCATCTTTAAAGAGAGGTTTGAAACATTAAAAATAAAAGCTTTTTTGTTGAAAGGGACGCACAAATTTCTAAAGATCATCAATCAGGTTCCGAACTTAACTCGATATATATGACGCACATCATTAGCATATTTGCGCCTTGGCAGTGTGCTCTAAATAACTAACCAGCCGAAAATCTGGTTTAGAGAAACAATCTATTTGTAACAATAGTAAATGTTGGTGTTTAACGTCCCAAAACCACGATATGATTATGAGAGACACCGTAGTGGAGGGCTCCGGAAATTTCTACCACCTGAGGTTCTTTAACGTGCACCTAAATCTAAGCCCACGGGTCTCGAGTATTTTCGCCTCCATCGAAAATGCGGCCGCCGCGGCCGGGATTCAGAGAGACAATCTGTAGAGATGTGCTAATGGTTAATTTTGTAAACGAAGAACAGAACATGAATATCAGTCGAGAACTATACGAATAGTTTTCCAATATTAAGGCCACCGTTTTTCAAAACAGCCCTAGTATTCGACTTCATTTTACTTGAAACAAATATTCACACATATTAACAAGGAAACGTCACGATTACACTTAACCGACATAAAATAAATATCCATATTATGAAAACAGAGATAAGTTCGTACACAACATCCTCTACAACCTTGTCGGCATAATGTAACTTTACGTTAAAATACAGCAGCGAATGCATGACGCATTCAAAGCAGTATTTCGCCACCGGGTTTTAAACAAGCTGAGGCATAAAAATTAAACAGTGTTGAACCGAACACCGCACGTATACTATATATGTTATCACACAGATGAAGCAGTTATAACAGCACGGACCTTAGCACCAAAAGCGGGTAAACACCAGTGTTGAATACCATACCTGCAATAATAATTTATACAAACACAACAGTTGTTTCTGTTGTTATTCAGTTACGCACGTAATAGCAACAACATGCGATAGGGGGTTCCGATGTATCGCCAAGTGTCTGGCCAACAAAACCACCAACTTCATGATGGCGATAGCGGATTGACGAAGCCTTCGCTTCGGGGACATTGAAGTTTTCAGCAAAAAAAGCCTTCATGCTGCGGTAAATACAGCTCTATATTTCTTTAAAAGCTTGTACTGCTTGCATATTGTAAATCTGTGAGTAAGACAGGAAATTTGACCCCTCACTGTTGCAACATTTTATTC
This sequence comes from Rhipicephalus appendiculatus, assembly GCA_030522465.1. Classification (NCBI taxonomy): domain Eukaryota; kingdom Metazoa; phylum Arthropoda; class Arachnida; order Ixodida; family Ixodidae; genus Rhipicephalus; species Rhipicephalus appendiculatus. Next base: position 970,588 of record JALIZH010032930.1, read on the forward strand.
CTCTGGAGTACTGCCGCCGACGCTGACTATTCTAAATGCATTCGAAAAAATAAATTAGGCAGATCCCACGTATTGTGGCAATCACTTTCAGGCGAAGCTGTTGGGGAGTAGCTGTCTATGCTGCTTTTTTTGTCTTTTTTGGCACTGAGTCAGGTGTTACAAGCTGGATCGACGTGATTTTGCAAATGTAGTAGTTGTGTGCACATCGCGAGCTTGCCAGACACTGCGGCTACCCTGACGTTTAAAGGTCAGCTTAAAGAGCACCTCACCATCGTCTGAAAATACCAAAAACGAGCCCATTGTTCCCTCCTGGCTTTTTTCGTATTCCTGGCGCACTTCGTGACGCAAGAACAGTGATTCCCGAGACGTCTATATAGTACATACTCTCGGATTGGTCTATTTACGCGGAATATTAGATGTGAATTGTCTCCTGCACAGCTTTTGCATGAAGCCTCCCATTTGTTCTTCCTTGTCTCGCATGACTATCGTGCGCGATCAACTGATTTCACTTCATTTTGTGTGTTTCCGACTGCGCAAGCGAACATAACATCATGTAACCGACAAGCGCGAAATCATATAGGCTCAACGCTTAGTGCTGACATCGTACAAGTGCTTTTAAGAAATAAGTGACGAGGAGGAGATATCGCCTATATTAAGGATAGCGAAGGCGAGGAGGAAACAACTCCCTCGTCTTTGAGCGCCGGGTGGTGAGGGGCCCTTTAAGGTTTGCCGTAACGCCAGCGCACGTGTTAGAGCACAGATGTCAGTTCTGTCGAAACGATGTGCACGCTACGGTGCGAAGATGTGAATGCCATTCGTAGCATTCGTTAGCGTACTCCTCCGGGCTCGAGCAATGCTTGAATATAGCTTATTGTGTCATAGAAACATGTACGTAATGTTTATTAGATATAGTTATAAAAGCGAAGCCAATATTGAAACGACTGTCCGCGTTAACCAAACATTGGGCCTGTATCATAGGTGCATATAAGTAATGCTTATTACCTTGTTATAAAATTCGATAGCCAGCACCGCAACCACAGTTGACGTTGCACCGACATAACGCCTGTATAGGATCCTTCTTCAAAGCAGTTTAAAAGACCTGGGGTGGCTCTGCGGTAGAATACTTGACTGCCACGCAGAATTCCTGGGTTAGATTCCTGCTGGGATTCTGATTATTATTCTTTGCATTAGTCGAGTTAAGGCGGCCGATGCAGCATTTTCTTAACGCTTTCGCGTTAAAATGAGAGTGTCAATTCTCGCCTTTCCTGCAGCTAGACATAACCTGTGAATCACCTGTGGCGCATACCCGTATACCGCGGCCCGTGACTGGAGGAAAGGGTTTCGTGACGCACACGGCAGGATTTTATAGCGTAGATCTTAGGCGCCCGTTCCTGCGGTCTATCTGTTACGCCACCGACGCCGCCGCCGCCGTCGGCGTCGGTGGCGTAACCGATAGACATGTAAAAGTAAGCGATAGACATGGAAACATAAAATGAGAAAAAAAAATACCCAGGATTGAACGGGATTTAAACCCGAGCCCTCCGCGTGGCAGGCGAGTATTCTACCGCAGAGCAACGTTGGGATTTGAAACTAACTAGCAAAAATACCCTATACAGACGTCATATCGGGCAAGGAATCGTGTTAACCTATGTAGTATAGCGTGACAGAAGAGTAAAATAACAAACAATCATCCCACAATGCTAATTGCACAAAGAGTGTGTGGTTTAATGCTACCCACCCGCTGCAAGGCGCTCAGTCATGATTCTTCATCGTCTTCAGCCACATGCAGCATCAACAAAGTGCACATAATACCTTACAGATGTGTAGTGAATATACCTCGCTTATCCGCAAAAAGCCGAATAATTGCGTAGTAGGAGCTGTCCTACTACACAAAAATTATGATTTATGGCGTATTCGATACCTTACGGAAAGCCAAAACTTCAAACACAGTTGGTCTTGCCCCAACATGAAGCTGCTCTCAGAATTGCGCCGTGTTCCGTGTCCCTTCCTTCGTGTTATCCTTGTTTTGCGCACCACCATGCTAAAATGAGTTACCAACTCGCCCAGATGTCAGTACTTCTCAGAATTCGCGTTAGGCAGTATCGTAATCTTCGGTGACATTTTTTTTTTTTTACGTTATTCATGTCATGGCCACAAAGTCATGTTCGTTATACCCTGATGCTCTCCGATGCCAGTTTTGGTACTTACCAAGCTCAGGAGGCGACCACGAGAGCACGCAGGCGTGGCCGGCTCTACGATAGATAGAAACGCTCCAAGTGTCTTTGTTTCGCCAAGAAATGCTTCACATTCAATATTCTGCATTTCGAATGTGCACAATTAGATTCCAGTACCGAAACGAAGAAACCATTATTCACTCTCGAATATCCACACACCCCTATAGAAAATCAGGATCGTTAGGTGTTGGAAAGCAAACAAGTTTGCCGAGTCACTGCTTCAGTTCAGTCCAGTTAGAAGCATTATTTTGCCGTTCAATTATTCTTTTCGTGCGCTGTTATAAGCCACCCCGAATTAAAGAAAACGTACATTTAAACGGTTTCTTTAAATGCGATTCAACATATAAACTTTGCTCCCTTCGAGGACTATGCGTGCAATATCTCATTCCGGTATTGTACATTTGCGTAAAGCCGTACAGACTACTGCGGTTCATATGCCATATGAATCATTTGAAACACAGCAAAAAAGGGGAAAAAATAATAGAAAAAGCGTACTTACCTCAAGCGCGAACGCTGTGTGAATAAAGCATAGCGCGCGAGCTTAGTTCATCATCATGATGTTTCACTACACTATACATGAAAAAAGAAAACAAGGGGTGAGAAGGGAAAAGAAAAGAACACAGAGAGCAACATCATGGACAAAAAACAAATCAATTTTTCGAAGGCTACTTTTCGGACCTTCGTCAACCTCCGGAAACTAACGCAATACCAAGTTTGTCGCTTTTGGGAGCGAAATTATTGCACTCTATAAATTCCGCGTCTTGTATAGGTTAGAAAACGATTATAGTAATCCTTTTCATCTTAAACCAAAAACTTCGAAACACAACTTTGTAAACGAAATGCTGAAATGACTATTCTTGCATATAAGGGCCGTAAAACCGCGTCCGCATTATGAGACGCAGTAGTGTATTAAATTAACCTGGTTGGCAGATTACTGAGCTTGAAAAAAATTATGAAAACAGAGCTAAAATGCGACAATGAGGTGTTTATCTCCTATCTTCATAATCCTGTCTTTGTCGCACCGTTTACTTCAAGTTCAATGCTATGAGAGGTTACAGTCCACTGCATGCGAGACTGAATTAAAACCAAGAGGTAGATGGTAAAGGAAAGAGACATTTATTGGATCTCCACAATACAAAGTACTACATTGAAACACTCCGAATGTATTCACTAAGCGTTGCTCGCCGACTCTGTGCGCACCGGTGTGCTACCACAGTGCTAGGATTTTCCTTGTAGCTTCATAAGAAATTATTTTTTCATTCCTACGTTCTATAAACGACGCTACAAATGTTTCATGACAATAAATTCTGTGTCATGCGTGGGCAGCGCTATCTGGTGTCCGCATCAGAGTTGTACTCAGAGTGACTTCACCAAGCTAGACAGCTAAACAATTTTTAACAGCGAAGCTGTTTAAGCTTAACAGCGAACCTGTTTAAGCTAGCCGTAATTTGTGCAGCCTGCGGGTATGTGCCGTGCGGCCTACGCGAAAACTATCATCGTCATGAACATGTATATGCCACAGAAATTGGGTGAATCCCACTTCTCACCACTGGTACACTAAAAATGAAGAAGGGCGCAGTTAGTCCAACAAATGGATGCGAAGCGACGGCGGCGAACCGAAGACCCCGACTAAGAACAAACAACGAGAGAATACTAGGGAACGGGAACTGCAAGGGCGCCTGCGAGGAGATCCCGAAGCGATGGAACGCCTACGCCAACGACGACGTGCACGTAAGAGGTGCGAACGCTTGGTTTCAGCGCGAGGTTCTGTCTCCGGAGTTTGGACTTCTGTGTCGTGTCTGTCACTGTCTGTGGTTTGACTCGAACATCTCTGCATGTGCGGAAAATCGACGTAGAAACAACCTAACATCACCTAGCTAAAGCCTAGCAACGACCTAGAAGCAACCTAGAAACAACCTGCATGACCTATTCGCAACTCCATAAAACGCTCCGTGTGCTGGCAACACTGGTCGAGAAAACAAAGATGGCTACGCTTAACAGGGTCAACGCGGTACTTTCGCTGGACGCTGTGCTGAAGTTTCTTGACTGTGGCGCCGGATCGCGTTGCTTCGTCGAAGGCGTAATGGTGCTGGTTGCCGACCACCTCATTCTCATCGGCATAAATGATTTCACTGGCGAAACAGCGGAAATAATTGCGCTGTGCGTGCAAACATTGAACCTCTTCGGCGAACCGCATCAGATTTACTTCAAGTTGAAGAACCTGTCCAGCCAGCTCGAGGTTGAAGAATGCAACTGCTCATGTGTAGTGGGCCTCTCCGAAAGGTGCAAGCTTTTGTGCGCTGCGTTGCTGCACTGCTACGGATAAGGCCTTCACAGTTTTCGAGGTAACTCTGTGCTGGGGACTCGTGTTGCCGATTGCATGTATCCCATTGAGTTCCGTTGTCCTGTCTGAAGCTGAATACGCATGCCGTTCACTTGATTGCAGAACGGAACTATGCCTGGGTCAGTGTATCTTTACATCGTAGTTTCGCTTGTAATAGGAGTGCTCCTTTCTTTTCGTTCGCCGATCCATGTTATTACGTTTCTAATAAATAAGGTCGTGTGCTGCCGAACTCTCACTTGTTCCGTGTTGGTAGTATTTGATATTCGAAGCAGATATATATACGCAGGCTACGCACGCACGAACTTAAGTAGAGGACGGTTGAACTCCACCCCGCCCCCCCAAAAATGCCAGCCGTACGACCCTGGCGAAAGTATTAATAAATTTAAGAAACTCATTACTAGTCAAAGTAAATTAGTTTTTAATTAGCCAAGTTAGGTTGGCGGAAATTAAAGATCGTTTATTCAGTGGAATGGGGATAAATGCATCACTCAGAAACAAGCCTGTTCTAACGTAAGTTGCGCTGTACTGTGTCGGAAAGGAACCAAGCGATGCGCCCGCAAGTAGAACGCTCCAAAAGCTGGAACAATCGCTTTTTGCAGTTCCTCTTAAATTCCTTGCGAGCTTACGAACCTAAACTGTCAGCGCGCCGCGTTTAATAAGAACACGGCACCGTCTGTAGACACCGCAGAGCAAACGCAGGCATAAACACCGTACGTTTGTCCGTAATAAATATATTTCAGGTTTCACTGCTACGGTTCACGCGGAAGAAACGTACGTCAGTGACAGGGGCGTAGCGAGAACTTTTTTTTTTTCGGTGAGGTACACCCATTCTTTATGTATATTCGCGCGTGCGTTTGTGCGCGTGTCTATACACACATGCGAAATTAAAAATTTTTCGGGGGGAAGGATTACAGCAGCTTAATTTGAGAATGGGTAGCACTACGACTTGCACAGAAAACAAGCATACACAAAAAATACACTCACACACATAACGCAACACATTTTCTAAAGCGCTTGCTTATACATATAAACGAAACTATACTCCGCTCTTTGAGAAGCCCGAGTATCGACAAGAATGCACACATGCTAAATAATGGTGTACTCACCGGGGAGATAAAAGTCGCGATCGAAGTGATTAGAACAAACCACCATAGTGTCCGTCACCTTCTTTCCAATACGTAAGTTTCTGATCTACGCCGTTCTCCATCGCGCGTCGTCTGCATCCTTTGGGAAGTGATAGAACGATACGTTGCCACCTTTCAACCGCGATGCCACGCATTGCGACACACAGCAATTGTCTTTGGACATCGCTTTCTTCTTTTAAATGCGAATGCATTTCTTAGTCGGGCTATGTCAGGCATCCGGCGTTGGCGTTGTCCGGCGTTGTCCGCGGGGAGGAGGACAGGTTGAGGAGGTGTCCGCACGCCGGCAGGTGTTATCTCTCCGCTCTCACTCCCTCTCCCATAGCAACAGCTGCGGGCGCGCGCGCTTATCCTCGCCCCTAGCGACCGCAGCAGGTGGTGCGGGCGGAGTAGCGGAGAGTGAGTGGAGAGGAGGAGCGCGCTCTGCTGTGTGAGGGCGCTCGCATCGCGGGAGCTCGGCGGAGCTCCCGCGATAAAAAAAACCAGGCGTTAAGCCGTACTCCCGACCGGGCTGCAGAAATTAGGCGCCTTTTCCTTCTTCGAACCACAACCACCATATATAAATGCAGTGAAGCGCGCGCGAAATGCATTCGCATTTCCTTACGATTCCCTTCGGGGACGTGGGGGGCATTTTTTTCCGTGCTCGCGCGTGCGGCACGGCGAAAATAAAGGAACTATGGGGCCGCTTCTCAACGCGCGCAACGTGATAATATATCTCCTATCAAGGTTGACCCTGTTAGTGCCGTTTCCAGGCGCGGCCGCTAGGTGGCGAGCGCTCAGTCGGAATCGCGAATAGCTAAGGCCTAGCAACAGCAACCAGATTAATCTTCATAATCGATCAGTTTCACTGTTCGAAGACTTGCGCGGCTTAGTGTAAGCGTCAACAATTTTTTTAATGATTACCCCGGAGATATGTTAGCCTGATTCATCTCCTGGCTTGCTACTCCTGGTGTCCGCTGCTGACTGAGGTATATATTTCGATCACGCACACACACACACAATTAACACGTACAGTCACCCACAAACATATACTCGATAACCTAATCAACCATTGCTTCTATGGTGCCAGCCATGCATATGCCCACATCACCGTCCACGGTCGCTTAGGAGCTCCTATCCGCAGGAACACAGCTTGTTTCTTTCGTATTGCTACCAAAGTCAGTTCACCCCCCCCCCCCCCTCAAAAAAAAAAAAATAAAAAACTCGCAGGGTCTCTAATGCATTCACTTAAAAGAATACTGACACGGACGTTAAATATTTTTGGCTTGTTACTTTAAATTTGAACACGGGTGTCGAGAACCCTAAAAACAATGTCTTAGTGCTTGGGAAGGCATTGAATATATTTTTAATACCGCTACCTAAAAGGAGTACTGACACGATCTTGAGACATCGTAAAAGGGACGTTTTTCCTTTCCTTGGTGTGCAGTGTCAGCGCTCTCCAAACACCAGAGTCAGACAACGGGTATAAAATATTTTACTTTGCTTTTAAAGTTTTCGTTGCCGAGCATCAGCAAGGCAGCCCCACCGTAATCGACATTACCGCGATGAGTCAACACAGTTCCACTGAGTTCGCGAACTCTGCGTCCTGCATGCAGCCTAAATCGCAGAAATCACTGTCGGGGTCCCCGTACGATAATATACTCGTCGTTGTTTGCGTGCACCACAAACAGATGACGGATCTGCCGCTAGTACGTTGCGAGTTGCTGTCTCCCCGCTACGTCACACTGCCATGACACGTCACGAAGAAGCCGCCCCCTCGATATAGAAACCGAAAGTGTTTGTTTGAGGCAGCGCTATTAAACGCATATTCGATGCATTCCCAGGCCCCACAATACTCTGTTTAGGGTTCTCGGCACCAGTGATATTACTTGGAGTAACAATCCGAAAATATTTAAAATTCGTGTCAGTACTCCTTTGAAAAAGAGACGCTTTCGGCTTCATTATCGAAGAGGCGGTTTCGCAGTGGTGTGTCAACAAGTCCTACGTCATGGGAAGACTGCCACTCGCGAAACACTAGCACCAGCCCTGTAATTTGATGTCAGTCGCTCGTGGTTCACGTAAACAACGATGAGTGAATTGTCGTCCAACGAATTCGTTAACGATTTCCGCGATTTAGGCTGCATGCAGAAAGCAGACTTCGTAAACACAGTGAACTGTGTTGACTAGTCGTCATAATGTACATTGCAGTGGGGCTGCCTTGCAAATGCATGGTGATGACAACTTTAAAATCAAAGTGACATACTTTATACGTGTTGTCTGGCTCCGGTGTGTGGAGAGCGTTGATACACTGTGTCATCGAAACGAGAAATCTCTCTTTTGGGTTGCCTCAAAATCGTGTGAGCACTCCTTTAAGACGACTCGAAGGCGAAAACCATCTTCTTTTTCCTCTCAACCGATGCATTGACGCTGCCCCGCTACCCTTCGAAAGCTTTCTGCACCTAACGTGGTTTAGCACTGCCTCCGTGATCGGACCTCCTCTGACCAAGCTACGACGCGATGTGATGACCTCATCGTGTGGTAGAATATGCCTGCAGAGAAGGACTGATGTTCTTCAGACGTTGAGATTTAAATGTCTATGTAAAGATATGTATTTCTGCGTGAATCTATCAAGAACACGGGCTATGTAGTACATCGCGCTACAGCCATTATGTAGCCGCATATGACCACTATAGCCACATATAGCCATTGTAACGCCGCGATGCCCCTTTTTCTCTACAGTAACTGTCTGCTGGAATAATTCATTCATTCATTCATTCATTCATTCATTCATTCATTCACTCATTCATTCATTCATTTACAATAAAAAAAACAACCATAAAAATAGACGAACTGAACAGACCGTATATCTACCGACGGTCTTCAATGCATCGGCGCTGCCGTGAAGCCCATGATGATGTAAAGGTATTTTACTCCGGCATGACAATGCTGCCGCTGCAAACAGGCACAATGTGGATGCAAACCGCCATGGTAGCTCAGCAGGTATTGTGTCGCTCTCCCAAGCTCGAGGGCGCGGATTCGATCCCCGGCTACGATACAAGCTGCCGCGTTTATGACCGTATTCACTCAACTGTATCGCGAGCTTTCTTTTCTTTTTTTCTTTTTTTTTAGATTTTCGCTACCTAATGTTGACACTCGCATTACAATCGAATACCGAAATACTACTATTTTTTTTCTTCCTGGATGCAATTCAAAGTCGTTCCTCGCGTTACAGTGTTGGACGCGTTACAATCGATTAAATAAGGTATCATTAATGAGGGTCGGAATAGAAATAGAGGAAGAAGGGGGAAGCATATAGGTTACCGAACTTTTTCTGTTAACAATCGAGATATTGACCTGTGCGTGTTGTCTCGACCATACAAAACACACGTGCCTTGACTGTGGCGCTGCCACTTCGAGGGGCGAGAGTTCTCCCAGAGGCCCTGCCACGAGTGCGGCGGAACCACCTGTGCGCGCCGCGAACAGCCGAGACAGTCCGGCGACAACCGTCTGGCACCGAGACAATTCGGCGACGGCACGCGCGCAGGTGCACGACGGCTAACCACATCATCTCCTGGCCCGATCCTCCCCCGCACGCATCCGCGCAATTGCAGGAAGCTCGCTTCAGTGGTCATGCCTATTTGCCCCGTAGCAGCCGCGGTGGACCTCCCGAGGTAAGCACCATCACGGGGTAGGCCATCTATACAATTACCCAAAGCGCCCTTCTTCTCCAGCCCCACTCAACCTCTCTCGACTGTCGCTATTTATTCTCCCGTTTTTTTTTTTTTTTCATCTCCCGGCGTCTCGAGATCTCGTTGCTCCAGCGTTTTCGGAGCATATTGTTGCGCGCAGGCTCGGCGCTGCGGACGAGCTCTTAGCTAACAATACGGCCAAACTGGCATTCTCAATGATCCGGACATTTCGTGAAAGCGGAGAAGGAAAACGAAAAATGCCTGGCGAGTGGACGGATGGCGCCTACCGAAAAAAATACAAAACAAAAAAAGGCTGCAGTGGGGGGCCGGCAGCAGCAGCGGCAGCAGCTTACGCAGGAGCGCGCGCTCCTTCAGCATTCTTGACCTTCGGTGCCGGCCCACGTCGGTGTGCTTCCAGGAGAGAAAAAAGAAAAAAAAAATAGAAAGAGGAGAGCGGGGCACGCGCGAGGACTCTTTCATTGCTCAGCAGCAGCAGCAGCCGCAGCATTATAGAAGAGGAGTGGATTGCCTCTGCAATGCCATTACCGAAGTGCAGCACATACACAGAAACGGTCAGTGGCGGCGGCCGCTCCGGAACGCTATGAGTCTTCTTTTACGAGGAGGCCGGGCCCGCAGAGAGAGAGAGAGAGGCCCATCACCGTCATCACCGCTACCGGCGAGGATAATGAACGACGGAATGCGAATACCCACCCACCCACGCTTGTTCCGGCTGTGCTGCAGCGATGACCGAGCCGCCGACGCCGCCGCCGCGGTGCGCTATTTTACGCACGAGACACGCTCGAAACTGCAGCTCGCGCGCGCCGGCGGCGGCTGCGACGAGCGGCGACGGCCCGCCGCCGGCAGGGGCAGAAAAGCGGCGCCGCAGAACGACGACGTGCTGCTACAAACAAGGTAACCGACGGGAAAGCACGGGGTTGTGCCGCGGAGCTCGGCTCACGTTAACGAGCGCCTCTTCCTTGTCTTTTTTCTTTCCTCCTCACTACAGGAGTGGTGCGCGTGGCTGCAAACCGTCAGTTCGTGACCCCTCAGCCCTTTAAAGGAGGGGCGGGGGGAGGCAGCGAAGACGGAAGGGGAGATGGTAGGGCACGACTCCGTAACCGGCTCTTACGTATGTTCTCGTTCTAGCGAATTTTCTCCTCGGTGTATTGTGCATCGCCCAGACTAAACATACACGTCGGGCGCATTTCGCACCCAATTTGGCGAGCTATAGTTCACGGTTAAGAAAACAATTGTATAAGAAAAGCAACTGCGCGGACTAAGCTTGCCTATATGAGCGTAGGCGACAGGAGGAGAAAGTAACGTGGTCGTAGAGTAAATATTACGAGCACACCGACTACATTGAACAATTTCTGGGGTTTTCAATTCCCAAAACGACGATATGATTATGGGACGTGCCGTAATGGGGGGGCTCCGGATAAGTTCGACCATCTAGGCTTGTTTAAACGAGCACCTAAACCTTAATACACGGGCCCCTAGCATTTCACCTCCATTAAAATGCGACCATCTCGGCAGGGATCGAACCCGCGTCTTTCGAGTCAGCAGCCGCGCAACGTAACCACTGCGCCAGCACGGTGGAAACATTCATTGTAATACTTTCCAGCAAATGCACACCGCAATGGGAACGCACGTTATTCTGAAAGCGTGTCAACAAAAACTTAAAACTATGTCTATCCGTAGATACACACGTACGCACACGTTACATTCATTCCATTCGTTCAGATGTCAGTGGTTGCCTGTTTTACGTGTCGCAGGCCTTCTCATAGAGCCTTTTCCTCTTGTAATTTCAGCTCACATGTCTCTTCTCTTAATGACGCAGCAATATATCTTTGATCGTCATACCATTTCAATCTCCTCATATTGACGTTTGGTGCGCAGTTACCGGTCGCCAAACACGAAAAAGGGCAATCAGAATGACGAGTCATATATTGTCCAATATTCATCACCGTATTGTCTCTTCTCCATTCTCATTACATCTCCTATTTTACGCGTTTTCTATTACCGAACTAATGAAACCCTCCAAAAAAAATCTAAGGACTGTGCTCAGGCCCCTTTAAACTTCGATAGATATAGATGCCAATGTGCCATATTGTCCAAGTCCGTTCAGCGTGTTCACATCCGCTGCCGCAAAGCATCGATGTCAGGTGACAAAGACGCGTAAGCGCGTTAAACATGACTGAGTTATCAAATCTTATGCAATCAGCGTACGTTGAAGGAGACGATGCAGTTAGTGTCTCCTCGGTCATCCCGCTATAAGTAGCCTAATACAAGTAAGAAGCTTTATCGAAAAAAGGCGTATCATTCGCTATTCATCCTGAACAGGTGGCACTCTGTAGTCTGTAAACCACGGCTCCTTGACTACGTGCCACTTCCCCTTGTCCACCATAGGTAGCTGGTAATCAAAAGCCGAATTCACAAAGCCATCCCCCCCCCCCCCCCCCCCCAAGATTTGTTTCCCAATGGTTGGCCATTTTCCCTATTGGTACGCTAAGCGTCAGGATTGGCTGCAAATTTCTCTCACGACGCAATTCAAGCGTAAGGGTTTTTGTGAACTCGGGCCCAAGTTCTGGGATGATCAGGTGGTACTTCCAGAGCATGCAGCTCGGTGTTATGCATGCGTACACTACTATCACCGCTTCCTGTTCGCCTGCCATCTGTGCGTCGTCTATGGACTAAACCAACAGCTAGTGCCACCTATGTCGAGCGTCATGGATCTGTATATGCAGAATGAAGACAGTTCCACTTCTGTTATCGGCTGGCAGGCCCCGCGTCCAACGCGCGCCTACAAAGACCCAACATAACCATTGCTACGTTATTGAGCACCGCCTAGAGGACGAGGTGAGAAGTGCACACGTACGAGCGCGAACTTTTAAGTGGATTTATTGGGTGAACAAATGATGCTTTTAATCGTATGCAGGTATGGCGTATCTTGAACCGCTTCTTCATATATACATATCTAACAACAATGTGCACAGATCGGTGCAATGGAACCTATTGGCTTAAATTGCCGAGATTACGTGTGCCAACCGCAGTTCCGTGAAAGCAAGGTGGTCGCTAGGCAGAGCTCGGCACACTCACTCATGAGTGCACTCAACTCACACTCACTCACACTCATTTGAACGTGGTGAGTTGAGTATGAGTGAGTACTCATGCGTGTGAGTGGACGTGAGTGTGAACGTGAGTGAGAACTCATGAGTGTGAGTGGTCGTGAGTGTGAACGTGAGTGAGTACTCATGAGTGTGAGTGGACGTGAGTGTGAACGTGAGTGAGTGCGAAGGCTGAAAAAATTGTTGTGAGTGAGTTTGAGTGATTACTACCTTAAAGTGCCGACCTATGGAGCTCGGCACACTCACTCATGAGTGCACTCAACTCACGCTCACTCACACTCATTTGAACGTGGTGAGTTGAGTATAGTGACTACTCATGAGTGTGAGTGGACGTGAGTGTGAACGTGAGTGAGTACTCATGAGTGTGAGTGGAGGTGAGTGTGAACGTGAGTGAGTACTCTTGAGTGTGAGTGGACGTGAGTGTGAACGTGAGTGAGTGCGAAGGCTGAAAAAATTGTGGTGAGTAAGTTTGAGTGAGTACTCCCTTAAAGTGCCGACCTATGTCGCTAGGCACGGTATTCAGATGACGCCCGAAACCACTGACGCGTCCGAGATTATTCGCCTGAGGGAAGAATGCGTCGGTATGGCTTCTTTGGTAGTGACGCAGAAAATTATATATTTAAATCCATCATGCAGAGCTAGGCGATAGGAGCGTGTTTCCTCGGTATGGGTGGCTTTCGGTATTAATACGTTTTTCTTTCTTTCTTGTTGTTCTTTTTTATTTAAATGTATGAAAGGCTTCGATGTTATAGCCACCACAGGAGTATCCGTAGTGTTGTGTCCGTGATTAGATGTGTATATATCAAGAAGCGATTCAAGAGAGAAAATAAGGGTAGAAGAAAGGCAGGGAGGTTAACCTGGGCTGAGCCCGGTAGGCTACCCTGCACGGGGGGAGGGGGGGAGAGGGAAGAAATGTTACAGAGGAGGAGAGAAAAGTCACTGAGCCGACGCAACAGTTCCACGTTTGACTTCACAAACGACGAATCAGTCCGGTGTCAAGATACGTCATACACGCATAGGTGTAACAGCATTATTTGTTCACCCAATAAATCCATTTGAAAGTTTACTCGTGTGTCTCTGCAGTTTTGTCCTCGTCTTCTAAGCGGTGCGCAGTAACGTAGCAATGAATACATATGTATGCCCACACAAGTGGCCTCCCAACACAACACTTGGTTCATAGCGTGCCTCACGCTCCCGCGCGAAAGGGAGATGAAGAAGGTCATAAAGTAAAGCGGATAGGACTGAGTAGGCTCAATATGAAATCCTCACAAGTGAGTTTCCGTTGAGAGATTCTGCTGTTGTTAATGTACGGGTAGCTTAAGGCGTTTTCATAGAGTTCGAAAAATTACACCGCAATACTTCTAGCTACATCAATATAATTTGTTCAATTACACAAGCACGGACATCAGTCTAGAGTTTTACAGCACAGCAAAATATGTGTTCGGTATATCTCCGCAGAACTAAATCAGTAGTGGAGGCTTTCTTTTTAGGCTTTTTTTTCTTCTTGATACTGAATATATATGTAATGCAAATGAGTTCTGCGGAAACCCGCAAGGTGGCGGAAGGGTTAATAAAGGGAAAATAGACAACCACTTGGTGGTGGGGCTCGCCCAATTCCTCTGGTGTATACCCCCCCTGGGGAGTGTAGCACGACGGAGCACAAGTTGCCTACAGCTTAAACAGCATCCCTGTAACGAGAATGGAGAAAACACGTGCCGATTGATGATGATGATTTTTTTTTTTTTTTTTTTTGAGGCGGAGCGCAGACACCTTTTAAACTGCTTCGCTGTTAAAAGAAGTGTCTAGAATAACAAAAGCGAGTATCTAACGCTCCTTTTTTTTTTTGTACGTAGATGTATTCAAGGATAGATTGGCGTCTACTTGTCTCGTCGGATACTCTTCGCCTCGTACTGCTGATATACCAACGCATGGACGGCCGGACATTCACATGTTCATAATTCAGCACTACAATTTACACAACATAAAATGTTCACAAGACAGAACTGTTAACACGGTATATACGGCACTTGTCTCTCTAGGGGGGCGCACTTTAAAAACAAGTCTTGTGACTCAGAAACAACAAACACATAAGCACATAAGTAGGAATGCGCAACCGAAAGTACCTGCCATACCAAAAGAATAATTGTAACAATACCAGCAAAAATTTTCATCTGAATTGTGAAGCTTTCTTTTTTTCTATTCCTCCTGAAATTTTACCATTGCGCGCCGCGATATTTTGCGACTTACGTCGATTCGTGCTCTACTGCCGCCCTAGTACTCGCACACAGTAAATGCCTACAACAGGTTTATGAACCACACTACAAAAAGTTATCGTCACGGAAAAAGGAAAAACAAAAAAATCAGGAGCCCGCCGACTCCACCTATTTCCTGAATCGCCAGGCATGCTCAGTCACCGGCGTGGAAACGTTGTCATTACCGGTGAGGGCAGAACTCGTATGTGTCAGAGTCGGAGAACCAGAGAAGCGGTCATTATCTTTCCGAGGTTTTCCGAACACTGAGTAGTCTGGGCGCACGTAAAGATGCATACAAGAAAAAAAAAAAACAAAAAAAAAAAACAACAACAACAGTAGACCATGACATGCAAAGAACCCGATTGTTCCGATACGCAAGCGATATGCATCAATTTCATGGGGCACTTTTTGGTACCGTGTACGGTTAAGACATTCGAGAAGTAGTAGTTTGATTGAGAACAAGTAAGATTGATCCTCCAGTGGCCGCGCCGCGTTAGCTCTGACCGGTTCCGAATTTTTCTGTTTTTTTTTTCTGAAAATAGACTATATTACTCGCATTCAGACCACTGTTGCGTCTTCGAATTCGGCAATCGTTCATAAGCGTAAAGTAAAAAAAAAGAAGTTTTTATTTGTATTATTACTGTTCATCGCAAAAACACTCCATTTGTATTCGTGGTCATTTTTTGTAGGCTATAAAAAAAATTACAGAAGTATACGTCGACACCACACTTAACTGATCCACGCAGTGATGTTCAGCTTGGTGAAGAAATGAAAGGTCAACGTTGTTGGCAGGTTCTGTTTGTCCAGTGCACATGCTTTTGTCGTGTTTACCATCGCTCAACCAACGTCGTTCAAGATGCACCAACATGACCAAGTCACCATCCTCATGCATCGATGCATCTCCTGAAAAGCGCAGCGACTGCATGAATGCGCCTAATCATTCCCTTTCGCGGTATACCGGGTTTTAGGGGCGAAGCTCCTAAGGGTGTGGGTCTGTCCCTCCTCTGTAGTTGTCGTAGTAGTAGTAGTAGTAGTAGTAGTAGTAGTAGTAGGTAGGTAGATAGCCACGTATAGTGGCTATCTACCTACCTCGTCATCTTTATCGTCATCTTTATCACCCACTCCACGAGATAAAGATGACGATGACGCAGTATAGTGGAATGTACCCACTACACGTGATAACGATGAAGTATAAGCGCGTTCCAGTATAGTGGAATGTACCCACTACACGTGATAAGGATGACGATGACGCAGTATAGTGGAATGTACCCACTACACGTGATAACTATGAAGTATAAGCGCGTTCCAGTATAGTGGAATGTACCCACTACACGTGATAACGATGACGATGACGCTGATGACCATGAAGTATAAGCGCGTTCCAGACCACACATTCTCTTTCTGCCATGGATGAAAACGATCGAGCTTCGCCCACTCATCATCATTCACTTCGTGGATATGGCGCGATTTTTTTCAAGAATTGTGTCCAAAATTCTCAAAAATCAGGGAAACACGATATTTGTTCGATGCCTTGAAGGTTACTTCTTCTGTAGTACCGGGCATTTTAAGATGGCTAAAGACACCATTTGGGAGAGTAATTAAGAAAGTTAAATTAACTTTTTGATTAATGCAACTAGGTGGGTATATCAAGTGGGAGAATTGAAGTCCTTCATGCGAAGAACCCATTGCAGCTTTGAGATTTCGAAAAAGCAGCCTATAGTAATAATTGCAAAGTAATGATATTCTCCTAACACAGCGGCAAAACCGAAACCGAAACGCGGAAGAGCGCAACTGGCTTATTCTTCCTAGATGTCCGGAATGAGTAAGTGTCGTTATACCAACCATGAACCGACTTCGTTGTGTGGGTGTGCGGGCTGCGCTTGCAATTATAACACGCATGACGCACATATGTGAACGAACGCGGAACAATTACACCTCTGTAATTGTTGTCTTGGACAGTGACGTCATTCTGGTCGCCTGCTTGTTGCGCACATCGGCGCTTCGGTTTCTGTTTTGCCGTTTACTTTGGTTGAATTTCATTACGCCACAATAATTGCTAAAGGCCGCTTCTTCCATATCTCAAAGGTGCAATGGTTTCTTTGCATGAGGAACTTCAGTTCTCCTAACTGACATAACCACCTAACTCCACTATCACAATCATCACCCAGCCCCTGGAGTAGCATGTCAGGCGAAAAGCCAGACAAACATCTCCAGCTGTTCATTAAAATATTTCTCTCTCTCTCTCTCCAGTATTTAAAAGTTAATTTAACTTTCTTAATTACTGTCCCAAATGATGTCTTTAACCATCTTAAGATGCCTGCAGCTACAGAAGACGTAATTGTGAGGGCATAGAACAAATATTGCATTTCCCTGATTTTTGAGGATTTTGGGCACATTTTCTGAAACACCCAGTATATCCTCATTGATTTGCACGTATTCATGCCTTTTATGCAATAGACCTTATGCTATATTGCTGCCATCTGTCGGAGGTTTGACGGACCTACCGATTCGGCGCCATACTGGAGGCTTTTGTCCGAATTGTATTGCTGTCGCTGCTAGTACTTCTTGCTTGCATCTGCTTTGATAGCAGGCAGTCTGGGCATAGGAACGTTAGACGAGCGTGAAGGATCTGTAAACGTTACTGGCGTGTACTAGTTATTACGTCGATAGTTATGGCGTGTAAACAACCGCCTCACAACAAGAAGAAGGTACAAGTTTGTCGCCTAGTCCCATGTAAGCCTGTCGTTTTTTAGAATGAAGCTTTGCGCTAGGTTATAAATTTTGTCTGTCTGTTTTCGGTGTAGCGGATAAAGCGTTGTTAGCTCTGGATATCATGCGTGTAGTGTAGGATGGTTGGGAGGCTGCTTTACGCGCGACACGGCTAGGTACAGCGATGGCGACAAGAAAGTGCTGTTGACTCATTTCAAAGCGTATTCCATAAGGGGCAGCCTACGTCGACCTGATCTCTTGTGCATCTAATTTTAAATAAAACGTTTTCCTCTTTTTTATTTCTGAAATAAAAGATATTTCGCTGCAGTAGATATCGTCGTATGTTGTGTAGAATTACCAGTAATTGAAATATATAAAAAAAAATCGCATCTCACGCACGTGAAAACTGAACATGAAAACTGTGCTCGTAAATAACATGATACGCTAGGAATATTCGTGTTCACACCGTCGCTTTCGGGGCCTATTGGCGCCTTACAATTTCAACCCCTTGCAGCTAGGCAGTTCAGTGTCACGTACCGACGCAACATTTGGGAAACCACCACAGCGCATCGGTAGCGCACCCACGGTCGAATGTAACAGATTTGCCGGAAAAGCATTTTAGGGGCGAAGCTCCTAAGGGTGTGGGTCTGTTCCTCCTCTGTAGTTGTAGTAGTAGTAGTAGTAGCTAGGTAGGTAGATAGCCACGTATAGTGGAATGTACCCACTCCACGTGATAAAGATGACGATGACGCAGCATAGTGGAATGTACCCACTACACGTGAAAACGATGAAGTATAAGCGCGTTCCAGTATAGTAGAATGTATCCACTACACGTGATAACGATGACGATGACACTGATGACCATGAAGTATAAGCGCGTTCCAGACCACACATTCTATTTCTGCCATGGATGAAAACGATCGAGCTTCGCCCACTCATCATCATTCACTTCGTGGATATGGCGTGATCTTTTTCCGAAAGAAAATCAGCCTTTGGAAGAACCTGATGTGCACTTCTTAGGATAGAAATTTACAAAGAAAAATGTCAGGGTGAGGGTGGCAGTCAAGACATCCGGACCGACCCTCTGAATTTGACAGTGATAGTACACGAGTTGCTTGAAAAATACGCGCTGTGGAGTAATACGCGCGCAAAGCATCTCACCAAACGCCACCTTGTTTAACTCCACAATCGAAAACCTAGGGTAAACAACACGCTCCAGCGCAACCAGACTGTTCGCTGAGGAATGATGACGCGCACGAGCTGACTGTCCAGCATGCATTGTTGTCGCAGTGTAACAAACAAAGAAATGTTGTCAACAGCAGCCAGGCATACGCGAGTTATAGCCGCGATGCAGCTTTGAAGCTCGTACACGAAGCCGTTTTGTCTGTGCCTGCAAGCACACTGCGCGAAAACTGTCTCGTTCCGGCATGACACGAAAGAAAGTTCCCTGATGAGTGCCGATATCGTTACATCCTGCGTTTAAGAACGGCGAACGTTAACAAGGCGTTGGTTGAAAGCAGTAGCCGGCAACAGAACGATATGCCGCTTCTCGTCGGTCGCGAGGAAACCTAATAACGTGGAGGCTTGTTTCCTGCAAACCTTTATTTTCTTTGTTTTCCTTTTTTTTTTCAGCATCCCAATTACCTCTATCTGAGCAACACGGCATACGAAAATATGCCGGCATTGTCGTTCCAATCAGCCGCCAGACGTCGACACGTACGCTGCTCCGTGTGAGCACACGCGGAGCAAGCTTAGCCTTCAACATGGTAGGAATGCACGCGGCGGACGCAAGTTGGCAGCAGATTTTAACGCATTAGCGTTAAAGAGCTCGTTTCGCAGAAATTCCGGCGTCGGCGTCGGTGTCGGCGTCGTTGGTTGTGAGTGAAAATTATCATCTTGTCCGTAACCGAAAAATCGAAAAAGATGCAAATAAAATAAATAATAAAAATTTGTGGGTCCGAGTGGGGATCGAATCCAGGCCGTCTGCGTGGCAAGCAGGTGTTCTACCACACAGCCACGCGTCTGCTTGGAAATACTGCAAAAATAACTTCCTCTGCTTCAAATGCAGTGAAAATAACTTTCATGCTTTACGAACACACGCGTCCTGTATACAGGCGTCACAATACAACATGTAATATCACAGTAATATTGCGTGGTACAAGCGTACATTGCAATCGGGCGTCAGAACATGTGAATATCACAACGACATCGTGGTTTAAAGCCGGCGACCCATTACAAAAGGCACACACGTTACTGCGCGTATTCCCTTAAAGGAGTACTGACATGATTTTGGAACATCGCAAAAAGGACATATTTTGTTTCTTTGGTATGCAGTGTCAACGCTCTCCACCCAGCGGAGTCAGACAACACGAATAAAATATTTTATTTTGATTTTAAAGTTTTCGTCGCTGAGCATCTCCACGCCAGCCCCACTGCAATGGACATTATCCCGACGAGTCAAGACAGTTCCCGAGTTTGCGAGCTCTGCGTCCTGCATGCAGCTATAAATCGCAGAAATCACTCTCAGGGGAATTGGACGACAATTCACGCCTCGTTGTTTACGTGCACCACGAGCAGATGACAGATTTGCCGTTAGTGCGTCGCCAGTTGCTGTCTTCCCGTGACGTCACACTGCTCTGACACGACACTGAGAAGCCACCCCCTCGATACCGAAACCAAAATTGCTGTTTTATGGTTGCGGTATTAAAAATATATCCAATGCATTCCCAAACACTACGACACTCTTTATTGGAGCAAGAATCCGAAAATTTTTAAAATTCGTGTCAGGACTCCTTTAAGACCCCGTAGTGGGCACATAGCAGGTTGCTCGTGGTTTTAATTGCTCGTGGTTTTAAGCATGCTGCCCATTACATAGTATGCACTAAGTATTTGAAGGACTCACTAGGGACAGGATATCGCTATCGCGCTCAACTCTTAAAGGCGAAGCTTAAAGGCCAACTCCGGCGATTTTTTGACCGCGTCAGGATAATGGTGCTTTTATGTTCCTGAGACGCTCTTGTCACGCGCCCGATAGCTGAAATGCTCAGCAAATTCGAAAATAATTTTTAATAAGCAAAAAGGCGCAATACCGAAACCGAAACCCAACCGAGTGTACTGTCCAAGTATGACGTAGTAGTTTGTTACGAACCGGAAGTCGTGCAAGGCATGCTGGTCCCGCCGGCGCGGAATATCACACGCTCCTCCACAGAGAACAGAAAATCGCGCGCCAAACCAGCGAAGCGGCGGCCAAACACCGTCGCCTTGTGACCAGCACAATATACGCTGTAGCAGCCAAAGTTAGCGAACCCATCGGCTGCGTCACTTCCGTCGACCGGCAAACCAACACGTCACACACGCAATGTTGCCAATAATTGTGGGAAGCCGGGTGGGCGTTTGCAGACAATCTTTAAAATTCATTTGCAAACAATCAGCGCATGTCTCAAGCTTGAAATTTGGCATAAATGACGGAAATGTGCAAAGGAACGTACCCAGCGAATTTCATTGAGATCCATTGACCTCGAAAAACCTCCGGAGTTGGCCTTTAAGGGTCCCCCCAATTTTTTGCACAAGGTCTATAGGGCTGTGGTTCGCACACAGCGAAGGTGCTCGTAGACGTTGTGGGAGATATGCTGGCCTCCATCACGCACTAGTCTTGCTAGTGGCGTGTGCTCGTGTATGTATGTATGTATGTATGTATGTATGTATGTATGTATGTATGTATGTATGTATGTATGTATGTATGTATGTATGTATGTATGTATGTATGTATGTATGTACACGTGTGTGTGCGTGTGTGTGTAACCTTTTTTGTCATTGCTTTGATTGATGGGTGCTTAAATGTTGTTTTTTTTACGGTGTTGTGGCCTTTTATTTTGTTCTTGTTAACCTTTTGTTAACCTTTTACACGGTGCTGCGCCGTGACGGACACCGCGGACACGGACGTGGACGGTACAAGCCTCGGCCTTAAAGTGCTTCGTCCCTAAAAGCAACGGCTATAATGGTTGGAGAGAAACACTTGGACTTTAATCAGGCTGTGGGAAGACAACCAGCACGTGCTGCGCACGCAGAAGGATTTGAAAGCTAGCGCTACGCTTTTGTTAGCGCGTTCGGAATAAAACACTAATAAGAGATCGTCGAGGCTAACGCCTCTTCATAAAATATCTTTCAACTTTCTAAAAGACCGCTTACGTAAAAGAGTTGCTAGGCGCTCGTGTGACAGGGGTATTAGACAACTACCTAACACTATTGTGCGTTAATTTTACAGCAGAGCTATCTTCCCCTAGCTCATGCGTTCCCAAATTGGGGGGGGGGGGGGTGTAATCTGGGCGGCTCGCGTCTATATAGGCCTTGACGTCCACAAGAATGGAGACTGGTAGGAGAGAAGGGCAAAGAATGTGGCAGCGGCGCTGCTGCAGTATGACGTGGAGCACTGCGAGATCTCAGAGATATCGGGAAGGCGCAGCGCACCCACGACGGAGGAACAAGCGGAGGGGCGTCGGCAGTAGCAACGCGAATACAGAGAGCGAAAGCGGGACCGTGCAAAAGCGGAGAATGCTGCTGAAAACATTGCGTCCGAGGGAAAATAGAGCTTTTAGTCTGTCCGGTATTCCGGTAACACAAAGGCGTAATGTAATACCGGATAGCGTGTCCCGTACAAGAAGGTTTGGTCCCGTAGCTGCCACCACGTCAAGTGGTGTCATCTATGGAGGATAAAAGGCAACTCACAAACGCGTAATCAATGTCCTACGAGATTCCGGGAACGCCACTAGCTAAGCCTACAGCAGCGATTATTTGAGTAAGTCTCTCGCAAACGGTGCCGAATCGACACAAATATTTTTTTGTCGAAGCTTAAGGACATAAATCTCAAACAAATAAAAACATCAGTTCAGAGTTAGCGAGCTACAGAGCGCACGACGGCCATTTGATAGATTTGAGGTGGACGGCAACCGCTTTCGGCGGCGCGGCCATGTTTTCCGGGTATAGCGGTGTGCCGGGCAGACTAAAAACCTGTCGCCAACTGCAGTCACTCACGCCGGAGGAACTAGCGGAGAGGCGCCTACAGCAGAAACGCGAATACAAACGTGAATATAGCTTCACTGGTAATCTATATCCATATGAATGTTGCGGCCTCACAATTTCTTGCCCACTCTTCTCGTTTCATGTTTTGTTTTTAGTGTGTGAGCATTCTAGGGCTGCTTCCTCACCCCCAAAACACAAAGAATATAGTACCGTGCGTCGGCAAGGTAACACGCTGCTGTCAACGTTTGTATTATGCAGTAATGTTGCATTAACAGCAGGAAGAATGCAGGTCTGTACAGTTGCCGTTACAGGTAATATCACCATACAAGCTATATTGTAGTAGAAAGGATGGCTAATGCCGGATACTGTTTGCTATTTGATGACTAATGTTGGTAAGGAAAACGGCGCGCAGATAAGTAAGACAAAGAAAATGGGCACAGAACAGAAGGGGCTTGTACGTGTTACGTCTTTGTCGGCTATCCCCGTTACAAGTACCTACCAATCAGCCCAAATCCTCACTGTGTGACTAATAATGGCTTGTGTCAGCTGAATGACGGATAATCTTGGCTAGTGTTGTATAATGTATAACCTTATTGGCTACAGTGTTGCCATGGGCACCCACTACGGTGAGGAGGCCCGCCCCTTCGACATCTGTACTATATATAGTATCGGCGCAACACTTGCACTATACAAGTTAGGCATCCGAACCTCACGACGATTAGTATATTTTAGGCTTGAGCGGTTTGCCCGTGTCACTTGTGCGCACGTAAATATCGACCAAAGGAGGTTTATACATTGTAATTTTTTTTTCATTCATTCATTCAATCATTCATTAACTGCTATGGCCATCAGTGCTTACTTTCGTGGAACCTGCCGCTTGCTTGGTTAACGATTCGTGGCAAACATTGAAAAGGCAGCATTCATGGCATTTTCATTATGTTGTAGTCATTTGGTTAAAGGCTTAGAATGGAAAGTTCGTTTATTTCTTGCAGTACTTCTTTATTGCCTAACTTATCAGTAAAGCTATTTGTACAGGCTGCAGAGCTCTGGAGTGTAGCCAGATCGTGAACGGAGGCTTTTCGCGATCGTATAAACTAGGCGCGACCTATTCATTCGGGGCTCTCGACAGTACATGGCTTGCTGGGCAGTGGAAACTGCAGCATGTACACTTCACAAATGAACACTAATTTATCTCTGTGTATCCGAATGTAGCAAGTTAATGAAACAATAAACTGGTTCGAATTGTTCACATTTGAGAGATAATCACGCATGCATGCGTACTATATAGTGGGAACTTCGTTAATACGGAACAACAGCAAACTCTAGCTGTTTCTTCCTTACGTTGAAGAAACGTGTGTGTCGAAGGAAGGCCTTTTCTTTGTTTTATTTGTTTATGTAGAAGTTACATGTATAATAAAACTTTCCTTTGTCCATCATTCCTGCCGTTTCGGCTTGGGGACAGCTCACAGCCCTTTCGTGTAGAGCGCATAGCGCAAGCCGTGTACATTTTTCAGTCGAAGATTGTCATGAGTTACAGATTTCGGTGGCGGCGTTGTCGTACGCGAAAAGCCCGGCGCTGGAGAGCAGATAAATGTGGCCCTAGAAGATGCGCAGGTCACATGCGTATTTTAGATGCGAAGCAGCTCTTTGACTAGGCTATGTAACGCTGTCCCTCCGTCCGTGCGTCCGTACGAACGCGCCGCAACGCGCTCCCCTCGCCGCAGTTGTTGGAGCGGTGCCAAGTAGGTCACGCCGCAGCTGCGCGTTGACGTCACGCTCCCCTCGCAGTGCACGCTGACGTCACTCTCTCCCTCGCCTGCCACGCGCTCGCCGCAGCGCCCGCAGCTGCCGCCTGACGCGCGCCTAACGTACGCGTTGAAACATGTCTGTACGTGTCACCTCTCTCTCGCTTCACCCTCTCCACCGCTCCCATGCGCAACGCTGCTGCTTCGCATCCCATCAGGGTTCCCTTTGGGAAGATGGTGTAATTTTTTGCAAGCGCCGCTTTCCAATAACTGATGCATTAGTTATTGGAAAGCGGCGCATGCCCATACACACATGATGCAGTCAGAAAACGCTGTCGTTCAGGCACCCGTGAACATTGGAGCCAAATATTGTTGCACTGCGCAAAGTATAGAATTCACAATTTTTGCTAAAATCCCTCAAACATCGTGCCTTCTCTCCTCGACAGGGTCGTCACCAACCTAGCTGCAAGTGGGAGCAAGATGTCTCGGCAGGTTTTGGCTGGCTTCATGAATAGCGTGACAGAGGACAATCCCGGAGGCCACGTGCCGCCTTGTGTAGGTTCCGCAGCAGCCCACAGTGTTCCGCCACGTGCCAGCTCCGCGTGTGTGTGAACCAGGAGTAGCGGCCAATACGGTCAAAGAAGATAGACGAGGAAATGTTCGAGGTTATGACGCGCTCGGCGCTTCATAACCACGGAACAGTGCTGTCCCAGTGCGTTCCCCAGTGTGTGTCCCAGTGCCATTTTCGTAGGCGGGGCGTTTTTGTAGGCGGGGCGTAGCTTTGCGGGGTGATGCAGGACAACCGGGATCGCCAGAAGAAAAGCCGCCGAGATCGTAAGGAGTGCGTTGTTACTGTTTTGAAATTATAATAATCGATGAGTGGGATCCGTAGTACGGGACCCCATTGGCCATGGGCCCAGGTCCTGTCGGGGGTCACCAGTGCCTCTTGGACCCTCCAGTCCGGGCTGGAGAGTGCCGCCTCCCACCAACTTCCACTGAAATGATTGAAGATGCCCGTTTTGGATGGAAAGTCGTGCGGCGACCGCACCGAAGCGTTTCACGACTTTCCCGCTAGGGGAAATGGCGCATGTGCCATGGCACCGTGAAAGAAACGTATGTCAGCTTCACTACTGTTAAATCTGAGGAAGTGCGTATAGAACGGGCACAGAGCGATCCGTTCGTAGAGTTCCCACTGCTCCGTTTACCAAAGCGTCGATGACGTGAATGTTTGAGGTAAGCACGTATAGGGTTTCACCGGCATGCGTGGAATCTTGTTGGGGAGATTCGCAAACTCGGCGTGCGACATGTGCGTTACCTTTAGCTGCGCTTTATCAACTTCCAGCTTGTTACGGCAGTTGAGATACGTGTCTTCTGCAGCGAGTTCCGTCAGGTTGTTTCCGTCATCAGATGTAGCGACGCAGCGCCGGCGAAGCGTATGGAGAGGGGCATTCGCTCGCTCAACGAGGCGGTGGCGCCCCCTCTTGCGCGGCCCCGGAGTTAACCGCATGTTTACGATACGTTTTTAGCGATTATTTATTTATTGTTGCGATTACTTGGTTATTTCTGCCAATTATATTATTTCAAACCTTCTTCGTTCATTTTAACCCGGTTTTGAGCATTGCTAGCCTTGTTATGGCCTGTATTGAGCGCTTTACTGTGAGCGTGATCACGTCACATGAGATGCATGCAAGGACGAGTAGATGGGCGCCTAAAGTGCTCCGCACTTAAAAAAAGGCGGATTTTGGGGCGTGCATTACTTGCTCGTACTATCCCCCCCCGCTCCCCCCTCAGTTTTAGCTTCATCGTGCTCCCTCAGTTTTAGCGTCATCGTGCTCCTGAAAGCGAAATTAAGAATAGCGAAAGCGCGGGTCTCCTAAATATAGTTGACGCTTATACTCCGCTTATACAAATTGACGGGCTCGATAAATGTACGCGCCAGGAGACTCGTGAGGCAACAAAATATAATAGTAATGTAATTCTATGGTAACGAAGGAAGACGACGCAAGGCCCTTTTGAGCAACCTCATGGATCGTGCACTCATACACGCGTTCCAAGGGGGAAAACGTCGTGCTAACAAAAGCAAAGTATAGCGCACGCTCGAGTCTGAGATCGGAAGCGTCGAGAATGGGTGCACGGAGACGGAGACGAAGAAGAGGGGGAGGAGAACGCGAGGAAGCGGAGAGGAGGCCCTTCACCTTTTGTGCGGACACCGTAAATCTGGCCGGATAGAAAAGCATCGTTTTGGTTTCGCGCGGCGTCGCGACGCGTCAGCGTTACGTATAACAGGCCCCGGCTGCCAGGCTGGATGGCTGCACGCAGCGTGGCTGTTGCTTCGACGGGAGTGTATACCTATATACGCCGGGGTGCGAGGGAGGCGCGATTTGGGTCGCGAGCAAACCCGTTCTCGCCGCGCGGTCTCAGCTGAGACGCTGACACCGGGCTAATTAACAAGACAGGGGCTGAGTTACGAGCACCACAGCTGCGACACGGCAGTAAATCGCGCGCCGACGCCGACGCTAGAGAGCGCGCGCGCGCGCTGCGGCTCCGCGTATACAAGGTATACGGTGTGTAGCACCGGAGCCCGACGCTGTTGTACGCGCGAGCAAGCGTTTCGCGCGTCTCTCGTCTTTCAGTGGTGATCCTTCTCCCCTGTCTACTCTGAAGCTATGCGGATGGCTGGCGATACAATGGCGAATGGGAGAGGATAGAGTCGCATACCGTTCTTCTTGACTCTTAATACGCGCCAGGTATCGACAAACAAACGTTTGCAGGACTGTCACAAATTTCCGATAGTTCATGTACCTCATGCTTCAGGGACGTCGCCGTTACCAATATTATTGTGAGCCAAATGAAGACCTTACCAACCTCAAATTAGCGTTCACGTTTTCTTTTTTCGTTGAAACAATGCAGCGCTGTTTCTTTTTTATTTCTCAAAGAAATTTGACTATCGATAACTGACTGCTGTTTATAACACCACGCCTTTGCACCACGCCTTCGCATGGTGCATAGTTGTTGAATTGGCAGGTGCGAGTACTAACTAGAGCTGGGACATCGTATGCGCCTTGATGTGGTCGTTCATAGTGGGTGCTCGCTTTCTAAAAGCAATGGTGGATGTATACAGCTTTCCACGGCACCAAATTTTACGATAATAAGTTTACAATTGGATGATAATCGAGCGATGGTCACTATCATGATGCAAGAACCCACAGGCTGTGTTTCGCAATGACGTGCTACTCTGTTCGGCAAACAAAGTTATGCCACTTATCTTTCATGTTTTTCAGCTATGTCTTAAAGGGGCCCTGCAACACTTTTCCAAGTGGTCCATGGAATGGATTCACTAAAGGAGCTTATTGCCTCACGAATTCACCACCGCAAAAATTTTTTATAATCCATCCAATACGAGCGGAGTTCCAAAGATTTGTCGCACGCTGCAATTGCATTCTCTCTTCTCTCGTCCCGACGAAAGCGCTGGAAGCTAAGCAGGGAGGGATGGCACGGGGAAAGAAAATACGTCACGCGCGCCTCGGGACCTTGAGTAATTTTTCTCTTTTTTTTTTCTTCGAATATATGCGGCTTTTCAGTGCGATCACGCACGCGCACGCGTGGACAAGTCGCGGCCTCCCGCGGCGGCCCCAGTAACGACCGAGCGCGCCCTGCTTAAATCAGCCAATGGCTGGTACAATGACTGTGACGAGTGATTTTTGAGCTTGTAGCATCATTTGTCAGAGAAAAGAAAGCAATTTTTAGCTGACTTTGAGAATTTATTGTGAATTCCAGGCCGCGTGCTGCGCTATAATATTTGGCTCGCGTGTCCTCGAGAGCATCGACTACCGATCGGTAGCGTTTTCTGACCATGCTCAAAAAGTGTTGCAGCGCGCCCCTTTAAGATGTAATTTGCCTTCAATGTCTGCTTTTTTTGAAGCATGCATGTGGATCTGTGGGAATGTCTGTTTATTGTCTCACTGTCTAATGCCTTCTCCATACTACCCGACTATGTATACATTTCTGAAACGTGTCATTTTGCGACAAGCTGCGCCCATTGGGCGACAGTTCCAACAAGTACTCAATATATCGGGGCTACGAGTTTCAAGCCCTGTAAAATACTCGTGTTGCGAGCTGGCTTTTTTTTTTTTTTTTGCCATCTCTTCCGTAAAGCAAGCATGCTACGCATCCTCCTCCTATCTACCGTGAAGTGCTATAAGAACGTTCGCAGCATCCACGCGCCTTTAAAGTACGCAAAACGGTAACGGCTGAATGGCGAAAAACGCGGCAGGCAGCCCGATGCGACAGTAAACTCTAAACGCACGGCCGTGGTGTCAAACTTGATAATAGGCTATTTATGGCGAGGCGCCGAAGCAGCCGTACAAACAGCGGCGGAAATAAAAGACAGAAAAGCGACCGAAACGGTCCCTAAAAGAGGCACAAAAAAGCGCTCGGGTTAATAAAGAATGAATAGTGCGTCTCCGTTCTCGCCGTAAGCAACCTGTCCGATCGGTTTGCTGCTGCTACTGCCGCGCTATGTGCATGCGGTAGCAGCAGCAGCGATAGAAGCAGCATGCAGCACTTAGGCGTCACTGCAGACGTAGGAGACTGCAAGGGAGTGACGTAAAGAAAGAGAGAAGGAGACAGAATGAGAAGCAAAACACGGAGTCGCGAGACGGGGAGGTGTAAACTGTGCCCTAACTGGGTTTCCCATTCATCCGCCCATGGCGCATGTATGAATGCATAACCCAGCGGCGTGCAGGACTCTCCGCTGGCACGGCAAAGAAACATATGCGAGGGCTGCCGAAGAGGGTATAGTGCATACTGCACTTCCCTAGGCTGTTACATCTGTATTGCAATAGGCGACCGAGACACGCCACTCGCAAAATACACAGTACGTCCCGTACACGTACATCTACATTCGGTCGGCAATAGCGTCGCCCTATTTTATTATTATTATTATTATTTTTATTGCTAATACAACCTCACTCATTCTCCTTCGCCCTTTGGCTCACAATGTCGAAGCGCTTGCTGCTTGAGGGGAGTGAGTTTATTTACCTTTCTCGCTATTTACGATTGCCGGCCGCCTCCGCAACGCAAGCAGAAAAAAGCTCTCGCTCGAATCGTTGTTTGTGTCACCCTCCTCGGCCTCCTCTCCACTTCTGTGTCGTCGTCGCCTACGCTGTCACGTAGAGTCGTGAAACGCGCGATCCCAACACACGTCTCCCTGCGTCCTGGAACCTTCTTCTCGTGTTCCCTGCGTGTAAAGAAAGATAGTGTATGCGAAGATGCGAGCACGGCGGTGGCACAAAGCTTTTTTTACACCCGCGTGTAACCGTCTGCCGGGGTTCTTTCTTTCTTCTTCTTCTTCTTCTTCTTCTTCTTCTTCTTATTTTTTTTTTTGTTAACGACGACTGGCTTTTAGGTGTATACAAACTTGCTCGACTTCGTCGTAAAGGTGCGTAAGGGTTTTGCGTGTACGTTTGCATCTGCCTCGTCCACGTAGCCCCATTTTTTAGACATCTCGTTTTGTCATCTTCCTCTTGTTACGCGTGATAAAGAAACACTCGCGCGAGGTTCCTGGGAGCGACGTCTGTCTATACTGAAGGCGCATCTTTCATTTCATGTGTGTCGTGCTTGTATAACCTCTCCATTGTGAGCCGAAAAGGCATACACGTTCAAACTGAGGCAAGACAAGGCGCGGGGAATCATTTTTATTGCGCGGCACCGATGGGTGTCAGTCGCGTCGTGCCTTTTCGTCTCGAACGACAACTTGCTCCAGAGTCGTCGTTGCGCGTGAGAAAAAAAAAAAATGATACGTGAACGACGTTTATTGGCAGCGCATCGTAGCTGGGGTACATGACCGGAATAGTGCAACGCTGCGGGCGAAGTCCTTACACGGTATAGAAAGACAGGAGCGTGCTCCTCGTTCTACTGCCCTCCAACCTGTCAGACTAGACACATTTCGGCGCAACGCCTTCAATAGAATCAAAATATGTAAGCCGGAATAGTCTTGTCGGCCGCGGAAGAAGAAGAAAAAGCTGACACTAACGCCGTAGAGGTCCTGTAGTTATATACTATATTAGAGTCTGTAGTTTGTCGCAGAATCTGTAAAGGCACCGAATTCGCCGCCGGAGCGTGCCAGCTTCTGTGCCTTTGTGCTATCGAATGAATCTGCGTGGTAAATGCGCTGCAAAGTACATGAACAACTTACCAATGTGGGTACTATAGCTGGCAGATGAAGCTTCCAAGTGCAGAGCGAGGGTGCATTCATTCATTCATTCATTCATTCATTCATTCATTCATTCATTCATTCACTGAAACCATTTAATACATTCCTACTGCACGACGAACTTGTACGTCTAGTCATAGTGCCGTCTGTGAAGCGCAGATATCAGAACAGATCGGCGCGGTCGAGGTCTACAGCTTGTCATGTGGAAGTTATGTCCAGTCGGAGCCCGCGACGTGCTCCGATTAGAACGACCGTCTCTATAAAAAGGGCTTCAAGCAGAAAGCTAGGACAGAGACAGAAGAAATACGTAACGTGTGTTTCTTTCGCCCTGGTCAGGGCCTTCTGACGAGAATCCTCCTGGCTGTGGGCAACCAATTAACAAGCTCAGGCAAACATGATTCGCACGTCTTCATATAGATTTACAGTAACTCTCGAACCTGCATATCGAAGCATCATTGCTGCACCACTTCACGACGTGTGCAAAACACATGTTCGAAGCTTACCATAGACACGACCAAGCAGCGTCATCGCAGTGCTCGTTACTAGTTCTGCTGCCGCGACTTGAAAGCCGCTGAGATGTGACGCGGTTCTCTTTCGCCGTAAAGGTATGAATCACCTCTATTATTCGGAACCATACTCTTTTAAGACAACGCGCATATTTTGATGTCCATGTCACGGCAAGACGCGATACCTAGCGTGGAGGCACGAGAAGTCACGTAATCTGTGTGAAAAACACTACGCTTTCAAAACAACCGCTTTCGCCGCATGGACTCTTCGCTTCCTCTTCGCATTGCAAAAAGCTTTGCTGGCTTTCTGTAGTAGTAACCTTTGCAAAATCTTTGATCTTAAGAATCAATATAAGCGACGCTGCTTGCGATTGTTGCGGACGCGAAGAGACTCCGAAACCTATTTTCTGCGACATTTCCCAATGCAGCATACTGTATGTACTATAGAAACGAACGATAGAGGGTGGGCGCAGTCAGGATGATGATGATGATGATGATGCTATTGCGCAAGAACAGATGTGACACAGATTTGGGAACGTTTGGCAGTTCATGGATAGGAGCTAAGGTATAGTTTTACTCCGGATAACACGACCAAAAGGCGAGACACAACAGCAGACCAAAAAGAGACGTAATAGCGTATCGCACCTTAAAATCTAAAATGCGCCACGACGGCCTTTGTGGCCGATTTCAAGCCATTATTTCATTCTCTTCCGGAACGCCTCAATACAGCCGCAACGCTGAATCTCCCCGAAGGAGGCGAGCCGCGCTGTCAGCGGGTGATCCCACAATATCCGCGTTTACGCGCGCACCCGCATATCATCGGCAACGAAGCGGGAGGGAACGCAGTGATTTCCCGGTTCAGAGTGCAGCACACACACACATCTGCGGCAGCCCCCCACGCCGGGCTCCCCCCCCCCCTCCCCCCCCCCTCACCCGGACCTCAGGAATTAGTTCGCAGAATTATAATCGCTCAAATTACGCGCGAGCAGCGGACACGACGCGCCGCAGATCGGGCAAAAGGAAATCCACGCCGCACCACCGCGTGTGTGTACATGTGGGCCGTCATCGACTCCCAAGCAACCCCCCCCCCTCCCCCCCAAGCCAGCGGAGAGAGCCCCCCCCGACGAAAGCATTAGCTCCATTAGGAAAGCTGCGCAGTCCGAATCAACGGCCCCCCTATCGGGTCCTGCTATCTCAAGCCTGGGAGAAGTGCCTATTATGTGCTCATTGTGAGCGGCACCGCGGCTGAAGACAGCGCGCGGAATTGGGATAGGCTAAACGGGAGGAGGGCTGGATACTAGCTAACCGCCGTCTCCCTCCCCCGTATACAGCGACGCGCACCGCGCAGTCTCCGCGTTGCCCCCCAATTTCGAAGCCGGCAACGCGCGCGCACGAGTTTGCAATATCCACATTCGCAAAGCGCGTGGATAAACATTATATGTAAATGCGGGGGACCCCGAGTACTATTACCCGGATCGATGTTTATCGTCGGGCTCGCTAAACGTTCACGAGGTGCCCCGCGTGAACGCGCATGAATGGAGCGCCGCGCGGGGTCCGCCGCAGTCGGAGCGGCGCGTCAACGAGCTTCGCTTTGCGCGCTCGGAGTCTCGCTAACGCGCGCGCCTCCCGAGCGCTGGCTTTCCCCTCTCTCCCTCGCCTCCGAGTACGCTTCGTTTGGCTCAGCGCCTCTCCGCGTGGGAGATCCTTTCCCTCCGGTCATCTCGGTGCGGCCGGCCGGCCCGCGTGATGATTTTTCCACCCGACTTTATTTCCGCGATTACGTGCGCTGCCCAGCCAGTCCGGCAGTCGTGAGAAACCGATCTGTCTCTAGCGTAATAACGTTTGATAACGGGGTATTTGCAGTTGGCTGTTTGCTCTGCAGATTCCGGGGCTCCGATGGGCAGGACACGCAGCAACTATCTCGCCGGAGCTCTGCATGTGCTCGGTGCGTTTGATTTAGGGCCCGTTTGTTGCGCACGCGGCTTCGCCCCCCCCCCCCCCCTTCCAACTCGGCGATCGCGCGATCCTCGTGCAAGCCAGCCTTGCGCGTGCGTTGGGATTGCGCGTGCACGGCCCAGGCTGTCGTCACTACACACGACCGGATTGTTGTTTGCCGGCCTGGCGCGGCGTAATGCGAGCCGGGGCGCGTCATGTCCGCGGCGGCGGGGCTCTACTGGGTGTGTGGGGGTGGCGGCGAAGAGATCGCATAAACCACCAGCGCCCGCGCATGGTTGGCGCGGCGAGCCCGCGATGTGCCCGACGACAACGGGTTTTGCATTGGATGTGCCGGCGCACCGCTTCTAACTTTTTTCTTTTCATTGATACTGCCGCAAGAGCGCGCTCCCCGCTGATCATATGTGGAGCGCGTCCGGCATTGCGCTCCGCATCATGCACGAGCGTAGGCCTTTCAAACAACAGAAAACGTCGCGCATCTGGGGTAGAAGTGCAGTGACCCTGCGGCTAATTGCACGCTTTAGTAGTTATCAGTGAACAAGTTATTTGACTACGTACCTGAGATTGCGAAAACTATGTGGCCTATATACCTATCATACCTAGCTTATTGAGCGGCGGCGCCGGGCCTAGTGCTTTCATAATAAAGCCCCGCGCCTATGAGGCTGAGGTCATATCCATCAATTTGTCACAACGCTCGCCATGAATGTCTAGATTCATTCATTCAGACGAAATGGCGCATTGAAGCGTTGTGCTCTTACTGGCCGTTTTACCGGCACCAAGATTTTCGCAACTGATATGTTCTACGCAAGTCAGGTACAAGAGTCGGGCATAGGATTTTTCGTAGACGCATATTTTTTTAACGCGAAAGTGTTTTATGCCGGGATCCACCAAGACTTCAGTGACGCATTTCGGTCACGGAAATGATGCCGAAAGAAAGCACACGATCAGATGTCAAAGAAAAAAGTTCCGTAAACGGGAGTCGAACCTACGACCTCTCGGTCCGCGACAACAGATGCTGGGCACGCTAGCCACTGCGCCACGGTCACACCCTCTGGAGGCTTCACAGGCGCGCCTTTTATATCGCACACTTTCCTCTCACAGTACTCTTGGTCCGCGGGGTGGTGTCGCCCTCTGGGAGCGGTAAGACGAAGTAATGCATCATGACTGTGGCCTCCGCGATTAGCTCCTGCAACGCGTTGTTGATACGCCTCCGTCCCTTTCGGCGCGTTGTCCAATAAGAGAAGTGCAATTTTGTCAACGCCTGAACACACCGGGAGGTGGCGACCTTTTCCCAAGCGTCGTTTCAAGCGTCGGCCTCACTCACAGCGTCCATACATACCAAAAACAGCTCTGCGACGCGCGCCTACCTCGCCTGGCCGTAACACCGCGTTCCCTGCTTAAGCTCACCCCGCGAAAAATCGCGGCCGGCCTACAGGTGACACATGACGCGCGTTGCGTAGCCCTCTAGTCCAGACGTGGTTTCGTTAACATGCCCCGGGATGGCCACCTTAGCCCAAGTTCAGCGTTCAATCAGCGACGCGCTTCTGGCTGTCACACCGCTTTTTCTGATTGAGCTCTCACCGTTAACTACTAGAGCTACAACGAGGGTTTGTTTATTCATTGATCAGAGACGTTAGTCACCGGGATAAAGATGTAGAACCACCAAGCATCACCACGTGTGAATACACGCTAAACGGTGCTATAGCTACCAAACACCAATAAGCATTGTGCAAGCTCTCTTATATCAGTGTGCAGTAAACATTCAACTACAGATGTAAGGACACGTTTTACTTTCGTGTTATACAGATTCCTATGACGGAGGGATCAGCCATGCTTTTTCCTTGTAATACTGGCTCAACTACTATGTAGTACTATCGGCCAAAGAAGTTTACGGACCACGCGAGCGCGTGGCCAAAAGCCTCTTCGCGACACTTCCGCTACGTCAGCGGCGATCAACAGCACTGCAGCGCCAAGGACGCATCCCTCCCTTAATCTATGGCCTGGCTTTTTTCTGACTGGGTACAAATCATTTTCACCTTTCACTTTCTAACGCGGCGCGCTTTTTGGCAACTGCGTCTTCGTGCTTCTGTCTCGAGGGCATTCTATGAGCATAACTGTTATCAGCCGCTATCTTTATCACAAAATGATACCTAGACAACGGAACGCCGTTCGAGGCCCGCCGTGGTAGCTTTGATCCTGCTATCAAAATAGTAGTGTGACGGTCATACGGCAGATAAGCGCTTCGCGCGAAAACTGCGAACTGACTATGCGCTATGCGGCAGTAGAAAATTGTAAGGCCAGTGAATAACAAGAAGACCCGTTTCCGGCCTAGCGCTGTGGTCGACGGTAGATGGCGCACCGCTAGGTGGCGTGGAGAGGCAGTTTGGCACGCGCTCGCGTGGTCCGCATACTTCTTTGGCCGATAGTACATACATGTGTCGTCCTTAGGTAGTCACTCTTCGTTGAATTGATCGAGAGAAAACATTTGTCGCGCACTTTTAGTATGTTTTTACTCATTCACTAATATCTATTCAGACGCAATCACGGGCTAAAAAGGGTATACAAATAACCCCTGATGCATTGCACTAGGGGCTGATTCATGTTCGATTATCTTGTCAATGTGCTTTACATTCTTCTACGCCTTTATTAGAGCGAAAGCTTACTACGCCGTATCTCTTAACGTCATTCATCGCGTCGCAATGACCTTAAGACGCCTGCGCGCAAGGGTAGCAGGTGTGACGTCATGCCATGTGATAAGCCGCGCAGAGGGATCGCTGCTGCGCTCGCTCGGGGCCTCGCCGCTGCGTCACCATGTGACCATGCGAAGGTATAACGGCTGTTCCGCCGGTGCTTGGTCGCTCAGTCTCGCCATGAATGGCGCGCCGGCTGGGCCGTCTATGCGTGTGCTTTATCGCGAGCGATAGGCTGAATGCACTCATCCAGTAGACATAGCTAGACGGCAGGGTGCGAGACTTCAAGCAAAGGCAAAGTTGCCTGCTGAAACACCGGAGCGATTGGAGGCAAAATTAGCACGTTATAGAGAAACCAAAGTTGCCACCATTGCTAGCTATACTTCATCAGACCATCAGACTGTCTTCGTCAACATTCGAATAGAGTGCAACGCGACTTGAGTAACAATGATGATGAAAAGTACAAGAGCTTACAAGAAACAAAAAAAAAATGCAGAGGACGCGAATAAGGCGCCATTTTCCTTAAAGTTTTGCATCAGTTATTTTCAAAAATATGTGATGACGTCCACGTAATCAGCGGTTACTTGTGTGTACAGTTATAAATGCTCATATATGCTGCGGCCGCGCCATGGATTATTTGAGGCTGTTCAAGTATGCCCGATTTAGTTTTACAGACACACCACTCCAAGAGCGTATGTCACACAGATCGCCCTCAGGGACTGCCTGCCATTCACGCAAGAAGCTTGTTTGGGAATACCACGTTGCGACAACCGCGTGCAATGTGCTCTCGCTGTAAGTAGTGTGTAGGCAAAGAGCGCCTGTAAATAATTCACTGCTTTCTTTTTGACCAAATTTATAATTTTGTCTGTAAAAACTTCCCCTCGTTTCGAAAGCACCTACGGAAATGTCCAGGACGGCTCCCACGAGGTGTTTTCGTAGAGCACCGACAGTCAAACCTATGAGGAGCACGCCGGCGTTATCGTACTTAGAACACAAGCGAGGCGCATCCGATATGCGGCGACTCCATAACTAGTCGCCGCCAATGGTACTACCGTGTTCAGTGATACCACGTGGATGATTATGGGAGCTCAAAAAAAAAAAAATTCAGGACCCCTTCTCCTGTCGTTAAAAGGGGGGACAAGACCAGCTTGGCGTGTGCGTAGTAGTTTACCAATACGAATACTACATTTCTTTCTTTCTTTCTTTCTTTCTTTCTTTCTTTCTTTCTTTCTTTCTTTCTTTCTTTCTTTCTTTCTTTCTTTCTTTCTTTCTTTCCGTTGGCAAGATGCCAACAGCGCCGACGCAGTGTGCATCGCGTCTCGCTTTTAGGCGCCAGCGCCGGAACGTGGGGACATGCGTTCGTATCCAGGCAAAAATGATATTCGGCAACGTAAAATGACACGTGACCTCGATAAAAGATCGTATTGCCATATCACAAACGGCTGATCGCCGAGAAGACCACAACTCAGGGAGCGTCAGTTATTGGGGAACGGCGGATGCAAAGATACGCATGCGACCGACGCACCTTCGAGGGCCACATTTCTGTACGCTCGGGAGCGTACGACCATACCACCCCAGGAACCGCGGCGCGCCACGCGGACCACAGCTTGGCCAACGACAGGCGGCGCTCCAGTGCCTGCGACAGCCGCGGCGGCACACTGCCGTACCGGCACCGCACTTGGCTCACCAGTGTGCTCGAATGCTTACTGTGCACCATGAAATGCAAATGTGTAACTCACAACAACTCTCGCGTGAAAAAAAACAAAAACAAACACAAATTAAAGCCAGTTCCACATTTGTGAAATCTGAGTAAACAGTGCAGCTGGCAAGCTAGCGCCAACCCCTGGCGAACGCAGATTGAGCTCTTTTTTAGATTTGAAGCATCTTAGAGCGGGGTTCAATCGGGTGGTGTGCGGCGTGACCACCCTTACTGCGCATGCGCAAACCCTTTCAAAAAAAATAAAAATAAGAAACCTCCTCTCCCCCTCTCTCTCCTCTAGGCATCCCTCCCCGCGGCGTCCACACTCCCACTGCGCATGCGCATCCCCCCCTCTCTCCTCTCCTACGCTCCCCCCCCTCTCTCGCCTCGCGACGTCCGACGCAGGCAGCGTCTGCTAGCGAGTTTCTTGGTTGAAAAAATTACACCATCTCCCGCTAAAGGGAACCATGTGTAGATGTGAAGCAGCGGGCGCTAACGCTTACACTGGCGGCGGCGTTGACGCTGGCGCTCATCGCAGCGTTGCGCAGGAGAGAAAACTGGGGAGGCGCAAAACAGGCAGTGATGGAGCAGTGTTTCCTACTGGAACATGCCAATCGCTGCTAATGGGCAATGAGAGACAGAAGACTCCGACTGGACACAGAGACCCGCAGTCCGCTTTTAGTTAACGCGCACGCTGCGAATTTTATTGTTCAACAACGCACAGGAGAAATCTCCCACCGGCACCACATTGGAGGTCAAGATCCATTGCCATATATACGGGGTGGCCAGTGAACGGTTGTGCAGCGCGAGCAGTCGGTTTTAGATGTGAAGCATCTTATGGCGAAGCTTAATCCGGTGGTGGTGTGCGGCGTGGCCTCCCTTACTGCGCATGCGCAAACCCTTAAAAAAAATAAAAATAAAAAAAAACCTCTCCTCCCCCCTCTCTCTCCTCTAGGCATCCCTCCCCGCGGCAACCACACCCTCACTGCGCATGCGCCTCCCCCTCCTCTCTCCTCTAGGAATCCCGGCCTGGGCTCCCACTGCGCATGCGCGTCCCCCCTCTCTCACCTCTCCTACGCTCCCCCCCTCTCTCCTCTAGGCATCCCTGCCCACAGCGTCCACACCCCACTGCGCATGCGCGTCCCCCCCTCTCTCTCTCTCCTCTCCTACGCTCCCCCCTCTCTCGCCTCGTGACGCCGACGCAGGCAGCGTCTGCTAGAGAGTTTCTTGGTTGAAAAAACCGACTGCTCGCGCTGCACAACCGTTCACTGTCCATCGCGTATATATGGCAATGGATCTTGACCTCCAAGGTGGTGCCGGTGGGAGATTTCTCCTGTGCGTTGTTGAACAATAAAAATTCGCAGCGTGCGCGTTAACTAAAAGCGCACTGCGGGTCTCTGTGTACAGTCGGAGTCTTCTGTCTCTCATTGCCCATTAGCAGCGATTGGCATGTTCCAGTAGGAAACACCGCTCCATCACTGCGTGCTTTGCGCCTCCTCAGTTTTCTCTCCTGCGCAACGCTGCGATAGCGCCAGCGTCAACGCCACGGCCAGTGTAAGCGTTAGCGCCCGCTGCTTCACATCTACACATGGTTCCCTTTAGCGGGAGATGGTGTAAATTTTTTTTTTCAACCAAGAAACTCGCTAGCAGACGCTGCCTGCGTCGGCGTCGCGAGGCGAGAGAGGGGGGAGCGTAGGAGAGGAGAGAGAAGGGGTGACACGCATGCGCAGTGGGAGTCTGAACGCCGTGGGCAGGGATGCGTAGAGGAGAGAGGGGGGGGAGCGTAGGAGAGGAGAGAGAGGGGGGGACGCGCATGCGCAGTGGGAGTGTAGACGCCGCGGGCAGGGATGCCTAGAGGAGAGATGGGGGGAGTGTAAGAGGGGAGAGAGGAGGGGAGGCGCATGCGCAGTGAGGGTGTGGTTGCCGCGGGGAGGGATGCCTAGAGGAGAGAGAGGGGGAGAGGAGGTTTTTTATTTTAATTTTTTTTAAAGGGTTTGCGCATGCGCAGTAAGGGTGGGCACGCGGCACACCACCACCACACCACCACCACCGGATTAAGCTTCGCCATAAGATGCTTCACATCTAAAATTACACCATCTCCCGCTAAAGGGAACCATGTGTAGATGTGAAGCAGCGGGCGCTAACGCTTACACTGGCGGCGGCGTTGACGCTGGCGCTCATCGGAGCGTTGCGCACGCGAGAAAACTGGGGAGGCGCAAAGCACGCAGTGATGGAGCGGTGTTTTCTACTGGAACATGCCAATCGCTGCTAATGGGCAATGAGAGACAGAAGACTCCGACTGGACACAGAGACCCGCAGTCCGCTTTTAGTTAACGCGCACGCTGCGAAAATTTTTATTGTTCAACAACGCACAGGAGAAATCTCCCACCGGCACCAGCATGGAGGTGAAGATCCATTGCCATATATACGGGGTGGCCAGTGAACGGTTGTGCAGCGCGAGCAGTCGGTTTTGTCAACCAAGAAACTCGCTAGCAGACGCTGCCTGCGTCGGCCTCGCGAGGCGAGAGAGGGCGGGGGGAGCGTAGGAGAGGAGAGAGAGGGGGGACGCGCATGCGCAGTGGGAGTGTGGGCGCCGCGGGCAGGGATGCCTAGAGGGGAGAGGGTAGGAGAGAGAGGGGGGGACGCGCATGCGCAGTGGGAGTGTGGACGCCGTGGGCTGGGATGCCTAGAGGAGAGAGGGGGGAGCGTAGAAGGAGAGAGGAGGCAAGGCGCATGCGCAGTGAGGGTGTGGTTGCCGCGGGGAGGGATGCCTAGAGGAGAGAGAGAGGGGGGGAGAGGAGGTTTTTATTTTTATTTTTTTGAAAGGGTTTGAGCATGCGCAGTAAGGGTGGTCACGCCGCACACCACCACCGGATTAAGCTTCGCCATAAGATGCTTCACATCTAAAAATTGGCCGCGTATCTACGTGCTTCGCTACAAATGTCGTCGAAAGACGATAGTCTTGTGCCGGCCGTACTACTATGTTTTGCCCTGCCTCAGACAGCGCCTACTCTACGTTGAATTGGCTGCATCTGGCTGGCATTGATAAAACACTAGGGTCTTTAGAATTGCGTACCCACATATTTTCTAATAAAAGAACACACGGCCTGACACTAACATATTAATGTTGCGCCTAAAATATGCGAAGTATTTGCTTTTTGATCGAATATGTTCACAAGTATGAAGGCAAACACCAGTTCAAGATGGCTGGGCGTTCAGAAAGTGGTTAAACTTTGTCCGAGTAGCTGAATCGGGTTACGGACAGCAAACAGAAATACCAAAATTTTTGCGTTCAAGTATCCCAAGAAAGACTATCGTCTTTAAACACCGACTGCTCGCGCTGCACAGCCGTTTACGGATCTTGACCTCCAAGGTGGTGCTAGTGGGAGATTTCTCCTGTGCGTTGTTGGACAATAAAAATTCGCAGCGGGCGCGTTAACTAAAAGCGGACTGCGGGTCTCTGTGTCCAGTCGGAGTCTTCTGTCTCTCATCGCCCAATAGCAGCGATTGGCATGTTCCAGTAGGAAACACCGCTCCATCACTGCGTGCTTTGCGCCTCCCCAGTTTTCTCTCCTGCGCAACGCTGCGATAAGCGCCAGCGTCAACGCCGCCGCCAGTGTAAGCGTTAGCGCCCGCTGCTTCGCATCTACACATGGTTCCCTTTAGCGGGAGATGGTGTAAGTTTCTTCTTTCGCACAGTACACGGACACAGTACACAGTACAGTTTCGACATCGCACAGTACACGGGCTTCTACATTTCGCCTCCATCGAAATGCGACCGCCGCGGCCGGGATCGAACCCGCGACCTTCCGAGTCAGCAGCCGAGCATCGTCACCGTTACACCACCACGGCTGACTAGGAACGTACCCAATGTCTGTGGCGCATAAACATACTATACAAAGCTTTGCCCTATCCTATACGATTTACCCTCTCCCATACCCTCCTTACCCTTACACCACTTCTTCCTCACTTCCCTTTCTCACCGCTTGCTATACTAAGCTAGTAACTGCTGGGCACATCAGTGGCGCATACCCACCAAATTTTTCGTGGTCGCCCGTGGAGTTACTCCAAGCGGACAGATTCTTCAGTAAGAAAGATGAAGTTATGTGGCGAAAATTACAGACGGGGGGGGGGGGGGGGGGGGTACTTGCAAACCCCGTACTATACAGTAAGTGGCACCCAGAAGTATTCCGGTTACAGGGCAAATTTTGTGATGAGGCCGCAAATTTGGTCCACATGGTGTGGACCTATCCGCGTCAGGACGATGGTTCACACATTCTAGAATCCTGGGAGGCCGTGCTCCGCAGCCCAGACCCCAACGTCCAGCAAGGCATCATCAGTAAAGCCCTTGCTTCTGCGTGCCGCAAGGGATTCTAGCCGACGGGGGAGGTATACTTTCTCCTGACGTGCATTGACTGGTTTTCTAATAAAGTTTTTTCTCTCTCGCTACAATTACCATGGTCAAATTATATCGGTCGCGAAACTTGGAACGAAAAGTGGTCGAAAACCTATTGCCACAGACATCAACGCCCGCCGTGCGATTGAAGCGCGACTAGGTGAGGAGGGGACAAATAAAGAAAACCAAAAACTCAAGGCAATTTTTTTTCGAATACTCATAATTTTATATATGCCAATGTAAACTAGAAATTTACTTTACGGTTTATCTGACACTTGGCAAAATGGTTGATTGCCTCATCTTTTGGTCGAGCGCCATAAATGGGAGGCGTATGCAAACAGTCTGCTATCATTGCTTGTGTTTAGTCCGGCGCATTGCCGGGTCAACGAGGCATCGCCCACTTTTGCGTGGTGGTTTCGTGCGTACCTTCAGTAGTTTATTTATTTGCTCATGTGCTGTTTACTGGCGTGACATTTCAGAGCTGAACTAGCTCACAGAATGTGTAGATAGCCGCTCCTGTGACTGCCGACTGCCTTCGCTGGCGCACGGCCGGCGTGCCCTCGCCTTTCGTGATGGTGAATGTGGCACGCTAAGCGAAGAAACGCTATGCTCTAAGGCTGCCGAAGTGATATTCTCAAGGCTGCTGTTTCGCTGCAATGGTTTTCCACGATTGGGCAACGTGAGTTTTCAAACCTTTGTGCTATTGTGCTCGTGAACAGTTGTATCACAATTTCTTCATCTGCAAAATTTTTTGGTGTATATTGCAAGTACACTATTTGGCTAATAAAACAACCTTGCTTCCTCAATCTTTCTTGTTGGTCTTCCTTTTCTCTCGCGCACGCATCTGGCGAGCCATAAATGCGCAATAAAATCGCGTATTTATCAAAAGACATGTAAAAGGTCAGCAATTAAGGAAAATTTCAATTTCGCGCCATTTAGGGCAAATGCACGACGTCGCTATCCCACTTCCGGTTGTGACGTCATATTTTATTTTTTATTT
Source organism: Rhipicephalus appendiculatus (assembly GCA_030522465.1). Taxonomy (NCBI): domain Eukaryota; kingdom Metazoa; phylum Arthropoda; class Arachnida; order Ixodida; family Ixodidae; genus Rhipicephalus; species Rhipicephalus appendiculatus. Next base: position 1,013,284 of record JALIZH010032930.1, read on the forward strand.
TTTGTTTGCTGTTAGTTGTCTCCTCCATACGTAGATGGCGACGTTGGCAACGAGCCGCCAGCTACTGGATACATGGGCTTCTATGGAAGTTACGCTACCAGTTTACATATACCTTGCAATTACAGCGCTATGCAGATCGGTGTTACTGGGTGAAAAAGGAAAGTTTATTGAACAAGTGTTCACAAACACTGGAGGCACTTATACACTAAAAGTTCGAAATGGCGTCAGTAGAACTTATACAAACGCTAGACATAATTTTAAACGGACATCTACAAAACACTGTGCGGTACTAAGAAACTATAAAAAAAAAGAAACATGCTACTTCTCGAGGAGCTGAAGCAAGAGAGAGAGAGAAAAAAAAAAGGAGGGGGGTTTGAGTAGCATAGCAAGTCGGATGACATGTTTCCCTGCTTAACTCAGTATGGCGCTGCGGGAAATTCCAGTTTGTCCCCACGTAATACGAAAAACCGAGTGTGCCAGCGCCTTAAAAAGGCATCAACACCACTTACATCTAGGTCGTCGACTAGGTATCCAAAAATAATTTGATAAATTCGGTGCAAGACCGGGAATGCTGCTCGCTGTGATTGTCGACGAGCTTCTGCTTGGCACCGACGTCTCCAGATCACGTACATTGTGACTGCGAGTACCAATTGGACAAACAGGCCATTTTTCCTCTGCGGCAGTGATGTAGCCCTAACTCCAAAGGCGCGCCAAACAAGGTGCCACACACCCTTGGTAGCAACGCATTCAAATAACGCATGCTTAGTGGTCTCGGATTTTCCACAATTCGCGCACTTATCATTTGGCACCACGTGCCACTTTGCGAGGCGTTGACGCGTCGGTAGCACGCTCCATCTTCTCAGCCAGTCAAATTCGCGAACCACCTCGGGAACTTTGCTCTTTTTCCAGGTCTTCCATCGGCTTGGGTTCGTTTTTCTTTTATCTTCATCTTCTAGTGTCTCTTCCGTCAGCAAGTAGCTTAACTCTATTGGCGCTAGTTCTTCAAACCCTTCTCCCTCCGTTTTGTTATCTACTGTGCGTTTAAAGTCGCACACGGTCTTGTAAAACTCCAGTGGTCTCTCAGCTTGCGGTCCACTGTATCTCTCTGTCGTAAACGTATTCTTTAGAGTACTTGTCCAGTACATCAGAAGGCTCTTTCCTGGGTATTCCGGATCCGCAAACAACCTGGAGGTTGTTTTTGCTGCCAGTGCTCTAGTGAATAGCTTAATATCTGGTAGACCCAGACCACCACGCTCTGTGGGCAGATTGAGGCAACTAGTTTTCACCTTGGCAGGTTTATTTTCCCATATAAATGCTCCAATGACTGTTTTGAGGTTCTGTGCAAAACTGCTCGGCAGCAGCGCAATGTGTGCGATGTAGCAAACATAAGCGCACGCCTGCGTCTTTATCACACCGGCCCTTGCAGCGAGTGATAGTTTGAATCCCGAAGCCCTATTTATCACCTCCCTCGCTTTGGCTATTGCGTCTTCCCATGTTCTATTTGCAATGCTCCCTTCTTCAAAGATCAGTCCGAGAACTCTGACAGCATCCACGTATTGAACTCCACCTGGGAGATCGTCGGAAAAGGCTCCAAAGCGCATAGCCTTGCTTTTGTCGGTGTTCAAGTATGCGCCAGAGAGAGTGGAGTACTGCTCAAAGAGCTCCAAAAATATGGTAAAACCAATTTTGTTTCTCACAAATACCGAAATATCATCGGCGTAAGCTGTAACCTTTATTTCCTCGGTGCCTGGCATGGGAAACCCTCTTATTCTCGGGCACGTTGCTACTTTCCTGATGAGGGGATCCAGTGACAATACAAATAAAACTGGAGCGGCTGGGCATCCCTGTCTAACACCCCTTTCTACAGCGAAGCTCTCAGTCATGTCACCGTTTAAGTAGAGGTGACTACTGGTGCCCTCATAAAGCAACTCAAAGCACTTAACGAACTCTTCTGGCAAGCCATAATTTTTCAGTACTGCGAACAAGTAACGCCGCTCGACCCTGTCGAACGCCTTCGCTTGATCGAGGGACACGAATGCTCCGGAAATTCCTTTCTCTTTGGCATAACAAAAGAGGTCCCTGATCAGCGTGAGCGTTGCGAAAGCGGAGCGGCCAGGGACAGCACATGACTGGAGAGGTGACACTAACTCGCTCAGCAGGGGTCTCAGCCGTAGTACTAACAGTGTTGCTACGAGTTTATAGTCTGTGTTAAGGAGAGTGATCGGTCTCCACGACTTGGGGTCAGACCCATCCATACCCTCCTTTAACAACAGAACCACTCTACCTTCTTTGAACGACAGCGGCTTTTTCCCTTCGGTGATAAAAATGTTCACCAAATCAGTCAGGAGATCCCCAAGAATCTCGAAAAAACGTGCATAAAAGGCCGTGAGGATGCCATCCGGGCCAGGTGCCGATCTGGCATTCATAGCCTTAAGGGCTTGCGAAACTTCATCCTTCGTTGCTGGGGAGTGCAATCGCTCGGTATCTTCGGGCTTCAGCTTGGGAAGTCCATCGCAGAACGAAAGAAGTTTGCGCTCGAAATCATCGTCATCTAGCTGCACTTCTTGGGCAAAAAGACGCTCAAAATGAGCTCTGAATGTATTCTGTACTTCCACTGGCTCGGTCGTTATACTACCGTCCTCTCTTTGCGCTGTTAAAATCCGCTGTGGTTGGTTTCGCCGCGTTCCGACCCTCAATGCAAACGTGAGATTTCCAAGTTCATCTCTTGGCAACTGTAACTCGTCTGCTATTCTAGACACTTGCGCTCTCTTATGCAGAAGGTTAGAATAAATCTTTTTTTGTGCCATCACGTAATCACGCATCGCCTGCGTAGACGCGCCTCCTCTCTCCACTATCTGAATGCGTCGAAGCGTCTCATTCATGCGACTCGTAATGCGCGCATGCCTCTCCTTTCCAGCCTCTTTGGAAATCAAACGCCATCGCTTTTTGAGCCTATCCCACGTGGCTGGATCCAACACGTCCACCTCAGCGATGGAAGCCGCAACTTCTCTTCCCATGTACTTGATACATTCCTCATCGTGCAGTATGGTGGGATCCATGCGCCAGGAGCGGGGTGATCGTCCACCACTGCTCGCTTGCACATTGAACAGCAGCGGCTTATGATCGCTGACATTCAAGCCGTACGAAGGCACTTGCACGACATCACATGACACAAGCGTTGCGCGAAATGCTTCCGGGATATATACCCTATCCAACCGGCTCTGCTGAATTCCACTCGCTCTGGTGGCAGCGAACGAGTCACCATGCAGAGCGACCCACGCGTCTATCAGCTGCCAGTCTGCAACATTATTGCCAAGTTCTCGTGCATAATAGTTACAGCGACCTTGGCCCGGGCCTCTGATGTCGCGCGAAGTGTCGAGGACGCAATTGAAATCGCCCAATAAGATATACTGGAGTGGTTCGAGCATGTACGAACGCACTCCTTTGAAAAACTCATTAGTGAGATTTCTTTTTACAGGTGCGTATACGTTTACAATTCTTGTCCTCTTGCCATCCAGTGACAGGTCAAGTACGATTACCCTGCCATCCGTATCAAATTTACAATGCGCCCCTCTCCTAAGCCTGTTACTCATAAAAATGACACCGGCTCCGCATGCCGCGGAATGCGTCAGAGAGAAAAAGGCGTCTACCTGCCACCTATATCGGAAAGCGACAACGTCCCAACGCGTACGAAAATTAGTCTCTTGCACAAACAAAACATCAACATGCATATCGCGAGCCATCTGAATGACTGCTTGCTGTTTAGCAGGACTGAGAAAACCTTGGACATTAAATGTCATGAAAACAAATGTCTCCATTGTTATCAAAGGAGAAGTTACTAAAGTGTGGAGCAAGGCAGAAGACTAAGGGGGTTATAAAAAAAAAAAAAAAAAAAGGAATTAATACATTTCGTCATCACTCACATGCAGCGGCGCCCCATCCGTTTGCGAGGCGACGCGTGGTTTTTTACAAGTCACATTGCAGCTTCCATCGCTGTTGCTACTTGAACTGCTTGGCTTTGGTCGCCGTTGGCTGCTGGGAAGGTCTTTGGACGCCTCGCTAGACAGCGAAAGGAAACCTCGAGTGTATGGGTCCTCCTCGCTGTCTGAAATAAGGCTACTGTCTTGTTTGCGTTGTGCTGATCTGCTCCTGGATCTGTTTCGTGTAGAGGAACGCTGTGCTTGGCCTTCTTCACGAGTAACCTTGTTGCCGCTTCTCTTTCCTGTGGTTGCCTTTGATGCGGGTTGCGACGCTTGAGAGGCTTCTTTTCCTGAACCAGCCACCAACGCACCGCCCTCCGCGGCGGCCTGTGGAGACGCTGGTTTATGATTTGTAGACGCCGACGTGGAATCCCAGTCCGACTGCGACGAAGCAGGGTCGCTGGGTGCTTTCACTGCGTTGCTGGTTGTCGCGACGCTCTCTGCGTTGCTCGAGCCTTCGCCTGTGGTCGTTTCAGACTCGGAGCTCGAGGTTTCGGGCTTCGCGTCTAGGGAGCGTTGCCCGCTTGCGGAGCCGCTGTCCACGTTGTCGAGAGGAGTGCGTCGCACAACTCTCTTCGTGGGCTTTAGTACTTGAAGCCTGGGTGTCGCACCGGGAGTACACGAGTGCACGGCCGAAGCTTCGCTCAGTGACGGAAAATCTTCCTGAGATGCCACCGTGCTCTGCGTAACTGCAGCATAAGATTTTCTTCGGAAGCATTCTTTCGCAGAGTGATCCCCGCCACACTTCCTGCACGCAACGGTGCACGTCTCCGTGACGTGGCCAAATGCGCCGCACCTCTGGCAAAAGGGCTTGGTACACGTCGCAGCCATGTGGCCCTCGCCACTGCATCGAGCACACACTCGACGCATTCCTCGGTATTCAAGCATGGCACGATGACCGAGTACAGTAACAAAATTGGGGGCTGGTCTAGTCATTTCCATTTTGACGACACGTGTTCCCGAGTAGGTCGTTTGGCGCTTCTGCACTGTTGTGTACTGCAGGTCACGCACCTTGCCGTAAGGTTGAAGAGCCGCAACGAGCGAGTCGTTGGAGACGTACGGTGGCAGTCTGTAGACGTTGACATGAACGATCGGGGGTCCTACAGCGTCGACGGACACTTTCTGTTCCCTAATGTTGAAACCTTCATTGACTAGGAGACTTGTAGCTTGGTCTGCTGTTCTGGTCGCTACCAGGAACTTTGACGTTCCGAGATGCTGCAAGAACAGCACCCCTTCATCGCCGACTGTTTCCTCAATGCTGTCGATGATCTCGTCGATCGACACAGTGTCTTCGGGCACGTTGAACGTGAAACAGTGCTCCTTCGGTGGAGTCGGTGGCAGAGGCCTCGACGCCATCTCCGCAGGTCCCCGGAAGGGCCGACGAAAATGGGACAGACCTCAGGGCCTGCCAGCCGGCAGGCTCCCTGACGTGGAAGAAACGCCGCCGACGAAACGCCGCTGGACGCTAGTTGCGTTTCCGCACGAAAGCGGAGACGCTATGCTGACAAAAACCGTCAATGGAAACAAATGAATTAGAGCGCCTAGCTTACATCAACCCGAAAAGCCTCCAATCAGGATCTTGCTACACTGCGGATTTCTGTTGCCTATCCAAATAGCTTGACTCATAATCTGCACAACTAAAAGTTCTGCAGAAAGAAACTGAGTTTCCATTTTTCTCCTTTAACCAAACGACTCCAACGTAATGAAAATGCCTGGGATGGTGCCGTTTATATGTTTGCTACGAAGTGTTCACAAAGCAAGCGGCAGGTTCTACCAAAAGAAGCACTGAAAGCCATATCAATGAATGAATGAATGAATGAATGAATGAATGAATGAATGAAAAGCAATTATAACGGTGAGAAAGGGAAGTGAGGAAGAAGTGGTGTAAGGGTAAGGAGGGTATGGGCTCTGGTCGAACCGTATGTTACGTGCGCCCAAGCGACACCCAAGCTTAAAATATGCTACTCATCATACGGTTGGCATGTGTAACTTGTATAATATGTGTTGGGCCGATGCTATAGTACAACTGTTAAAGAGACGGGCCTACTCACCGTAGTGGGTGTACCATGGCAACAATGTAGCCTATACGGCCATACATTATACAACACCATCCGACATACAACATATGCATCGTTCCGCCGACACAAGCCAACATTAGTCACTCAGTGAGGAGTTCGGCTAACTGGTACTTATGTACTCGTAAGGGGCACAGCGCGCATAAATGTAAGACATGGCAGCATTGTTTTTCTCTTTTCTTCGTCTTACTTCGTTGCGCAGAGTTTTCCTCAACAATTTAAGTCACCCTTTAGCAAACAATTGCCGCCATTAGGCATCATTTGCGCTGCACTAGAGAATGTATGGGATGGTTACTTGTGACGGCAACTTTACAGTTCTGCTTTTGTTCTGGAGTAATGCGGTATTACCTATGGTCAGCATCGTGTTACCTTGCGGACGCACCATGTTTGTGTTTTCGTGAGGGAAAGCAACTCTTGAATGTTCACACATTAAGAAAAAAATAAAAATTGGGGGGACCCTTAAGCTTCGCCTTTAAGAGTTGAACGCGATAGCGATATCCCGTCCCCACTGCGTACTTCAATCACTTAGCGGACACTATGTAATGGGTAGTATGGTTTAAACCAGGAGAAATTATGCGCGGCAAATGTGGGAAATGTTTTCGAACTTGGTATGCACCCACTACGTGGTGTTAAGGGAATACGCGCAGTAAGGTGTGTGCCGTTTGTAATGGGTGGCTGGCTTTAAACTATGGAATCGTTATGATAGTCACATATTCTGACGCCCGATGGCAATTTACGCTTGTACCACGCAATATTCCTGGGATATTACATGTTATATTGCGACGCCTATATAAAGGACGCTTGCGTTTGCGAAGCATGCAAGTTATTTTCACTGCATTTCCAAGCAGAGGAAGTTATTTTCACAGTATATCCAAGCAGAGGCATGGCTGTGTGGTAGAACACCTGCTTGCCACGCAGACGACCCGGGTTCGATCCTCACTCGGACCCGAAAATTTTTATTATTTATTTTATTTGCATCTTTCTCGATTTTTCGGTCACGGACAAGATGATGATTTTTCGCTCACAACCAACGACGCCGACGCCGACGCCGGAATTTCTGCGAAACGATCTCTTTAACGCTATCGCGTTAAAACGTAAAGAGCGGGAAAAATTCGTGGGGCTGATACATTCACATGGGAACGGATTACCAGCGAAACTCGCTCCTCCGGCGCTCCTCCGGCGCGAGCCACTGCAGGCCCCATCGTCACTTAAGTTAACACAATACAAAACCTTCGTTCGACCGAAATTAGAGTACGCATGCGCCATATGGGACCAGTGATGTTCCGTGCAGGGAATTTTCCCCTTTTCAGGGAATTTTCGACAGTCATTTTGGACGAAAGGGAAAAAGGGAATCTTCGCGATACAGCAGGGAATTTTGAGGGGCGGCGAAATTTTTTTTATAACGACCAAAAGACTGTGGACATGAGGCTTTCGCATGTCGCAATCATTTCTGGCGCATGTAGCGCGCCAAACCACTGCCTCTAAGGTTCGTTTTTAAAGACCATGGTTTGCCATAGTCGTTAAAAACCCAGTCAATATATATTGACTGGGTTTTAAAGACCCAGACAATACATATTCTAGTCACTTCACATTTATTTATTTTTTTCTTTACGGCAGTTTGCAGAACCGGTCCTAATCAAGTCAATAAAATGTTAAATACCACCACAAAAGCTTGTTTTATTTCACAATATTTAGTCACCATTATTGAAAAGTTGACGTGCTTTTTGTACAAAATGTGGTGCTATAGATACAGAGCGTCGGCTAGGCACATTAATGTACGCCACGTCACTCAGTAACAAAAAAACAACAACAATAATAAACTTTTCTTCTTATGCAGTGGCCATGTGCATGAGCATGTACAGCATTCTTTCCGCATCGCATACCGAGCTCTAAGGTAGCCCCTTCGTAGTATTAAAAGCCGATCTCAGAGGCGATGCTTCGAGTTGGGCAGGAAAGAGAAAGCGATGGGAAGAGCCTGAAACGCGTCGAACACCATATATATATATATATATATATATATATATATATATATATATATATATATATATATATATATATATATATATATATATATATATATATATATATATATATATATATATATATATGTATATATATATATATATATATATATAAGCTTTTTTTGTGCAGGGAAATATGTGGGGATTTTTGGCTATGTATGCGGGGAAAAATGCCAGAAATGGGGAATTTTCGGGCCTCGGAAAGGGAATTCTTCTGTCCAGGACGGAACATCACTGTATGGGACCCAACTCATGCCATTCTCATTCAAACCATCGAAGCCATTCAGGATCGCGCAGCACGCTTCATATTATCGAATTATTCACGTCATTCCAGTGTCACATCCATGAAGATCACTCTAAAGTTGCCTGACCTTTCATTGCGCCGAAAATTGTCTCGCCTTAACCTTTTTTCACAAAATATATCATTAAAACAGCCATTCGAAGGACGCCCTATTTCATTCACCTCGCTTACATATCATCAAGGATCGATCATCACTATAAGGTGGGCCTGCCATCCTGTCGCACCAGATTGTGTAACGACTCATTTGTACCGAGGACAAGCGCCGCTTGGAACCACCTGCCCGCCGCCATCGCCTGCATAACGGATGAAAAAGATTTCAAGCTCGCCGTGCAAGATGCCCTGTACCTTTTTTTTTTCTTTTCTTTTCTCCCCTTTGAACTGCACTTACATTTACTGTATTTCCCCACTCCTTTCTGTTGTGCCTTCTGGCCTTGAAAGTATATTTAATAAATAAATAAATAAATAAATAAATAAATAAATAAATAAATAAATAAATAAATAAATAAATAAATAAATAAATAAACTGTATTTGCGTATCTGCTGTAGGAACCTCTCCACTCGTACCTCCGGCGCTCCTCAGGCGCGAGCCACTGCAACGACGACATTTTTTCCTCGGGCTCTGTTTCTGGCTGCATTCTCAACTTTAGCACTCTCCCGCTGTCGCTGTCGGTATTCGAGTTGCTGCTGTCGACGCCTCTCCGCTTGTTCCTCCGGTGTGAGCACGCTGCACCATCTCGTCGTCTCCGGTTTCTCGGAGGGCTCTGTGTTATACTGAAACAGCGCAACCACACTACGCCGATTCAAGCGCCACAGCCACAATATTTGCCCTTCTGCCCTACCAATCTCCATTCTTGTGGACGTCACGGCCGATACGGACGCGAGCCGCCCAGAGTATTCACGCACTACATTCACGCCCAATATTAATGCGATAGCGTTGCAGAGCTCGTCTCGCAGATATTCCGGTAAATGCAAATGTAAACGTTCACACACAAAGCGCGCTGTAGCTTTTTCCTTTTCCTCATTTATTACACTCCTTCAAACTCCTTTAGGCAATCAGCAGAGCTGCTGCTGTAACGCACAATTCACGCGCTTATCCTGGAGCGCTCGCGATTGGTCATTCCAAGTAAAACGTCCCAGCCCAAAATTCGACAACCAGCAATTCTATTGAGAAAAATTGAGCTGGAAGGTAACTGTGTGAGAGTAATTTTAGTGAAGTATTTTCGTTCAAAAAAAGTTATGTGGTCACGTGACCGCCCTTTGAATGTACCGTCGAAAAGGAAATGCTAGGTGGGAACAAATTACGCGTATTCAACCTTGAAACTGGGTGCGCCGGCACATTGTGTTTTAAAGCATTCTATTGTTATTTTTCTTTCACGCGACTTTGCAAGTAGAACTATATATTAATTTTCCTGTCTAAATAGGGTTAGCAAAGAAGCAAGAAAACATGCAATGTCAGGCAATTTTTGTGAAATACCGTGGCAATGTTTCAGCCGCAAAAATTTTTTAGCTTTTTTACCAGTCAACATGCTATCTGCTAAAAATATTTTCAACCAATCTAAACAAGTATTTACTGAGAAAAATGCTTGCAAAGTTGACAAAAAATCACTTTTGGGGGGGGGGGGGGGGTTCACTTGTAAAATAAGCATCAAGGCCGTCGCGATAAAAATATATGAGAGGGTTCATTATATGCTTCAACATCTTGACTTGTGATGTGGAAATTTTTATTCGTGTAAATTTTGTTTAAAGCGAAAAAGTAATTTTTGATGTCCACAACCAATGTCACTGGCAGGCGCTGGCAAACAGAAGCGTTTTCCTCGATGTTAAGTAAATCATTGCGGATTGATTCTTAGCTAGTTCTGTAGTTTATGCTGTTTTAGACCTTGTTAGTCAATCTGCACTGGTTTTGAGCACTGTTCGCCTTCTTTTAGACCTGTATTGTCTGCTGAGTGACCATGGGACATGAGACGCTCGATGGCCGACAGGCCGCGGACCCCTAAAGGGTTACGCATTTAGAACAAAAATAACTTTTTGAAGCTTTGCAACTAAAAGGAGGACGACAACCTACCAGCAGGGTGGAACTACTTCGCCACATGACATGGCAAAAGCGCTTGTGATGGTGTCGGCGGCCCACTGAAACGTCTGGCAGCAAGAGCAAATGTACAGAGGCCATATGGGGGTCAGATTCAGACACCACAGGATTTGATATTCTACACCAAAAGTAATGCAAAGGGAGTTAGAACAATGTTTTAGAACAAATTAGAATATTCCACATTTCCAGAAAAGAGAATCCAGCTCGGTGAGAGATTTGCCATGGCGATAGATGTCCGGACAACTGCACCGTTTCAAACCGTCTACTCTTTCAACACTTCATGTTGGAATTACATCATTATCCAACATTCGTGAAATTTTAGTGAGCAGACGGTATGAATGACCAGGTAGCCTACTTTGGCATTAACAATTAAGGTGTCGAAAACTGCGAACAGGGGAAGACATATCGGAAGGCAAAATATCTGAACGACAAGAAATCTACGTCTTGGAAGCCATAATTTCCTTTTGCGAGTGTCGGTAAACCGTGAAGTGCTGTTGTTGTGCTGGTATGAAACATTCAAGAGCAAACAACCATGTGATCCACGCCTCCGTGTGGCGTAAAATAAAGCAGAGTCTGCCATAAGATATCACTGCTAAGCGCTTAATAATATCTCGGGTTTACATGCCAAATCTACGGTATGATTATGGGGCACGCGGTTGTCGAGGACTCCGGAAATTTCGACCATCTGGTGTTCTTTAACATGCACTGGCATCGCACACTACACGGGCCCCTAGCAGTTCGCCTCCATCGAAATGCGACTGCCGCGGTCGGAACCGAACCCACGACCTTCGGGTCAGCAGCCGAACACCGTAACCGATACAGCGGCGGACAGCCAAACGCTAATGTCCATGTTGGGCTCATCTGCATGGGTGACTTGCGCTAGTGACAAGACAGCCAGTTATCAGAAGTAAAAAGTAAGCTCGTTCTGATATATATACTAGAGCACTGCACGGGCCGGAATTTTCAGCCCGGGCCCGGCCCGGGCCCGGAACTTGTTTAAACTTACCCGCCCGAGCCCGGCCCGGTGACTCAAAGCGAGACCCGGGCCCGGCCCGTACCCGAGGAAAAATTTCGCCTACCCGGCCCGGCCCTGCCCGACCGCAGATCGGGCCCGACAGGGGCCCGAGCCAATAATATAGGTGGTGTTGCCCGAACACGGAATCAACAACAAGGTGTTTAATACCCGTGCCACACGGGCACAGAAAATGACATTCGGCAGTGAAGGCATTCAGTACCCGAATGACATTTTTTTTCGGCGGAGCTGCTACACGTCCAAACTGAATGACATTTGACATGATGATGTCGATCACATTTTCTTCTGTAGTGAGCAATTGTAGAGCAGTAATACAAAAATTAACATTCGTTTACAAGCCTGATATACCTCCGAGAATTATTAAATGTAGAAATAAGAATATTACGCGGCCGTTATCTTTAGCTCGTTGCTTTGTTTCACGACGTTGCAACCGACCGTAGCAGACTACTCGGACCCACAGCGTAAAAAGAAAATGGCGCCTGTCGCATTCAAACTACAGCGTCTACCAGCTGAAGATGTTCGTCGAGAGATTAGTGTAAATAAAAGACGCGAAAAGTTTCCTTCCAGCTGAATAGGATGTCATTTTATATAATTTAGGTATATCGCACTTCGTCAGCTGCGCCGTCGAGAGTATGCATTTCTCAGTCGAATGAGTTCTGGCGATGACATTTGGTGACGAATGGCATTTGGGCGAATGCCATTTCGTTTGTCCGCGTGGCACCGCGCAAATGGCATTAAATGTGAAGGCATTAGGAAGTAAATTCAATTTTCTCTGCCCGTGTGGCACGGGTAAATATCTAATAAATGGCAAATATCTACGCTTTGGTAGCGCATGCTTAGCTAACAATTATACTTTAACCTGCGGTAATTTCTTGCAAAAAGGGGCCCACGGTGGAAACAGCTGAGCTGATATACTGGATGCATTCTTCAATTATTCGAGGAAAGAATGAAAACTTAAAAACCTTGAATACGACATTGGTAGGGCCTTATTTTTCTTGAATGGTCGCGTTGTTGGGCATGCAGTCAAATAATTTCGCGAAAAGCGAGCGATACGTACGTCTCGCGTTCGCGCTAGGCAATTTATGCGTGTTTTTTTTTCTCTTTTTCTATGCTATAATATTCGCTTCAAAGAAGAGCCAAAATACCAAGTATACAGCCAATACTGGCGATCCAAATTCTCAGGCCGCAGTGCCAAAGAAGGCCTGGGCTTCCAACGAAAGGGAACTCATTCTATGGTTATGCGCAAAGCATTTTAGCGGCTCTTTGAGATCATTTCATTTCAACAGAGCTATATGAGCTTCCATGTGCTGCTTCCAAAATAATAAAATAAAATGTACAAGTGTAAAAATGAATTAAAGCCATCTTTTCCCATCCCTTCCAGTGCGCCCACTCATATGCACAATGGAGGTACATCTGCTGCGTCCGAGCGACTGTGCTATCGGGCTAGCCGTGGGGCCACACGGCTGGTTGGATTGCTGTCATGTTTATTTTCTTTGGAAATGATCATCCCTTGGGACGAACCATATAGATGCAAGGGCAGGAATGCGTGTTGTAAGATAAGTCGTTAGTGCATTTAGCTGGGCTAGTTTGTATTAAGTGAATGCTTCTATATTACTAACGAACACGCACAAGGGCTAAAGAGAAAGAGACAGGGCAACCGCTAGACTCCATCTGATTTTTATTGCGATAGCAATTATATCGACAGTGTCGACAGGTTTTCGCCGTCGCCGTCATGTCCCGTGTAAAGTCCAAACTGATAAGATCCCCTCAGCGCATCGTACGTTCTACCCGCGGGTAATAGCGTGCGAGCGGGGGCGACGAACGGGGCTGGAGCAGCGATTAAACGAGCCGGCCTATCTCCGTCGCTCGGAGGGCGCATGCGATAAGATTCCCCCCCCCCCGTTAGTTAGGCTGGCCGTCGAATGCTCAAGCTGAGAGTAAACGCCCCGCCCGTCTTTAAAGAGCGTGAAAACACGCTTGGGGGGAGGGGGGCTCCTCGAGCAGCTACTGTGAACTATGATTTTACGGGCGTGGTCGCCATCGTTGGCGCGCGCGCTATCTCGCTATCTCGGCAGCCATCAGTGGGCGGCTCTTGTAACCCTTCTACGTGCTGCGCTCTCAACGTGAAGAGACTGCGAAAAGTGTCTCTGGAGTGGCCACATTCTCTTACGCCAGCGTTCTGTAGAGTTGCGTGAGATCAGATCCAAAATAGTTTACTGCCAGCCTCACTTCGTATAACATTAACAATTTGTTGCTATCTTATTCATTGCTTCACCCTGGCGGTGAAACTGTGACTTTTTGATAGACACTAAGAACAGAATATATAGAATTACATTGCGTACACGCAGGTGTCACATCACAGACAAACTTTTTTTTCCAATGGAATTTCACCACCGCCTTTCTGTGCCGCCCGCACACACGTGGTTAGGGCAATTCCTTTTTCGACAATGCACTGGAATGAGTGCTGACACATGCGTCACCCAACCCTGTGAATTCAGCTATCTGTGCAAGCAAAAACCAGTTTAGTAACTTACGAAGTAAAGAATAGCATTTATCAATTAAACCTTTATGCACTTGTGTTTATTGTGTTTGTTGGGCCAAACAAATAAATAGGGTCGTGCATGAGTTTAACCGTTGGTGCTGCCTTTTTGAAAGTACCTGACAAAAATGCAGATAAATCGACAAAAGAAAGCCGCATGGATCGGAATTAATGGCTAAGCCTATGAGGAGCTTATCTTTGACCGATTAAACCTAGCCCAGAAAGTTGCCTCACTGCAGATCACCGTGCTCGTTCCTCCTTTGACGTTGTCCGGGGGAATGGGGCGCCATCTAGTCAACCACACATATTAGATAGATAGATAGATAGATGGATAGATAGATAGATAGACAGATAGATAGATAGATAGATAGATAGATAGATAGATAGATAGATAGATAGATAGATAGATAGATAGATAGATAGATGCCGATGACCTTCCCCCTTCCCGAAAACAGCGTTTGATGTCGACACGAAGGAGACGAAGTTGTTTACCTTTAACGTTCTCAGGGAGCTTACTCTGGGCGGCTCGCGGCCGTATCGGAGTTGACGTGAACAGGAATGGAGACTGGTAGGGGAGAAGGGGAAAGAGTGTGGCGGCGCTGAGAGCGCCTGAGAGAAACCGAGGACGGCGAGACGGCGCAGCGCCTTCACACCGGAAGAACAGGTGGAGTAGAGCCGAAAGCAGCAACGCGATTGCAGACAGCGAAAGCGGGACAGTCCAAAAGCGAAGAATAAGGCGAAGAAACCAGAGTCCGAGGAAAAGCGTCACCGTTTCCTGTACCTCACGCTGGACGAACGAGCGGCGAGGCGTCTGCAGCAGAAACGCGAATACAGCTCCGCTGGTAATCCGCATATGAATGCTGCAGACCCTAAAATTTTACCCCGCTCTCCCCAATTCAACTCTTTTTTTTTAATGTTTGAGCATCGTAAGGCTATCTCTCCCCCCCTCCCACTCCCCGCCCAAGAGAAAACTAAAAAAAAATCACAGCATATCCACGGGATGAATGATGAAGAGTTGGGGCGAAGCTCGTGAGACAATCATGGTTACACCGTGAAAACTTCAGTGGTTTCGCCCAGCAGTAATCAAAGCGATAATGTGTGTGAGATCCGCCTGGCGCCGCGCTCGCGTCGCGGCGGCCTCTCGAGCTCGCACCTCGGGATCCTGCCGACGAGCACGAGCCGCAGCGGCCTTCCGCACCCGGCGCTCCTCGTCGTCCATGGTCCGCCAAGCAGCACAAACCGGCAAGCGCACTCGTACGGTGACGATCCGGGGAATGAGAGATAGCGGGCGCTCGCCGCCCGGCGCAACCCCGCGCAGCCCGCGCAGCAGCCACTCGGAAAGCAGCTGCACCGCCAACGCCATCTAGCGTACCTTCACCCAACCGCCATATTGTACGCATGTCTATGGGACAGCGCCCTCTCGGAAACGAGACGAGAAATGGAGATGACGACACAGAATGCGTGCAGCGCACTCTAGTATATCGTCACCCAACTGCAGTTTGCATGCATCTCTATGGGACAGCGCCCTCTATTGTACGATAAGGGAACACTACGGGGTACAGAGGATGGATCGACGATCGACAACCGACCAGGTCTCGCTATAAGGAGCTTCGCCCCTAAAATCACGCCATATCCACGAAGTGAATGATGATGAGTGGGCGATGCTCGATCGTTTTCATCCATGGCAGAAAGAGAATGTGTGGTCTGGAACGCGCTTATACTTCATGGTCATCAGCGTCATCGTCATCGTTATCACGTGTAGTGGGTACACTCCACTATACTGGAACGCGCTTATTCTTCATGGTCATCAGGCGTCATCGTCATCTTTATCACGTGGAGTGGGTACATTCCACTATACGTGGCTACCTACCTACCTACCTACCTACCTACCTACCTACCTACCTACCTACCTACCTACTACTACTACAGAGGAGGGACAGACCCACACCCTCAGGAGCTTCGCCCCTAAAAAGCAAAGCAGACACCTCCGTGCGTCCGCAAGGTAGGACATTGATGCCCATAGCGACATGAATGAATTATTAAACACTATTTAAAGTAAGTCCGGCAGTTTCCTTCGGCGAGGTGGGGGGGGATACGCGTGTTTTAGATGCGAAGCATCTTATGCTCGGGGCTCTGTCCGTCCCTCCCGCGTCCCACGTCCCCCGTCCCCCCGACGCGCGTCCCCCGTCCCCCGTACCGCGTCCCGCGTCCCGCGTCCGGCCACATTTCATGAAGTATGGAAGCACCCATTATGCGAACCAGAACACTGTAGTAATATGAAGGCCGTCAACCCTACTACAATCATCAGAGTCATGGCCGAGAGCACAGAGAGGCTGCTTAGTAATGGCTAGGCAGGTGGTGTCTGTCGCCCAGGTTGACCCCATTCCTTGAGTCATGGCCGAGAGCACAGATAGGCTGCTTAGCAATGGCTAGGCAGGTGGTGTCTGTCGCCCAGGTTGACCCCATTCCTTAATCTTGCTTGCATGTGTTTGGAGGGGGGCTTAGTCCGTCCCTCCTTCCCGCGTCCCACACCACCACAGTGCATGCGCGTCCCCTCCCCTGTGCTCTCCTACGCTCACCCCCCTTCCTCCGCTCTAGGAATCATCTACTCTACGGAGCGGCGCCCGCGTCCCACAGCGCATGCGCGTCCTTTCCCTCTCTCTCCTCTAGGAATCCTCTACTCTACGGAGCGGCTCCGGCGTCCTACATCATCACAGTGCATGCGCGTCCTTTCCCTCTCTCTCCTCTAGGAATCCTCTACTCTACGGAGCGGCTCCCGCGTCCCACACCCCCCACAGCGCATGCACGTCCCCTCCCCCTCTCTCTCCTCTCCTACGGTCCCCCCCCCGTCCTTTCCTCTAGGAATCCTGCACGGAGAGGCGCGCACGACAGGTGGTGTGACAGCTGCATACTCCGCTGGGGACGCCACGGTAGTTCCACGGTATGAAAATGACGGAGCGCGCGCGCCTCATTCTCTCTCCTGTGCAGCGCCGCGATGAGCGCCCGGACCGCTGCCGTGAAATGAGAGCGGCGACGTTCCTCCCGCTCAAGCTAATTATCTCCCCGCTGCTTCGCATCCACACATGGTTCCCTTTAGCGGGAGATGGGGAATTTTTTTATGCTGGGTATTATATGGTAACGTCGCATTAGTGCAAAAGGAAAGCAAGACTGTACAGTTGCCGCGACAAGTAACCATACCATAGAAGCAATAGTATATAGGATAAATGATGGTTAATGCCAGCTACTGTTTGCTAAATGATGACTAACATTGGTAAGGAAAACAGTGCGCAAAGATGTAAGACGCAGAAGAGGGATAATAAAACAGCGCTTCCATGTCTTACGTCTTTGGGCGTTGTTCCTCTTATATGTATGTAACGTTTAGCCCAACTACCCACTGTGTGACTATTATTGGCTCGTGTCGGCTGAACAATGGATAATGTCGGCTGTTGCAGAATATAGGCTACGTTGTTGTCACGGGCCCTCACTATGTTGAGGAGGCCTGCTCCTTTAACAACTTTTTGTAGAACTGGAGCAACACTTATCATACAAGTGAGTCATGCGAACCGTATGACCACGTAGCATATTTTAGGCTTGAGTGTCTGCCCGCGTCACTTAATTGTTTCCTCGTAACATGCACTTCGGTGAAAGCACGTCTACACATTGCAATTGTTACACTGTTGGAAGGCGGGCTCATTGGTACATACTGATCGTAATAAACAGCGCGCCGAGACGGCACAACGACAAGGTTGTTAGTGAGCGATGTGTACGCCTTCTGGTTGTCCCGTTATAATTGTTTTAACAGCGGTGCATGCTGTTGAACCTTTCGATTGTCCGTATCGCGTAGACCAGAAACGCGCTTTGCCTAGCAACCACTCCGCACTGCTGTGCCTCTCTTCGCACAGAAAGAAGACCATATGATTGCGTTGTTATGGGTGTGAGAACGAGACAAAAATCGAGTGAAACAGAAAGCAAAAAAAGGAACACATGGAAAGAGGCAGAGAATCTGAGACAACGAAAGAAAGAGAAAGAAAGGGAGAGAGACACCAAAAGGGAGTAAGAAAAAAAACAGGAAGAGAGAAAGAAAGCATTAGCATGGCGCTGTATGGTATAGTATAGGAAGGGGGTGATCGAGAGAAGTGAGGGGGGAGCAGGAGAGAAAGGAGGAGGAGAGAGGGTGAAACTTTGTATAGCCATGCATAGTGCTGTGTTGCAAAGGGGTGGGAAAGGGAAGTGACGGTGAGGAGGAAGGGGCAGCATTGTATAGTCGTACATAATATGGTACAGCAAGGGGTGAGAAACGTAACTGAGGGTGAGCCAGAAAAAAAATGAGAAGGATAAGGCCAACAGCTCCGTTGTTTCCCTAGTCTTCAAGCCACTAGTTCGTAGCTGTCCTTCCTTCCTTCCTTCCTTCCTTCCTTCCTTCCTTCCTTCCTTCATTCATTCATTCATTCATTCATTCATTCATTCATTCATTCATTCATTCATTCATTCATTCATTCAATTATTCATTGATTCATTCATTCAATCATTCATTGCTATGGCTGTCACTGGTTCTCTTGGTGGAACCCGCCCCCTGCTATGTATACCTTAAGCAATACGTAGCGAACGCTTAAACGGCACCACTTCAGGCATTTTGATAGTGTTGCAGTCATTTGGTCAAAAGATAAAATGCAAACTTACTTTCCTTTTTTGCAGCACATTTTATTGCCTAGATTATGAGTAAAGCTATTCGGATAGGCAGTACAACTCTGCAGTGTAGCCAGATCGTGTACGGAGGCTTTCCGGGAGGACGTATGATAGGCGCGCCGTGGTTTAACGTGGCTCCAGTGACAGTGCCAGCGCTCTCACCTTCTATGATCGAGTGCCTCCTACTCTAAATCGTCAGCCACCTTTTCCAAACAAACGTTGCAGTTGCGGACAACTTTTCTTGGGCAATGAAGGGAAAACTACGGGGCGGAGCTTCTGCACAAGTGCTCCTACGCGAAGTACTCCGGTATGGCACGTGTTTCGCTCCGCTGTGAATAGTGGTGGCTGCGCGCAATCAGCATTTCACATCCATGCAGACGCCGTTTAGCGACGGCGAACACATAAAATTACACCATCTCCCGCTAAAGGGAAACCATGTGTAGATGTGAAGCAGCGGGCGCTAACGCTTACACTGGCGGCGGCGTTGACGCTGGCGCTCATCGCAGCGTCGCGCAGGAGAGAAAACTGGGGAGGGCGCAAAGCACGCATTGATGGAGCGGTGTTTCCTACTGGAACATGCCAATCGCTGCTAATGGGCAATGAGAGACAGAAGACTCCGACTGGACACAGAGACCCGCAGTCCGCTTTTAGTTAACGCGCACGCTGTGAATTTTTATTGTTCAACAACGCACAGGAGAAATCTCCCACCCGCACCACCTTGCAGGTCAAGATCCATTGCCATATATACGGGGTGGCCAGTGAACGGTTGTGCAGCGCGAGCAGTCGGTTTTTTCAACCAAGAAACTCGCTAGCAGACGCTGCCTGCGTCGGCGTTGAACGGTTGTGCAGCGCGAGCAGTCGGTTTTTACAGACGATAGTCTTTCTTGGGATACTGAAACGCAAAAATTTTGGTATTTCTGTGCTGTCGTACCCGATTCAGCTACTCGGGCCAAAGTTTAACCACTTTCTGAACGCCCAGGCATCGCCGGGTTAGATGGGCATGCCCACACCATGTGGAAAGTATCCGCAAGCGGATGATCACAGTGTGGGCATTCCCCGGAGAAGGCCGCATTGAAATGCTTGAGTATCGCCGGGCACAATACTGTGTTGGTGTACAGGCGTAAGAGCCAGCGCTCTTCAGCCTTAGTCAGGCCCGGCGCCGGGGGCGGAAATCGGAGCCTGTTCGATTTGTACATCGCTGTGATGTCGCGAAATGATGTGACCGGATTGGGTTCTGGATCATCAGGCGATGGAGGGTGAGGAGGTTCCCGGGAATCAAGCGCGCGGGCTGAGGCATCGGCAGCCTCATTACCACCTAGTCCTGCGTGAGCTGGGGTCCAGATGACTAAACGTGTGTTTGGGCGGTCAAGATAATAACAACCCTTCAGGATTCGAGCAGCGCGATTGGTGATGCGACCTTTAGTAAGATTTTGGCACGCACTCCGCGAATCGGTAATAATGATTCGAGATGCGCGGTCCGCTGCGGCGAGAGCTATGGCGACTTCCTCCGCGTGAGTAATGTCCGGGGCTCGAAAAGTGAGCCCTTGAACCGGCACTTTTTGATGGACTACGGCTGCCGTGTACCACCCCCCGTGGTGAGGGCCAGACGCGTCCGTGTAAAAGACTCCAAGACGGGACCCATAGCGTCCTTGCAAGGCTGTAACCCGCGCAGTTCGCCTGCCTTCATGAGTCTCCCTAGCCATGTTTTGGGGCAGAGGCTGGATAACCAATGCACCACGCCAGTCCTCCGGGATCGTGGTCCGCTCTTCTGCCTGATAGGTGTAGGAGATGTGGAGGCGGTTTAAGAGACATCTTCCCAGCGTGCGACTTGGTAAGCCGCAGATACTGGTTGTTGAGATGGGCCTCTTTGAGTTCCCCGTACGTGTTGGTCATGCCCAAATCTGCAAGACGCTGGTTAGACGTCGAGATCGGGAGGTCGAAGGCGCGCTTGTATATCCTGCGCAGAATGCCTTCGAGCGTGTTCACATCACATTTGCGCAAACGTAGGTAGGGTGTCGAATACAGGATTCGACTGGTCACAAAAGCGTCGGCGAGGCGCAGAGCATCGCGGCTTCTGAGACCCCCCTCGCTTATTCGAGACCCGACGGACCATGCGGCCCACCTGATCCCCGACCATACGTAACTTGCGCATGGTTGTATCGACTTTCCGGCTCGTGTGTATGAAGAGCCCCAAGACGCGGATTTCTTCGCGTTCCGGGATTGGCCCGGTGCGTAAGGAAAGTGCGATGTGTGTTGTGTCTTTTGGTTTGGGGCGAAGGTGCACATACTCCCGATTCTGTTGGGGAGCATTCGAGGCCGCAGCGGCGGGCGTAGTCATCCACGACCGATGCTGCTTGCTGCAGGCTGGCCTCAATGCTGTCAAGAGAACCCTGGGTTGCCCACAGCGTGATATCGTCGGCGTACAGAGCATGCCGCACACCGGGGATATCCTTCAGCAGTGGGGGGAGGTGAGCCATGGCGAGATTAAACAGAAGAGGAGAGAGGACCGCTCCCTGTGGTGTTCCTCGAGTACCCAAAGGATATGGGCCGTGCTCCTTGTCTTGAACGCGGAGGTACTTCTGCCGTTCTGTCAGGAACTGACGGATGTACCTGAAAGCATTATGCCCACAGTCCGTTTGGGACAGATGGGTAAGAATGATTTCGTGGGTAACGTTATCAAAAGCCCCTTTGAGATCTAAGGCGAGGACTACCTTATCGTTACTGGGAATCTCGATCGGCTCAATAACGTCACGATGGAGTTGCAGGAGAATGTCTTGAGTAGAGCGATGTGGGCGAAAGCAGTACATAGTGTCGGCAAAGGTACGCCGGGCCTCGAGGTAATCGGAAAGCCGATCTCTAACCATTGTTTCCATTCAGCACAAGCTCATGTTTTAGATGTGAAGCATCTTATGGCGAAGCTTAATCCGGTGGTGGTGGAGATGGTGGTGGTGGTGTGCCGCGTGGCCTCCCCTTACTGCGCATGCGCAAACCCTTTAAAAAAACTAAAAATAAGCAACCTCCTCTCCCCCAGGCATCCCCCCGCCGCGGCAACCACACCCTCACTGCGCATGCGCCTCCCCTCCTCTCTCCCCTCCTACGCTCCCCCCCCTCTCTCCTCTAGGAATCCTTGCCAGCGGCGTCCACACTCCCACTGCTCATGCGCGTCCCCCCTCTCTTTCCTCTCCTACGCTCCCCCTCTCTCCTCTAGGCATCCCTGCCCGCGGCGTCCACACTCCCCACTGCGCATGCGCGTCCCCACTCTCTCTCCTCTCCTACGCTCCCCCCCCGCTCTCGCCTCGCGACGCCGACGCACGCAGCGTCTGCTGGCGAATTTTTTGGTTGAAAAAACCGACTGCTCGCGCTGCACAACCGTTCACTGGCCACCCCGTATATATGGCTCTGGATATTGACCTGCAAGGTGGTGCCGGTGGGAGATTTCTCCTGTGTGTTGTTGAACAATAAAAAAAAAGTCACAGTTTCGCCACTAGGGAGAAGCAATGAATGCGATAGCAAGAAATTAGTTTGTCAGACGAAGAACGACTTGCAACGCGCCGCCGCAGCACAAAGAAGGACGCTCGAACAGGACGCATAGGTATACGCAGGACAAGCGTGAACTAACAACTATCGCAGTTCTTACGTGTTTGTATTTGAGCAACACGCTGCGAGTGTCCACAATACAGAAGCCGACGCTGTTGTAGTTGCCTCTGACATGGCTCATACGCACTCAGGGGATTGGCGAAGGATTAATTATGTGATTATATGACTTTTCGACGCTGTTTGATGCTTCTTTTTCTTTTAAACTGCGGCACATGGAATGACCCCTCTGCGTCTCCTGCCATGCGGTGGCGTCTTACGCCAAGTGTGCCCGGTGTTCTTTTTTTCCTTCGACATCATGAGTGGTACAGAAGGGCGCCACTTTTTCGTGCGCATCTCAAGGGCAGTTTTGAATTTGAAAGAAACTGTAAAACCGTTGCGGGAGAGAAAACAGGGTCAAGCTGTTCCGAGATGTGCGCACCGCGAGCGGCAAATGGTGGATATGAATAGCTCGCCGTTATGTCGCTGGCACAAGCATGGCGTGTGGCTGTGTTGGCTAGCACAGGAGGCTGCGGAGCGGGGGGTCGCTGGTTCGAATCCCCGGGCGGGAGGTTTGGAATTTTTTAAAGACGATAGTCTTTCTTGGGATACTTGAACGCAAAAATTTTGGTCTGGCTGTCTGTCTGTCTGTCTGTCTGTCTGTCGGTAACCCGATTCAGCTACTCGGCCAAAGTGTAACCACTTTCTGAACGCCCAGCCATCTTGAACTGGTGTCTGCGTTCATACTTGTGAACATATTCCATCAAAAAGCAAATACTACGCATACCTGAGGCGCAACATTCATATGTAAGTGTCAAGTCGTGTGTTCTTTTCTTAGAAAATACATAGCTACGCAATTCTAAAGACCTAGTGTTTTTTAGGCTACGCTGAAAATGCACGCTTTGCACGAAAAAGCCGTGTGCCAACGATAAGTTGCTGCCGCTGGCAGTGGCCCTTGGTCACGGTGTAATGCCCTTGGTTCAGCACAAGCTCATGTTTTAAGGCAACAGCCTTTAATGTCTCATGCTCACGTCCGTCCGGTGTCCGTCCGTCCGTCCGTCCAGATGTCCGTCCGTCCGTCCGTCCGTCCGGATGTCCGTCTGTCCGTTCGTCCGTCCGTCCGTCCGTCCGTTTGGATGTCCGTCCGTCCGGTTGTCCGTCTGTCCGTCCGTCCGTCCGTCCGTCCGGATGTCCGTCTGTCCGTCCGTTCATCCGGATGTCCGTCCGTCCGTCCGGATGTCCGTCTGTCCGTCCGTCGGTCTTTCCGTCCGTCTTTCCGTCAGTGGAATGGCCACACGCTTTCGCCGAACACACTTTTAGATGTGAAGCATCTTATGGCGAAGCTTAATCCGGTGGTGGTGGTGGTGTGCCGCGTGGCCTCCCTTACTGCGCATGCGCAAACCCTTAAAAAATAAAAATAAAAAACCTCCTCTCCCCCCAGGCATCCCTCGTCGCGGCAACCACACCCTCACTGCGCATGCGCCTCCCCTCCTCTCTCCCCTCTTACGCTCCCCCCTCTCTCCTCTAGGCATCCCTGCCAGCGGCGTCCACACCCCCACTGCTCATGCGCGTCCCCCCCTCTCTCTCCTCTCCTACGCTCCCTCTCTCTCCTCTTGGCATCCCTGCCCGCGGCGTCCACACTCCCACTGCGCATGCGCGTCCCCCCCTCTCTCTCCTTTCCTACGCTCCCCCCCTCTCTCGCCTCGCGACGCCGACGCAGGCAGCGTCTGCTAGCGAGTTTCTTGGTTGAAAAAACCGACTGCTCGCGCTGCACAACCGTTCACTGGCCACCCCGTATATATGGCAATGGATCTTGACCTGCAAGGTGGTCCCGGTGGGAGATTTCTCCTGTGCGTTGTTGAACAATAAAAATTCGCAGCGTGCGCGTTAACTAAAATCGGACTGTGGGTCTCTGTGTCCAGTCGGAGTCTTCTGTCTCTCATTGCCCATTAACAGCGATTGGCATGTTCCAGTGGGAAACACCGCTCCATCACTGCGTGCTTTGCGCCTCCCTAGTTTTCTCTCCTGCGCAACGCTGCGATGAGCGCCAGCGTCAACGCCGCCGCCAGTGTAAGCGTTAGCGCTCGCTGCTTCACATCTACACATGGTTCCCTTTAGCGGGAGATGGTGTAATTTTTTTCCGCTGCCTATCACTTCGATTGCGATAGAGCGGGCTAATAAAACTGCTCCAATAAGCGGCAGAGAAAGGAAATGACGTCGACGGGCGAACGTGGCGCATTGAGTGATTTGGTGCAAAGAGAGACACACGCGATTAGCGGAACGCCTTCCCGCGTTCACGGCTCAGGCTACGAGCTCTGCCTCTCGGGTTCCTGAATCGCTGTGTGGTATACGCATGAGTACAGGCTACGGTGAGGTGGCGGCCAGGCACGGCCTAACCTCCATCCCTCTGTGAAAAATACTTTTTCACTTCAATAAAGTTGTTTCTCTCTCTCTCTCTCTCTCTCTATATATATATATATATATATATATATATATATATATATATATATATATATATATATATATATATATATCTTACACCGTAGTAAAGGCGTAAGGTTGCCCTATTACTGGGGAGCGCACGTCTTGGCGTTTGTCTCGTCAGATGACGACACTTTCAATCAGTGCATATCGAGTTCACTACGTGTTTATTGACGCCCTATTTGCACGGGAATTCACCTTATGCTGTATCTTGGTGTATGTTAACTACTTCAGCTGCCCCAAAGTTCAAGTCAAGGTCAAGGACGTCGGTCGTCGGGATGGAGATGTGCCACTAGGCGTCAATGTGGGTGCATCCACGTCAAACGATGCTACATCTACCAAACACCAATAGAGATTGTGCGAGCTCTCATACATCAATGTACAATAAAGAGACAACCACTCCCGTGAAGACACGGTTCAATTTCGTGTTATACCGATTCCTATAGGGAGGGATCAACCATGTTCTTTTTTTCTCTTTTTCTTTTGAGCAACTCTCCCATAACCGTCCACACAGTAGCATAGAACACCATAAAAGTACAGCCGTCGTTTTTATGAAAGGGAACACGCGAGCGCGTGGCAAATAGCCTCTTGCCGGATATATGGCACGACGCATTAGCGAAATGTGAAAATAAAAGGAGGGAGTGGTGTCGTTATTTTCAAGGCGTACACATCCATCACAAATGTGGTTATCTTTATTTTACGCTTTCTTTTTTATATCCATCTTTTATTGGGACGTTTCGGCGAACAGGGATCATTCTTGATAAGGAGTGTCGCTATCACAGCTTCGGATTGTTGCTATTGCAACAGCATAGGGTGCTAAAAAAGAAGGGTCATTCCACGCCAAACCTCCCAGCCATTTTGGCAACCATCTCAAATGTATTCGAAAAAAAATTGTGCTGATTTGCTGCATTGAAAACAGTGAATCGCTAGAATATTTCGGAGAGAAATTTTTTTTGTCACGTGGGTGCTTTCCGAATTTCCCAGAATGTCGTCTGGGTGTACTTTGTGAGAAAACTTATTCTAAGAGTTTAGTTTCTTGTTTCTCCCCCAAATTTGGTTTACATGTTAAGAAAAGGCGTTTGTGTAAGGTGTTTGAAGCTGAATAATATTAGTGTGTAGCGATGCATTGGAACCTAGAAATGGGTTGCACTCTCAAGAGCCTTCTAGTGGGTCATCTGCAAAAAGGACGCCGCTCGCGCTGAGAGTTCGTGCCTGGCCGTAGCTGTCGCCATTACGCAGTATCTCTCTGAGTAGCGGCAAATAAACGCCTTAACAAGTGCAATATTTATGCCATATACGACTCCAAGAATTCAGCCAAAATGTTCTATGTTTGCAATTTTTTTCATTCGCAGTATTGCACCATGTATCAATATCTGAGTAATGAATACTTCGTCTACGAAAGATATATATTGCGCAAAAAATATTTTAAGGACCCTTCACTTTTCTAAACTTTACGCGAAAAAAAATCACGAATTTCAAAAAATCGTCATTTTTGTCCGCATTAATTGCGACGCAGTTTGCACCACGTGGTGCTCCAACTAAAAATCAGCTTTATACCTCAATCGAAAGGAACTGAACAGTTCTTTTTACATGAAAAGATTTAATATGACAATTTTTCTTTTAAGGAAGAAAATAATTTTCGAAGTTTCCCACGTTTCAAAGTTAATCACGTGTGGCGCATACCCGTATACCACGTGTTAAACGGGTGTGTGCCACACGGGACTACCACGGGAGCGCCCCAGACGTAGGCACATAGATAGATAGATAGATAGATAGATAGATAGATAGATAGATAGATAGATAGATAGATAGATAGATAGATAGATAGATAGATGGATAGATAGATAGATAGATAGATAGATAGATAGATAGATAGATAGATAGATAGATAGATAGATAGATAGATAGATAGATAGATAGATAGATAGATAGATAGATAGATAGATAGATAAGAAATGATTATGGGTAAGACCACTATTCTAACACACTAAAATGCCCACTTGGCCTTGCACGAACGTCTCTCTTACTTCGGTTCTTATCGCCACGGACGAACGCAACAAGACTGCTTGTTTAAACGTTTCCGCATCGATGATGGATATCGCCAATAGTGCGATGACCGCACGCCTCGTATAGACAATGCGGAGGCGTTATAAATAACGCCGTCCGCCCCCGTGTTTTGGTAGATTACACTTGAAGATCAGCGGCTCTGAACACCGTCACGGGGAAACGCCCACCTTCTTTGTGCGAACCGCGTTCGAATGCGGAATAGCGCGCCCAGCTGGCCACAAAAGAAAGAAAGGCCGACATCTCTAACGTGAGCTATAGTTTAGGTAGTGGAGTGGCAGCACCGGGATACGGCAGCCAAATCGTTTGGGAGTGTTAAAATTTAGGCCCCCGTCTTTGGGTAATTACACACACGAAAAAAAAAAGAAATTTTCGTGGCCCGAGTCTCGCACCATGCTAGCGTTCGTTTGTACACCCGGCAGTTTGTGCCCTCTCTCCATGCATGTGCAAGACCTAAAAGCACTCTGCCTGTTCGCAATACGTATCTGCCGTGCCGCCACAAGCAACTTCTGGCGCCCTGCCTTATAATCATACGCATGTATATAATTTCTGTAATATGGGAGGCATGCATATCAGATAATCTGGCACAGTTATCAAAAGTCTTTTCTTTTTACACTTATCAAAGATCACATCCTGTCGCTAATTCAAATGTGATTACAGCGCAAGGGAAGACACGAGACAAAGAGATCAATGAAGACGAGCGCTGTCTTCCAACTAAAATTTTATTGTGGAGAACAAGCAATTCATGAATAATGACAGCATGCAATAAAAAACCACAGCATGCGATAAAAAAGCGCCCCCCCCTCCGAAACACGAAGCCAACGTGAGCAAGCACTCTAAAAATAACAAAGCAGGAACAGCCCGGTTAAGAAGAACAAGAGCGCACGTGTGGGTGCAAGAAAGCAAGTTTCTTATCAGTTAAAGCTATCAGTTAAAGCTTATCAGTTAAAGCTATTAAATCTGCCGCAGTGTGTTGGTCCACTTTAAAGACGTGTAGCCGTAAAATATATGCCGCATTAAGGCCGAAAGCCTTAGATGCCTCATCAAACACGAAAATTGACCGTCGGCGTCGGCGTCCCGGCGTCGTGAACGAGTGATGCAAAAAAATTATCGCGTCATGACGTCACTGTGACGTTGCGTGAGATGAAGACGTCATCACATGACCTCGTACCTTGGTCAAAGGTGATCCGATCACGGAGGCAGTGCTAAACTACGTCAGGTGCAGAAAGCTTTCGGAGGGTGGCGGAGTAGGGTGCATAAATACATCGAATGAGTGGAAAAGAAGATGGCTCTCGCCTTCGAGTCGTCTTGGGTGAATGAATAAAGTACCCCGTGAGTTTTTACAAAAACGATTGGTTATCAGTGCCATCGTACTTCATGAACGAATATAGGTAATTACTAGAGGCCGGATTTTTAGGCACTAAATATCGCGTTTTAGGCGCCAAAAATAGGCAGGCAAAACACAGTTTTAGGCCCCCAAAATCGTAAATATAGGCACAATAAATTTTTACAAAAACTCAAATTTTTGAATAAAGACGTGCGCGACTTGGTCTACGACAGGAATGCAAACAAATGTTATATTTTATGATGGCAAAAAGGCGTTAATAGTTTAACATAGCCATGCAATGGTCCTTCTACCGGCACGGTTTCCAGAACACGGTCTCTCCTTTTATTGTCCAGAATGGTGAGTTAAGTGTCTACCATCGAATAAACACGCTCCTGGGTTTGTTTCATTTCGGCATGGCTGGGGAGGGTAGCACAGAATTAAATAGCCAGACCGCTAAAAGGCCAGAACGGTCTGTTAGCCTCGTATTGGCCGGGTGTAATCGCGCAGGGTCAGTTTCTCCTCTTTGTGTGAACACCATAAAGGGCCCTTACCAGGTTTGAGCGTTCAGAGCTAGAAGTGTAATGCATGCACTGTGCGCTGACGATCACGTCTGCCAAGATTTGCAACGCTACGCGCCCCGGAAAGAGGTGAAATGTCAGACTGAACGCCGCTTGCCCTTGATCTCACGGGCGCGCGCACCAATGTGGGGGGAGGTGAAGTACAAGGAATGGTCCTGCGTACATCACAAGTAGTACGTGACACTGCGAGAATTATTCGAGGCTACATCTGTAATTTGTGCAATCTGCTGCTTGAATAGAAGAATGAAAATTAATACAAATATTAAAACATACAAAGGGAATGTCGGCGCGTTTTTATTTTTTTTTTCTTCGAATCGAGAGCGATGCGAGACTTAGCCTCCTATGTTTCGTTTGCGTTCGTGTTCTCGCCGTTCCCACGTCATGTCAGCGCCAGCCCTGACAACGCTTAGCAATGTTTTTGATGCATCGTCCCTTACAGCAGTTCCAGTGGTGCGACGCGCTGTGTCGTGGTAAGGATACAGGATCCATGCCAGCCTCTCCAAACGCATAGAGGGAGCCATCCCACTGAAACAGGCAGTAAACTATAGAGTGAACGCCGAAACGATACATTACGCTTGTGCGCACGACCTGGCTTGGGCATGTCATGTGCACATAGCGTAATCTTGCGTGCGCATGGCATGTTGATGCGTCTACGTCGTGTGATCTTGCGGCTCCGAGTTTCTCTGATACCGAAGAGGGCAGGCAAGGAATTTGGCTTGCGAGTGGCAAAGGTTTCACGCTCACCTACCGGCATCATGCTTTCGCGGCTCGTAATGAGCCAATTAAAAAGTTTTTATGGTACAAAGCTCTTCATTGGGCACGCAAACACTTCCAGTATCTGACTAAAATTTCTCATGTGACCTGCTGAAGCGCCCTTCAAGAAGTAATTACAAACGAAACAAAAGCCATGTGCACATCTGATTTTTTTTGCCTACTTTCTACTTTCCCATGACGGCACTCCATGGTTTCGCATTCGTTCTCCATATTCCTGCTGCTGCACACAGGCACCTCCTGTTTCCGGCCCCCGCCACACAAAAGTCTTCAAGGAGGTGCTTCAATTCCATGGGAACACTGGACTGGAAAACCGCAGGTAAAAGCCGCCCGCCACGTCCTCGGCCATGGATGACACTCTCCTCTTCTTCCCCGCTCCTCTTCCCGCCTTTATTTTCCTCTCCCCATTCCATTGTATACGCTGGGACGTGCTCCTATTTAGGGTTGCAGAAATAGCGTCTTTTCCTCTCCCCCCTGCTCCAACCGCTAGCGCCATGTCAGTGCGGTGGCGATGGTGGCCGGCGCGTCCCATTTCACTGCTGCTACCGGTTGCTTCCCGGATGTTTGTGGAACTAGGGAACTAGGTTGTTGCACCCCATAGAGTTCGGAAACGTCAATTTGCCCGGTAACATGAATTACGGTCTCAAACTGTACTCGAAAGCAAAATCTGAGGTTAAATAGCGTTCATATAGGCACCAATTTTGAAAATAGGCATTTCTAGGCACTTATAGACATTTAGGCACAAACCCCAAAAATAGGCATTTATAGGCACTATAAAAACACTGTAAAAGCCCTCATTAACCCCTAATTCATGCTCATATATCAAAGTGGCGCGATCGGAACGCAAGGAACAAAATAGGCATTTGCCTATAATCCGGTCTTTAGTAATTACGGAGTAGAAAAACTTTGTTGAGCACGAGATGGCACTCATGTGATGGAAATGATGTTCTAGACATTTGCCGCTCGGCTGAAAAGACTAAACGCTCAGGAAATCTGCCGAATGGGTACGTCGATGCATCGTGATATGATTGTATACGCGTTATCAGATAATAGGTAAGGGTGAGTGGGTGATAAACAAAAAAAAATCACGGCTGCTTATCTACGCTATAAAATTTGGCATATTTAAATACGAACAATATAAGTACAAAACGAACGCGACATAACTTAGTTATTACAAAAAGCAAAAAAAAGAAAACGTATGGAAGAAAAAAATGCCCCCCACCTCCCCGAAGGGAATCGTGAGGAAATGCGAATGCATTTCGCGCGCGCTTCACTCCATTTATATATGGTGGTTGTGGTTCGAAGAAGGAAAAGGCGCCTAATTTCTGCAGCCCGGTCGGGAGCACGGCGCAGCGCCTGTTTTTTTTTCTTTTCTTTGTTCTTTTCTTTTTTTATATACGTGCGAGCGAGCGGACGGGAGAGTGGGGCGCAGGGAGGAGAGAGAGCGAACGGCGAGAAAAGGACTGCATCTACCCTCTCCTACGCTCTCTCCACACACGCGGGAGCTCCGCCGAGTTCCCGCGATGCGAGCGCCCTCACATACCAGAGCGCGCTCCTCCTCTCCACTCACTCTCCGCTACTCCGCCCGCAGCACCTGCTCCGGTTGCTAGGGGCGAGGATAAGCGCGCGCGCCCGCAGCTGTTGCTATGGGAGAGGGAGTGAGAGCGGAGAGATGCGGACACCGACGGACGCCTGACATGCCCCGCCTAAGAAATGCATTCGCATTAAAAAATTACACCATCTCCCGCTAAAGGGAACCATGTGTAGATGCGAAGCAGCGGGCGCTAACGCTAACACTGGCGGCGGCGTTGACGCTGGCGCTCATCGCAGCGTTGCGCAGGAGAGAAAACTGGGGAGGCGCAAAGCACGCAGTGATGGACCGGTGTTTCCTACTGCAACATGCCAATCGCAGCTAATGGGCTATGAGAGACAGAAGACTCGGACTGAACACAGAGACCCGCAGTCCGCTTTTAGTTAACGCGCACGCTGCGAATTTTTATTGTTCAACAACGCACAGGAGAAATCTCCCACTGGCACCACCTTGCAGGTCAAGATTCAGTGCCATATATACGGGGTGGCCAGTGAACGGTTGTGCAGCGAGAGCAGTCGGTTTTTAAATGCGAAGCATTTCTTAGAGAACTTCGGCGACTTTGAGCGTATCTATCTATCTATATAACGAGCTATCTATTTATCCAGCCGCCTACGACTTTGTACTCTCCTGGCCGTATCGTTAATGGGATTTATACCAAGTTTGGTATGGCATAACATGACTGTATGACGAACATAAATGGCTGGTCATACCATGACTAACTTGTCATGAAAAGTATGATTTACGTGCCGTTTACCAAACCGTCGAATGACGTCAATGTTTGTGGTAAGCTGTAGGTTTTCCCCAGCACGAAGTAGAATCTTGTTAGCAGATTCACGAACTCGGTGTGCGACATGTGCACTACTTTTTACTGGGCTTTATCGACTTCCTTCTTGTTACGGCAGCTAAGATACGCGTCGTCTGCAGCGAGTTCCATCAGGTTGTTTCCTCCATCAGATGTAGTCACGCAGTGACGCAGCGAAGCGCCGGCACGGAGGCGGCGCTGGGGAAGGGGCATTCGTTCGCTAGGTGAGGCGGTGGCGCCCTCTGTTGCGCCCCACCGGAGTCAGCTCCGTGTTTTCGAAACGGGTTAACGATTTTAAATTAATTGATGCGATTACTTCTTGCTTATTTCTGTTAATTATATTATTTTAGACCTTGTTCGCTCATTGTAACCAGGGTTTGAGCTTTGCTAGCCTTGTTATGACCTGTATTGAGCGCTTTACTGTGGGTACTGTGGGCGTGATCACGTCACATGAGATGGATGGACGACAAGACAGGGCCCTAAAGTGCTCTGCACTTAAAACTATGCTAGCTAAATTGATTTTATTTGGCAGACAGTTTCGCAATCTTGGCAGACAGTCTTGCAATTCGCGACCCGAATGGATTTATTTCCTGTCATGACTTCAGAATGCCGCCTTTGTTACTGTTTGTATCTTGCATGTCATACAGTACATCTTGCATGCGATATTTTGTAACGTTTTAAATCAGAACAATTATTACTCCTGTTTTTACAAAAAATGATATCATAAAATCACAGCGAATATTTAAACAATGTGTCTATATGACTCTGCGGTAAGCAATGCGTCCCAAGATGGAAAGATGGCAAGGTATTCACTTAATGCAGTAAGGTCAGCCGCGCATATCCCAGGCTGACTGCCGTCTATCATGTGCGAAGAAAAAGGGTTGCCGTGCCGTTGTTGAGAGTTCGCAGAATGGAATGCGCGGTTTAGTCATTCGATGCCAAATATGAATTACGTGTGACAGCATTGTACGGGCACAAAAGGTTAGACTGCCGGGTTGCGAAACACTTGAACTCGTAAATAGAAAAGTGTACTATGTGAGCAACTGGATCTAACGGACACGGTTCGTGATTAGTCATTTCGTCATATTTCATGTATTTGTCGTTCACCCATACATACATACATACATACATACATACATACATACATACATACATACATGCATACATACATACATACATACATACATACATACATACATGCATGCATGCATGCATGCATGCATGCATGCATACATACATACATACATACATACATACATACATACATACATACATACATACATACATACATACATACATACATACATACATACATACATACATACATACATACATACATACATACACCGTACTCAAAGTCAGAAGAAGAAAGAAAAAGGTGCGTCGCGCTATGTCACGCGATCTAGTTAGAGGTACTTCGCGAATTAGGCGAATATATGCTGCGTAATATAAAATTAAGCGCACTAAAATCTGGCCGCATGACATCACATTCCGAGGGAGTGTAAATCCTTGGAGTCTCAAAGTTCACTACAATAAACTCCGCAAACCAACTTTGGAATGACCTGTATTTCCTTTTCCATCTCATCCCGGCGCTCCTAAACTCTTCCACGAAGCGCAATATGATGGTTGAAGAACGGTTTATTGTTGCTTTGATACCATTCATCTTGCCGAGCCGAACGAGCTTTGCAAACGATGCCGTGGGAGGCGGAGACCGAGTTTGCACGGCGCGGCGAACCGGGAAAACCGCGAGTATCGTCTTTGACCATCTGCACGTTCAGTGATCGTGAGTTTAACTCCACGCCGCCTAATAACGACCAAGCGATGAGCACCCGCTTTAAAGAGCACCCAGCTAGAGCAATGGTAGGCACTTCAGAAGGGCACGTGTGCAGTGCGCAGACGTGCCTGCCTGCATCAATAATATGCAGCACCGCAACTGGGGCCGCTTACTGTATGCCGGCTATTATTCCACACTCCAAATATTACAATGTGCCAGTGCTCGCGCGAGGCGCGTTATTATGTCCAGAGACGAGCTGCAACAAAGTGATTATGGCGAAAGCAGCGCACAGCGGCTCCGAACGCTGCATCGGAGATAGCGATTCCTGCGGATTATTAATCGTAACGCAAATATCATCTAAAAGGTGCCGTGGACAAATTATAAGAACAGTTTGGAGATTTCATGCTTATGCACCGCTATAGCACTTGTGAAGACAGAGTGTCGCTGTAGCCGACGTTTCGACAAGCAAACTTGTCTTCTTCAAGCCTTGAAGAAGACATGTTCGCTCGTCTAAACATCGGCTTCAGCGACACCCCATACTCACAAATCATCAGATGGATAGAACTTTTCCTACTTAACCGCACGCAGTTTGTTAACGCCAATGGGTGTTATTCTTCATCTCGCGCCGTTCACTCTGGAGTACC
Source organism: Rhipicephalus appendiculatus (assembly GCA_030522465.1). Lineage (NCBI taxonomy): Eukaryota > Metazoa > Arthropoda > Arachnida > Ixodida > Ixodidae > Rhipicephalus > Rhipicephalus appendiculatus. The sequence goes on from JALIZH010032930.1 coordinate 1,047,613, forward strand.
ATAGGGTTCCGTCTTAGGTCCCCTTTTATTTCTAATTTACGTTAATGATTTACCTTTATGTGTTTCTTCTAACATAAAACTGTTTGCAGATGACTGTGTTGTTTTCCGCGAAATTAACAGCCTAAATGACGTCAGTACCCTTCAAAATGACATTGACTCCATCTTTAACTGGTGCACGACTTGGCAAATGGAACTAAATACTTCCAAATGTAAGGTATTGCGCGTTTCCCGAATATCATCTTCTCCTGCTACCTACTTACTTAACAACATCCCACTCGAACCAGTCACCTCTTACCGTTATCTAGGCGTACACATCACCACTTGTCTAGGCTGGTCACTTCATATCCGCTCCATTATTAATAATGCAAACCGCATGCTTGGGTACATTCGCCGCAACTTCTCCTCCGCACCTGTCTCACTTAAACTACTAATGTACAAGACGCTAATTCGTAGCAAGCTAGAATACGCCGCTGCAGTATGGGATCCGAGTTCAATTAATCTAATAAATGCTCTTGAATTAATCCAAAACAATTCTGTTCGCTTCATTCTTCACAACTACAGCCGTCACGCTAGCATTTCTGCCATGAAGAACTCACTCGAACTGCCGTCTCTTGCCTCGCGTCGTACGCTCTTCCGCCTTTGTCTATTTCACAAAATTTATCATCATATTCCAACTCTTCGCGAGTCACTTATTTTTCAGCCTTCTTACGTATCAACTAGAATTGACCATCCTAATAAAGTTGGTGTTATGTCATGTCTAACCAAAACATGCAGTAATTCATTTATTCCCAGAACATCAGTAGACTGGAACCGCCTTCCCGGATCTGTGGCCATCTTGACCGATCATCACTTGTTTCGTTCTGCACTAACTAGCATTGTATAAACGCACACACCTACTTACCTGTTCTCTTTGTACACAATGTTTATATATATATATATATATATATATATATATATATATATATATATATATATATATATATATATATATATATATATATTTAGCTAACATTGTATGAGTAAAGGAAAAAAAATCATGTTTCACCCCCCCCCTCCATAATACCTTTGGCCCGGAGGGAGGGTTACGAAACAAATAAATAAATATATAAATAAATATCTTCAAGCTTCCGTCTTCCCCTGAACTTCTGTCTTTTCTGGATATGACAGAAACCTTAGATGAGTGTCGCGTATTGAAATTCGGAGAGCATTTTAGCCAGCACGATGCATTCCGGATGGTTGCGTGATCCAGCTTCTGGAGTTTCTGGTCAATGAAGCTACGAAAAGTGGTTAAAGTACTCGTAACGCCTTATCGATCTCCAAAATGGGGATAAGTGCGAAAAAAAAGATTGCCCCGTATCTGCGTGCTTCGCTGCAAATGTCGTCGAAAGACGATAGTCTTCTGCCGGCCGTACTACTATGTTTTGCCTTGCCTCAGACAGCGCCTCCTCTATGTTGAATCGGCCGCATCTGGCTGGCATTGATAAAATAGAGGAGGCGCTGCGTGAGATGTGGACACCACCTGGCAGTGGCATCGGGAAACATGAGCTTGTGCAGAATCCAGGGCCACTGCCAGGCTTTTTCGGGCGTAGCGTCGCATTTTCAGCGCAGCCTGAAGAAACACTATAGGGTCTTTAGAATTACGTATCTATGTATTTTCTAGTAAAGGAACACACCACCTATTACTTACGTAATTGATGTTGCTTCTCAGATATGCGTAATATTTGCTTTTTGATCGGCAATGTTCACAAGTATGAACGCAGCCACCAGTTCAAGATGGCTGGGCGTTCAGCAAGTGCTTAAACTTTGGCCGAGTTGCTGAATCGTGCGACAGACAGACAGATAGACAGACAGACAGACAGACAGACAGACAGACAGACAGACAGACAGACCGAAAATTTCTGCGTTGAAGTATCCCAAGAAAGGCTATCGTCTTTGAAAAAAAGAGAAGAGATCCCGAAAGAAGTGTACGTCGTATATTCTTCCACATCTGCATGGCTGCAGTCACGTCTTAGGCCGCGCGCCAGAAAAATGAGCCAGTATACTTATATTTACCACGAAGTGCACGCAAAACGGCGCTGTTATCGGTGTTGGCGATTCCGTTGGACATCACAAGTGGTGTCCGTAGTGTCTAGTGCTTGCAAGCCACGTGATGTCTCAGAACGAAACTATGCACATCATCTATTTCTTTTATGTTTACGCATTATCTTATACTGCATCGTATAGCGTCGTCGTTTTTGCCGAAGTTGTATTGTGTTCCGAAGTCGTATCGTTGACGTCAGAAGCAAATTACTTGATCGTCCTTTTATTGCACGTTTCAACCTTGAAAATTGTTGTAATTTGCCTGTCGAGCCGGATATTCCTCTGCGGCAACGTCTCAATGCAGACGTCCTTGTTTTAGCGGACTCACTCTTCAAAGGCGACTACTTTAAAGTGGTTCCAAGGGGCGGCGCCAGGATTTTTTTACGGAGGGGGGGGGGGGGGGGGCACCCCCGACAAGTGAGTTCCTCCAGGGGGGGCAGGAAGGCGCGTAACTCATGCGTTGTTTTTTTTTACTGTGTTTGCTTTTGGGGGGAGCAGACGAAAATTTTAGGGGGGGGGGTGGCTCCAGCCCCCCCCTCCCGTGCCTCCGCTAGCGCTGCCCCTGAGTGGTTCGAGAATTTTTCGCAACCGTTTTCTACTTCGGTGACACTGTTCAACCTTCCACGCCATCTGAGTTGCACTTAATGCAGTCGTTAACGGTGTAACCTGTATTCGACGCACATGGAGGGACATACGGATAGAACCGTTTCTGATACGGCTCCGTCCGTTGAAAAGCAGGAATTTCCCCTCACATCAAACCGCAGGCGCGAGCGTTTCTTTTCATTTCGTTGTTTGCCTTTTCGCCTAACCCTGACGAGCAGCAAGAGCATAATATAGACGGCGGGAATTACGGAGGGCGCTAATGGCCGTTTCGTATGTACCGAGCGTACATAGCGCGGGAACGCAGCCCGCTTCAGCGGCGAGCGTGCAACGCTCACGCATACGCGCAACCGACAACGAGACAAGGTAGGCCAGGCTCGCTCCGCGCGGCGTTCCGGCGGGGAGGCTCAAAATCATGCCGGGGAGCAGCGTCAATAAATAATTTTCCTCATTAACACCTCCTACAAGGCTAGCTGCGCCTCGCAGGCTTTTCTGCTTCTCGCCTTGTTTCGTGCCTGCTTCCTCACCTTGCTTGGTTGTTTGTTCGTCTCGTATATAGAGACCCCCCATCCCCTCGTTTGTCGACGAGCGACGCGCTCGTTGTTTTCACTCCAAGCCGAGGGCGTCGGAGATCGCGCGCCCGCGCGCGCGAACGAGGCGTTCGAAGGCTACGCGAATGCACGCGCGTGCGGCGGCGGCGGCTTCGGTGCGAAAGCTGCAGCAGACGGGAAGGCGGGTCCCGCTAATGCGTTGCGCAGACAGCGTGGCCCGCGTTGCGTATATGCTGGTGCCCAACTCTCTTTGTGTTGCTATCTCTTGCGCTGTTCCCCTCGGTATCTCTATATCTTTCTTTATTTCTCGTTACCACCGGCACCTTTACTTCATGCATGCCCGCTTGGATCTGCAGGCGGCCGAGATCGCACCTCCCCGCTGCTCTCCTGCCGCAGGCCTCGTAACGCGTATACTTTATACGTAGTGCTGCAAGCAGCCATGGAGGACTGGCCGCCGCTGCGCGGGCGCACGCCGTTTCTCAGCACTTCCAACTATACGATGTGTGCACTGCGTTAGAGAAAAAATAAGCATGAAATATAAGGAAGAAAAAGAGAAAGAAGAGGCGATCTTTATCTATACCGCTAAAGGCTCTAATAAGATGAATAGCCCAACTCCGGCGTCGATACTCTTTTGTTCTTTCTCCTCTACTTGGCATCCTTCTCCAAATGTGCAGTTTGGCAACACTGCGCCGGGTGCGTATCAGTGGGCTTACAAATCACGCACCGAGACAGAGTTGCACTTGCGATTCGAACGAAAAGTTTGGGTTCCTGCTGGCGGAGGTGTATATATACTCGCACCGCGGACCGTAAGCCAACAAAAGGTGTATAAGATGCCGGTGGTGCATAAGAATCTCCCCTTCTTGCTCGGCTCGCAACCCTTGGGAGGATCGTGCACGACTCACGGAACTTGCAAATGAAACATGAACGGAGATAACGCGCGCGGAACGAAAGAGGGGAGCCCCGGCGTGTTGATGATATCCTCGTCAGGCCCTTGAGACGGCCATTTATTTTGTTTATACTTTATTTTTTTTCTCTTATCCGGCTAATTACTGTCGGCGCCGCTTGTTGGCACGCGGTTCTCTTATATACCGAGCGCGTTATGCACGCCGTATCAGCCGAAGGGCGCCGGAGACGCTGTTAATTCGATGGTGCCGGTCCTCCAAGTGTTGAACATCGGCGCGGTATAGTTGATTGCGTGGTCATTAGCACTCATTTGTCGACGGAAAATCGAGAGACGCTTACACGCAACCTTAATTGCATTTGCGCCCACCTTTTCTTGTTTCTCTTAGAGAGCCGCTGGATTCCTTGTGTACAGGATATCGCAACGATGGTCACGCGTGTGCGTGGGATTTCACGCCAATATCATTTAGGCTTGCATGGGGCTTAGTTACACGCGATTCGTTACAGTGGTCACTAACGAGCTTGTATATGAACAAGCACGGCGAATTTAATTGCAGCGCTCTCCAGTATGGTACTGTTGCACCGCAGGATCGTGTGTTCTCGGAACTGCACCAATCCACACGCACACTCGAGCCCATCAGTGTTTTGGTGTTGGAGGACTCTGTGCTGAATAGCATGCGTTGCAAACACCAAATAAATCATTCAGCGACCATTGCAAGAAACATCATGTGCCATCAATGTCACTGTTGTAACTTACATGGCCGCAGTATAGTCAAGGACGAAGGCCAATAAAGAAGTGTCTGACTATCATCATTTGCTTTGATTTCAAACCGATGGAAAAGGGAGGGAGAGGACAAAAAAACGTGCTTCGTAACACGCATGCAAACAGGATCCGGTACTTATACGGAAGCTGTTGTGGCACTTAACGTGTTCGAACCTCTCTCTTCATGACTTTCCAACGCCTTCCCCATAGCTCTTCGCCAACAAGCTGCGAATTGTACTTATTGCTGCGGCCTCACTGTATACCTGACTCATGTTTTGTGTACACGCTTTCCTCTCTACCGGACCAAATAACGTTGCAGAGATTCGTTTTCTTTTTGCCATTCGCGCACACAATTACTCACGAGCGCAGAAGCGAAGACTCACGTCCCGTTCGTTAACGATCACGAAAATACGACGGCATGCTACCATGCTCACGGAAATGGCATCGCTTTTAAGCTCGCCGAGCGCGACGCTCGCACCAGCGGTGGCGGCATGTTTTTGTGCGCGCCCTCGATCCACCTTGTCTCGTTCCGGCGCTCTGCGTGAAGTCCGCTTGCCCCTCCTAACTTCTCCAATGGCACACAGAGCCCGACCGTTCCCACAAGCGAATCCAAATGGACGCCTTCATTTCGCCTGCCTCGCAGCGCTCACTGTACGACTGTTGTGCGCGTGCGTGCGTGCGCGTTATGTACCCTCACTACGTACGTTCTCTCGTCCCCCCGCGGCGAGCGCGCGGGCAGCACTGTGCTCGGGGCCCAGTCCGCCGCTAGGGGGCACCTCCGCTGCACTTCGCGGGGCGCTAATAGCCCTCACACCTACGAGGCGCGTTCCTGACACCTCAAACTGAGTTATTACGTGCAGACTCGCGCTGCATGCGAATCTCGATTCTCCCGTTCTCCTCGATTTATTTTTATTTTGTTCATCTCTTACGGTTGCCTTTTTTTTTTTTTTCTTTCGCATGTGCTGCCGTTGGCCTCCGCAGCAGATGAAAACGTCGCTGCCACCAGTGCTGGCGCGCGCGCACGCGCGCGCTCGCTTGCAGCTTTTTTTGTTGTAGCTTCTGCACACTTTCTGTGGCTGTATTAGGTGCGTTTACTGGTGCTGTGGGGGCTGCCCCTCCCCGTACGCCATGTTTCCTTGCTCTTTTCGAGCTTCCCTCGGTTTTTATTCTTGCCCTGCTTGCACATGCAGCAGCTTCCGGCGCCTCCTTTTCTCTCTCTCTTTTCTTCTTGTTCATCTTCTCCCTTTTAGGTCTTCATTCGAGCACGACTCCCACAGCAGACCATGCTCGAAGCGCAACAGGCTGTTGCACAAGCTCTACGCCCAGTTAGAGATGTGAAAGGTATACGTCGGCGACTGTAGGGCTGCTGCAGGTGGCGTGGCTGTGCTACAGTAACGGTGCCGTTTGCCTCGCCGGGCAGCTCAACAGGGCGTATAAGAGTTGAAGTTTTTTCTTTCTTTCTTTCTTTCTTTCTTTCTTTCTTTCTTTCTTTCTTTCTTTCTTTCTTTCTTTCTTTCTTTCTTTCTTTCTTTCTTTCTTTCTTTCTTTCTTTCTTTCTTTCTTTCTTTCTTTCTTTCTTTCTTTCTTTCTTTCTTTCTTTCTTTCTTTCTCATTTATTCTGTTCTAAACACCTATAGCCTAAAACCTTTATAAAATTTATTGTGTGCCTCTCTCTGCGTGCGAATGCCACCGTAAGTGAAACAGGTGCGTTGAAATGTCCCTCTCTAGTCCATTTGGTGATATGAGCTTATGCTAGCGTTATTACACTAAGGGCATTCATTGCTAATTGACTGAGTTGCATCCGTAGCTGAGCATGAGACAACCTGCTTTGTAAGGACGGCAGTATTCAGGACTTCGGAACGAAGAACAACAATGGTGTATCCGTATTTGACTGCTCCGAGCATCACGAAGAAGTCCGTAGTTATTGGGCGAAATAGTACCTGTGGACGTTAAAAATGCCACTGGGTATATGCCACCATGAGGGCTGCGCTGATAAAAAGCTGTTGTGTTTCTCTGTCTCAAGATGAAAGACTCGCGCAGGTTCACTGAGATTGCACTCTCGCCTCATCTTCATCTGTACAGCTAATCAATTCCTATACATGAATGTCAGCAGCGTGTCTGCAAGTTTAAAGAATTGGCTGAATTTCCTTACTGCGAATCAATCCAGGAGTATTGAGGAGTACTTAAGAAAAATAGTGGGTGGAAAAATGTGAGAATTTTTTTCGATCAATGGTATCCCACTCTTATCATCTATTGATCTCGCCCACCGACAAAAAGAATAAAGGGAGAGACCTCGAATATGATCTTCACATTGTACTAATAGTGTGTTTCACTCGGAGTGGACAGAATTTTTAAAACGTAAAGAGAGAGAGAGAGAGAGAAAGGGAGAAACGCGACTCTACGTCGGCGACAACTCATCTTGATCGATTAAAGCTTCATTGTAAATTTTGCCATTTATTAAAACATTTGTTGCGAGTATCGCAGGGAACTACTTGCCAGTGATGCCACAACTGACTGAATGTTTGACAAAGGAAAGCCCTTTTCATGTTTGCCCTTGTGAACAAATAACAAGGCACGACGCGTACGTCCGCTCCGTGTTCTCAAACAGCTCACCAGCTCGGCGCAGTGACCAAAGCGGCCGGCCGTTCCGACTGCCGCCCTTTTAAATTGGATTTCCCATTTGCCGCCTTCGCTTTGGCGCTCTTGGCCGGCCTCTCAAAGCGTATTGCGCGCGTCCGGTAGAGACACCGGCGGCTGTCGGGCGTGCTGCTCGCATGCAGGGAAGGTGCCTGTGACAAATGAACTTTCTTTTTCTCCCTGGCTACGGGGGCTACAGGGTAGGGCACGCACGTAGTACATGTGTGAATGCCAATTTGGGCGAAAGAATTATGCCGTTCGGTTTTTGGCGGTACGCCGCATATGCGCTGCTTTCCTTCTTTTGAAGATTCGATCGAACCGAGGGACGAAATCATACGTACCGCCTCACCAGCAGCACGCATATGAGCCCACACTGGGAGGCTAACGTTGTTCGATGTCACGCGGACCAATGAATCACCTGGAAGACCGAAATGCGCGAGAGCCGAGACTGCAGCGCACCGCGGCTTTGAGATTGCGTGCGCGCGAAACCACAAACACGCTTGAGTCTCGTACCGACCATTACGGCGTTGTCTTTTCGCTTTCGATACGGCACCCAATATGGAACCGCAGAAGGGCAACTTCGCGTGCGCACCTGGCAAAAAGGAAAAGCTGCTGGGTGCGTATCTTTTCGAGCCCGCGGAAGCAGAGTCTAATTCACACAACCACAGCAGCTGCCGAGGGTTCCGGTTGATCTCACGTTTTTTTTACCACGCTTGTCCGCACTGGCCACGCAGCTCCGTTGATATTTAGCCACGACAGGAAGGCCGATCCGCTGACAACGCGCGTGCTGGTCGACGAAGGCGCACGATGAACGCCGATAGAAAGATTGCACCCGCTGCTTTGCCCTGCTGTGTAAAGTTTGCACCCGCGACATGGTGCTGGTGCACGTAATGGTACCAGCATACAACATCTGCCCGTCCTCGAGCAATGGCTCGCGTGTACAGTACCTCCATGGTTCCGACACGACCAAACGCTCTCGTCACGACGTAATCGGACAAGGTGCGATCCGCGGCGTGTGGTGTGTGTAAAGAAGTAACGAAGTGAGCCGTCGAGAACCTGATACCTCGGAGGCGCCGAGGTGGTGTGAAGCGGCGCCAACACGTCACGATGTCGCTCTCATTTGGTACTAATTACCTCCTGCATGAGAATGAACCGGCATATATACGAACCCTCAAGGATAACTCGCCACGCATCGATCGAGCGCTACAAGGCCTTCACGTGCCTTCGCTCGCTTGCATGCCGCTTTGGGCGGTAATTTAGTTTGGATCGAGGTGTGTGATGCGATGCCTGTAAAGCGGAAGTTGCGCCGGCTTACATTCAGCGTGGCAGAAAGATATCTAACGGCGATAAGTTTATTAGCATTTCTAGGTGCGCAGAATGCTCGAGGTGAGCGTGCGCAACTCGCAAGCATATATAATCGGTGCTGCCTAAGTTCTATAATGGTTGTTATCGCTAACGCAGATAGAGTAATAGATTTTGCTGGATGTTCGAAAAACAAAACAACGCTATGCGCAAAGTGGCTGACATCAGATTAGTGCCGGTGCCCCTCGTGTTCCTTTGTGTTCACCCTTGGCGCGGTTGACGAACAGAAGAAAGCGGGGGAGCACAAAAGAACGCGGGGACAGGACGACTGAGTGTCCTCCCTTGCACTGACGCTCTCTAATGAGATAATTATTCACGGTGGCCGCCATGTCTGGGTACCCAGCGCCGAGAACCTGTCTGTGACGTCACATGAACACAGTTGGCATTATGGTAGTCACGAAACTGTCAGTGTTGACGTATATGAAGGCTCGGAATTCTCGCAGAAGCATGCATAGCTGGGCACTATGTGATCGCCGATGTCTAGTTGCTACTCAAGCCGGCTAAATCATATATATCCCTCGAATAATTTATGATAAACAAAAACAAAACAAATCCGGTTGCAGTGGCGGACCGAGTTGACTGTAACCCTCCAGAACATGACCTCAGGAGATGCCATTGCAATGCGCATTTGTGATGGACTCAGTCTTTGACCTTGCGACATTTGGGGAACGTGGAATAAGGGAAAATCGCGGTCGTTGTGCTCATATACAGGGTTCATCATGAAAGTAATACGCATGATTTTATTGTGCCGCGACTATCCACGGCAGCGTGGTAAAACCGCACCGCTAATGTAGTGGGAGATCTGCCCTACCAACACAGCCGGTCGGCGTGAACCCACGCGAAACTTTTTTTTTTTCGACTTTGTAACACGGCACGATGGAGCGTTCGCTTCAACAGCGATACGCTATCAAATTTCACGTGAAGTTTGGAAAGAATGAAAGCGAAACATTAGAGATGCTTCAAGAGGCCTTCAAGCATTACTGCATTTCAAGGCGGGAGGTGGCACAAGGCGTTCAAGGAGGGCCGGGAGGAGGTCGCCGACGAACCTCATTCTGGACGCCCAGCAACAAACGGACGTAACGAAAATGTGGATCGTGTGCATGAAGTGTTGCGTTCTGACCGTCGATTGAGCATCCAGCAATTTGAGTTTGTACCTCAGGGAGGAACTGTCAAAGATGCCTTTTACTGGATGCGTTAAAGACATCGAAGCGCCGGGTAGGCACGCGTGAGGGCTGACGTCAAAGACATGGTAAAGCTCCACCATGACAATGCCCCCCAGGAACACGTCCTTCATCGTTACCAACTTCCTGGCCCGGAGCGACTCCCCGGTGGTCCCCCATTCCGCTTACAGTCCTGACTTAGCTCCGTGCGCCATTTTTTTTTCTTTTTGTGCTTCCCCGGCTGAAGACAGAGCTGAAAGGAAATAATTTCGGAGAGTGTGAAGACATCCAAAAGCATGTTACGAGGTTCTTGAGAGATATTCCCGTCGATGATTTCAGGGTTCCTTCCAGGCGTGGCAGACACGTCTCCGCAAGTCTATTGATGCAGGGGGAGAGTGTTTTGAAGAACTTTAACCATCTCTACAGGTTCCATCAACGAATCTATTCTTCCCAGAAAATGCGCATTACTTTTATAATGAACCCTGCACATGAGGAAAACATTTGATTATGAGTTGAACAGGCCTGCCTTGCTAGGGTGCATGGCCGTACTCTAAAACAGACCGTAAGCTTTCTGCAGGATAAGTAGATCTGTATTAGAACCAACCAACAGTGGCGTAGCCAGGGGGTGGAACACCGAAGTGCTACCAGGGGGTGCTACCAGGGGGTGCTACCAGTTATCCCACAGCCTTCCACAGGCAAAAAAAAAAAAATTGCACCATCTCCCGCTAAAGGGAACCATGTGTAGATGTGAAGCAGCGGGCGCTAACGCTTACACTGGCGGCGGCGTTGACGCTGGCGCTCATCGCAGCGTTGCGCAGGAGAGAAAACTGGGGAGGCGCAAAGCAGGCAGTGATGGAGCAGTGTTTCTACTGGAACATGCCAATCGCTGCTAATGGGCAATGAGAGACAGAAGACTCCGACTGGACACAGAGACCCGCACTCCGCTTTTAGTTAACGCGCACGCTGCGAATTTTTATTGTTCAACAACGCACAGGAGAAATCTCCCACCGGCACCACCTTGGAGGTCAAGATCGATTGCCATATATACGGGGTGGCCAGTGAACGGTTGTGCCGCGCGAGCAGTCGGTTTTTTTCAACCAAGAAACTCGGTAGCAGACGCTGCCTGCGTCAGCGTCGCGAGGCGAGAGAGGGGGGAGCGTAGGAGAGAGAGGGGGGTGACACGCATGCGCAGTGGGAGTGTGAACGCCGTGGGCAGGTATGCGTAGAGGAGAGAGGGGAGCGTAGGAGAGGAGAGAGAGGGGGGGACGCGCATGCGCAGTGGGAGTGTAGACGCCGCGGGCAGGGATGCCTAGAGGAGAGGGGGGAGTGAAAGAGGGGAGAGAGGAGGGGAGGCGCATGCGCAGTGAGGGTGTGGTTGCCGCGGAGAGGGATGCCTAGAGGAGAGATAGGGGGAGAGGAGGTTTTTTATTTTTTTAAAGGGTTTGCGCATGCGCAGTAAGGGTGGGCACGCGGCACACCACCACCACCACCACCAGCGGATTAAGCTTCGCCATAAGATGCTTCACATCTAAAAGCCCACCAAGCAAGTAAGCGTACATTGTTTATTGGAAATCGTGGATGTAGCAGTACATATGCAAGCAAGCAGCGCTGCCATAACAGCATTAAACTGTACATACAAGAAACAGATGTAACCATCTGTTTAATAGAGTTGCTAGCTGAAATTGAGCAAATCTATTTCTCTTGGTTCGTTCTGCCTATTATGTGTATGCTGAACGAGTCAAGAGAGGTAAACTTGGTCAATTTCAGCAAAAAATTTACTCAATGCTACGCGAACAACCAGAATATTTGCGGAAGTTACGGGCCGTTACGGAAGAAATTACCAAACTAAAAAAACTTCTGGTTAGTTTCGCAAAATTATTCGCCACTTTCGCTGATAAAACATGTTTATGTTCCCTCTGCACTCTAAAAACCCGTTTTGAACGTGTTTTAAAACTTTAAGTGCTCGAATATTTCCAATGGTAATATGTGGAGGACTCTTAAACTTCGCCTTCGAGAGTGGAACATCCGCCGCGATTGTGTAGCGTTTACGGTGCTCGGCTGCTGACCCGAAGGCCGCGGGTTCGATCACGGCCGAGGCGGTCGCATTTCAATGGAGGCGAAATGCTAGAGGCCCGTGTACTGTACGATGCCAGTGCACGTTAAAGAACACCAGACGGTCGAAATTTCCGGAGCCCTCCACTACGGCGTGCCTCATAATGATATCGTGGTTTTGGCACGTAAAAACCCAGATATTATTATTATTATTATTATTATTATTATTATTATTATTATTATTATTATTATTATTATTATTATTATTATTATTATTGTTGTTGTTGTTGTTGTTGTTGTTGTTGTTGTTGTTGTTGTTGTTGTTGTTGCTGCCATACACCAGCGCCGTCCATACACCATTTCAATATTTATTTATCAGAGGCACAATTACGTAGGGGGGGGCTTTGACCATAGGTCGGCAAAAAGAGTGGAACTCACTCAGACTCACTCAGAAAATATATCTTGCTCTTTGGACTCACTCGGACTCAGACTCACCAAAATTTTTCCTGAGTTGAACTCACTTGGACTCACACTCACGAAAATTTTTCTTCAACCGGACTCACTCGGACTCAAGCTCACCATAAGATTACTCACCCGGACTCACTCAGACTGAGACTCACGGCTGGATCTAAGTCTGAGTGAGTCCGAGTGAGTCGACTCATGAGTGAGTTCGCCGACCTATGGATAGCATACATTGAGCCCAGTTCACATCGCCTTCTCATTGACTTGCAACGCTTCGCTACCCTAGTAGCATCAAATGTTTACACAACGTTGCCGCAACATTCAGAAAGTTGCTTCAACGTTGTGGCAACATCTGGTGCTACTAGGGTTCTCAGTTGACACTTGAACCGTGCCGCTAGGTAAAGAACATCGGTGTGCGTTGTAAATAGGGTGCCTACTGCAAGTAGAGTTGCGAAGTGCTCACTAAGCCTTAATCCATCATTTTGCGAAGTAGCGAGCGAAGCACCCACTACGCGTGCGTAAGGGTAGTATACGCGCACCAACGCTGCTGCATACTTTATCGATGCTGTGGCTGATGATGACAATTTATTGCGCCGAAGCGCATTGTGATGCACGGGCCTTCGAACGACCTACTCGATTGTACAATTCACATAATGTGACGCCTGGCGCCATTCTACGCTTCTGCCAGACAATATTGCATCTGTTGCGCGACTCCTCACTCTACATAACGCCTGTTTATGACTTTCTTGCGAAGCACATTCAAGCAGTTGACGCCTCTGTGGCATAAAAGCTGTCCGTCTTTCAGAATGAATGGGTTCGATTCCTGCTGGAAACCCAGATTTTTAATTATTTGCATTCATCGATATTTTCCGACCACGGGCAACGCCGCCGAAGCCGCCACCAAAATTTCCGCGATGTGCGCCCTTTTAACGCTATCGCGTTAAAAGTGTCTTTCGAATCGAAGCGACCACAAAACTATTCAAATCGAATATTCATATTATTCGAAATTTCGAATAATCGATATATCGAAAAAAACTGGCAGATTCCACGCATTGTGGGAATCGATGTAATGCGAAGCATCCAACAAGGAGCTAATCATGCAGCACATGACATGCATGTCATGATTGACGAACATAAATGACAAGTCCTAACATCTAATACAGTCCCATCACGCAATAACAATTTTGGTGTATATAAAGCTAGCGAACTGGACGCAAGCGCACCATGAGCGTGACATGCAAGTCATGTTGCACATGACATGTCATTATTTCTATATTACCACCTGCCACTTATGTTCGTCATACAGTCACATCACGCAATACCAAATTTGGTGTATATCAAGCTCGCGAAGCGGCCGCGAGCGCGCCATGAGCGTGGCATGCAAGTCATGTTGCACTTGACATGTTATGATTTCCATATTACCACTTGTCATTTACTTTCGTCATACTGTAACATCACGCAATACCAAATTTGGTATACTATATCAAGCTAGCGAAAGGGCCGTCAGCGCACCATGATCGTGGCGTGTAAATCACAATTCTGTACATGAAATGCACGTCATGATTTTCATATTACCATCTGTCATTTATGTTGGTCATGCAGAAATGTCTCATCATACCAATTTTTGGATATATCAATTTAAGGAAACGGCTGCAGGAGCACCACGGTTATGGCGTGTAAATCATACTGTTCATGACAAGTTAGTCACGATTGTCATGATAGTATGACCAGTCATACATGTTCGTCATACAGTCATGTCATGCCATACCAATTTTGGTATAAATCCCATTAACGATACGGTCTGGCAGTCGTAGGCGGCTAGATAGATAGATACGCTCAAAGTCGTCGAAGATCACTAAGAAATGCTTCGCATTTAATAATCGAAACATGAAATATTCGCACAGTCCTACTTTACTCCCATCGAACATTTTCGCTTGCACTCTGCACCCGTGGCATCAAAGACGCCGTACAACGCAATGAACATGATCGCCGACGTTTGCCACGAACATTGATTTTGCTGTATCCTGTTCGTTCTTGTATGTAATGCTTGTGTATTCCGGAATACTAGCGGACTTCGATTAAAACGACCACTTTTCAGAGACATCTAGGTAACAATCAATCAAGCAGAGGTTTATCTGTCACTTACTTTTATGGTATTGCATCGAATACAGTTTAGGATATTGCTACTTCGGCGACGCTGTGTACTGGCGCAGTGTTGTATGTACTACTTGTGTGCATCGCCTATAAAGTTGCGTTTAGTATAATGAACCTACGAACGCAAGTATCTAAAAAAAAAAAGGAAAAGAAAACGGGCATTGACACAAGCGTAGTCGTTTTTTATTATTTATAGAGTGACGACAAACCAGCAAGAAAGGTAGCAAGGTTGTAACAGGATCCGGTTTTCTTTTCGTTTCTTTTATAACAGCTTTTGTATATTTCAAGGCGCTTCGGCGTTATATCAGTGAACTGCATATCACATGTACTTGAACCACTGGTATAGTAAGGGCTGCGGAGGGGGGCGGGGTTCCAGAATATCGCTACCTAAATCGACCCTCGCGTTACAATCGAATACCAAAATGCCATCTTTGTTCCTGGACGCGATCAAAAGTCACCCTTCACGTTGCAATCTTGGGTGTGTTACGGCCGAGTAAATAAAGTCACGCATACCAGCGCATGCCCTAAGATACATGAAGTATAGTTAAACCTTTCCCCCCACCCCCTCCCTAGGAATGGGCCATGCTTGATATGCCCTAATCAGTACAAGCAAAACTGCTCTTGATCCTCGCCTCCTTTCTATATCGCAAGAGTGTTCTTAATGATGTTTTGGCACATGACCGCTTCACCTTGGCTATCAAGCCCAACAACGTGCATAAGTAAACCCTAATTCGGTTCTTTTAATACTTCGCCGCCACTGTCTTCAAGACAGAAATATCATAAACTAGTTATATCGGCAATCATTCAGAACTGAATACAGCGCGACATAAGCGGGCTTGCGGCCAACGACGTTCGCGTAAACCAGCAGTCTGTGCCAGGCAGGACGACTGACCAGTGAGCAACTGCCACGGAACGCGCCATCGCTCAAAAGAAAGAGAGAGAATGCGCGCAAGCTTCAAGAGCGGAAGGCCCTTCTTAGCTTCCAGGGCTCACCCCTGCGTGCTGCCCGCGACCGCGGCAAGGTGCTGCGGCCCGGAGAGCAGCAACGCGGTTTCGCCTATCCCGCAAAAGCGCCAGAAAGGCGGCGGCGGCAGCCTCGGCGTTCATGCACGGTGCCCCCGCGCGAACGCCGACAGCAAACACTGCAGCGAGAAATGGGTGCGCGCCCAGCTCCGCGCGACCGAGCTCATCATCGACGTGGCTTCGCCCTAAACTCGTTAATTACAGCTCAGCGGCCACCAAACGTGTTATTTGGGCCAATCAACCTGTCCGCCTTATCGCAACTTGTTGCGGGCTCCTTTTTCTTTCTCTCTCTTTTCTTCTTCTCTCTCCCTCTCTCTGTAGGAGCCTGCTCGCCATCCGCCTTCCCTGCCTGCTGGCACCGCGGCTGAGGGTTTGCCGCCGAAGAAAACGGGGGAAGAGGATTGAGTGAGGGGTCTGCATGCTTCGCGAGAAGGGCCCTGCGTTGTTGTTCTCTTATTTTCATCCGAGCGACGCCTATACCACTGGCTGGTTATTATGCACGTCCCGTTTTGCGCGTAATCGATGATAAGCCCGCTTCAACGCGCCCCGTCCACTCCGCACTCGCTAAGTTCACCTACTGCAAACACCCCCCACGACGCCTTCGCAACAACAATGAAACCGCGGCTTCGGTATGTGTGCTCACACGAGGCGCGCAGCATCCTTTATTTATTTTTTCTTTATCTGCTTCGCGAGTCGATGCCGAGCGCCGAGAATAATAACGAGGCGTATGAGAGTAGGCAGGTCCCTGGCAGCCGCAGTTTTCTCGGAGAGTCGCGGCGCTCCCGAAAATCTGTGGCGCTTCTCGCGCGCCGGTAACGTCCCGAAAGGCGCCGTGTAAGACCGCGCGAAGGTGTGTCGGGCGACCCCGGAAAGGTCGGAGCCACGTCCTGGGCTGATGCCTCTTTTTGCTCTTCTACGAGCCCGATCAGCTGTCAAGGCGCCTTCTCGCTGATTCCTTACCGAGCGCCTGTATACAGTAACCTTGCGTGTTCTGCAATTAACAACGCAAGAGCGTTCACTGGAATCGAGGCGTGACGTTGTGTGAAGCTGTGCATACGTCGTACGACGAAGGCTGTTGAGCTTCGTAGAAACACAATCGAAAAATCGGTACTCTCAATACGCTTACAGCATACTTAAAGCTTTTAGCATAATTCCAAGCATTTTCCTGCAGTTCGTATCCTCCCCCTTTAGAGTTGCGCGGTCAGTGCTAATATTATCGCAGAGCAGTAACGGTGCACAAACCGCCAGGAAATAGCAGCCTAGACAGGTTGTCCGTCGGTATTTTAATGACCGCTGGTTGTGTGTTCTACAAACTACGTGGCTGCTTCCTTCATAATCATATCGTGGTTTTGAGAGGTAATACCCCAGATATTATTATTAAATTACGTTCCTAGCCCCAAGTCCATTTGCATCGACAACCGCCAAATAGAATATCGACTACCATGTGCTTATTCTCTGACCCATTCTTCTGTTTTCCGATCTCTGAATGCTACGCATATTCTAAGGGATGGGAAAGGCAGCTGAAGACGGCAGCGAGTTAGATTGTGTGACAAAATCGAGAAGTTAATAATTGTTGGGGATTGATGTCTCAAAACCACGACATCATTATGAGAGACGCCGTAGTAGACGCCGTAACGCTGTAAGGTGTAAAATCAGCGTTGACACCGTAAGGTGTCACGAAATCAGCCGCAAAAAAAACAACAAAAAAAAAAATCACAGCCTATCCGCGGAGTGAATGATGATGAGTGGGCGAAGCTCCGGAGGTACATCATCAAAGACGTGATGGTGGTTGGTTGCATGTGGTCAAACGATATGCATGTGAGACCATATCGCGATGCCATGTGTTGTATGGCATTGCGATCGTCATCGTCATCAGCGTCATCGTTATGACGCATAGTGGGTACATTCCATGTGGTGTGCCGTGATGGCAGCGTCATCGTCATCCCACAGGACCTTGAAAATCGAGGTGGCTACTACGTACTACAAACTACAGGGGACGCACGACCCACGGCATAAGGAGCTTCGCCCCTAAAAAAGATCAAAAGCTAGATTGTTTAAAGTCTACCCAGAAAAGAAAATTCATCTGTAATGTTGACAACCTCTGCGAGAGCAACAAATGAATCGTCTCCCAAAATGAACGCTGGATGTAAAGGTTATGAGCAATCTGTATACTCGCACACATATTTACGCCATTGTATGTCGACGAGCGGGCATGTAATTAGAATGTGTAGTAGCGTTAAATTTGTCACATATGGGCCTGTCCTTCCTTAATGAATCGATAGTCGAACGTGATGTGTGTGTGCGCCCTATTCAAAGTCTGGCTGATATCACTTGCATAGAACGTTCTTGGTGACTGACAGCATGTTTTCTATTCTGCGAGTGCAGGTTTAACGAGGTGCAGTTTGTTATTATCTCTTGTGTACCATTCACATTACCATTTGTTTGATTGCTTTTCGAATGGCTTGAAAGGAATCCTTCAAGGGTGCCTTTATTTCTGAAAGTGCACGTTCTATATGTTTTACATTAGCCGCACACTCATCCACTTTTTTTTATTTTCAGGGGTCCAAACGTGGCACGGGACCATAAAGTGGAATCATCTTGCAGAAGGCAGGGTAAATACGAGATCATTGGCAGACACCTTCGTCCTGCACTGAACATAGAATAGGTTGAGAATGTTCATATGGGGATGAGATGTGCCATCAAAAAGTCTCCGTCGGATCTGGCATCTTACCGGCCCAGCGCACTGGAAGGTTGCGTCAGCAAGGTCATGGAGAGGATGCTGCTGACATACATGCAGTGGTACCTAGAACCGATATACCTAGAACATTATAAGATCTATCCTGATGATATATGCCTGGGGCCAAGGGCACAACCGTGTTTGTATACTGAAGTTCTCTTATCAGTTGGTAAATGGTCATTACAAAACTAACACATCCCATATCTTGATTCCATCTACAGGTTACGCTGATAGAATCCGATATTCACAAACAATTAAGCATTTGATGCAAAGAGCCAATTCCTTTAAATATTCTTTCTTTCCTTGTGTAATAAACGATTGGAATAACCTGTCTAACGAAGCTGTAAACCAAAAATCTTTGGTATCGTTGGAACAGCATTTGATTTGAAGTGTTCTGTAACCTGCTTTGACTTCCTTGTCATCATTTGTTGTTCTTTTTTTGCCGAAATGGTTCCGCCGCGGTGGTGTAACGGTTACGGTGCCCGACTGCTGACCCGAAGGTCGCGGGTTAGATCCTGGCCGCGGCGGTCGTATTTCGATGGAGGCGAAATGGTAGAGGCCCGTGTACTGTGCGATGTCAGTGCGCGTTAAAGAACACCAGATGGTCGAAATTTCCGCAGCTCTCCACTGCGGCGTCCCTCAAAATCATATCGTGGTTTTGGGACGTCAAAACCCAGATATTATTGCCGAAATGCAGGTTTTTTTTATGTGTATGTACCACTCTGCTATGGTCTAAGTTAGACCGCAGTTATTAAAAATAAATAAATGAATAAATTACAGACTAGAATATCCGATTCAACTAGCAGACACCCAGCTGTAATTCAATTCGTGTTCCACCTTCCTGGGGCAACAAGCTTCAGCTTTCTCCCAACATGTGCCGCCCTGTGCTTTACTTTTTCCTGTCCGCTTCGACTCCGGAGGGCTGAACTGCTTTACTGAAAGAACTGCGTCCTACACCATGTTCACTGACGGCAGCTCATACCAAGTACAAAAACAGGTCCATTCAAACGCACTCATCACCAAGACCGGCGGCTCAGCTGGACTCCAACCGCGATAACTCGGACTAAAGTTTCTTTCTCTCTCTCTCTCGCTATCAGTTCGAGTGACTCCGGACCGATGGCTTCGGTCCAAATAAAGAAAGTGGCAGCCACGTATTCGATCATGAATCGGTTGGGCTTGTGCGACAGGCCAACGCTTCGCTCGCTGTTGATATTAGCTAAGAATTGATGCACTTGAATGACAGGCCTTTGATATGCGAAGGCTTCCATGTTTTGCGATTGATGGCACGGCAAGATGTGCCCCGTTTCATCTTTTTTAAACTTCCTGCCCTACCTGGATGGGCATCGTGCACATTCCGCGAGGCGAGAGTAAGAAGGGAGCATTGTTGAAAGGAAGAACGTCCTACATATTAACGCGATAGCGTTAGAGAGCCCGGCGTTGTTGGTTGTGAGCGAAAAATCACCATCTTCTCCGTGACCGAAAAATCGAGAAATATGCAAATAAAATAAACAATAAAAATTTCCCGGCCCGAGTGAGGATAGAACCCAGGCTGTCTGCGTGGCAAGCAGGTCTGTGGTAGAAAACCTGAAACACTATATGAATGTCATGTAGATGGAAGGAGTATCCTTAACGCATCATATATTGCGTGGCAGAAGCGTAGAATCGCACAAGGCGTCAAAACACGTGAATTGAGCAACGAGTGGGTGTTTTAAAGGCCCACCCATTACAAAGCGCTCAAATATATTTAATCATAATCAGCAGCAGAACAATCAACAAGGTGAACAGCTGCGTAGGTTCGCTTAAAGTCTCCCATTATTGGAAGGGGGGCCCTCGTCAGGCAGCGACTATATATATATATATATATATATATATATATATATATATATATATATATATATATATATATATATATATATATATATATATATATATATATATATATATATATATATATATATATATATATATATATATATATATATATATATATATATATATATATATATATATATATATATATATATATATATGATGCCGCGCCCAAAGTGTGCAGACAACGAAGACGATGTGCGCTCCGACAGTCTCGCGGAACGGGACATGGACCGAAGAAGAAGACTTGTTTGTGTTTATGGTTTCGCTTTGGCTGCTCTATAAAAACGGGCCGTTTGTCCTTGTGCGAAACATTTCGGTGTTCTGTTTACGGTGTACCGCGACACTATATATAGTGAAGCCAACTGTCCCTAGCACTGAAGAAATGCTTAAGACTGTTGTACAAATAAATATAGTACAGTCAATTTCTTTGTACACATGTCAAAATGAGTGCAGAAGTGCTAGCAGCTGACCTGCCAAGGGGGGCCCAGCCCCTCCTTAAAAAAATGGAAGGGGGGCTGGGCCCCCCTTGGCCCTCCCCCCTGACTTTAAGCCCTGCGTGTTGGGCCCTTCGCTGATTCGCAAAAGGAATAATTATGCTGTAGTGGGCACTTAACAACTGCGCTTGCAGTAGGCATTCACTGACACTTTGAAACAGCCAATTTTACGCACTCAGTCATTCGATTTCTTACGGCACGGTTGAGGTATTCACTGAGAACCGAAGCATTCTAGCGCACGAGGCCCGATTACGCTGCCGCGATCTGCTCTTGAAGGCGAAGCTCAAGCGTCGTCCAATTTTTTTTTATGTACCGGGACGACGATCACACTATTAGGCATACCATTAGTTCTAACCTACTGGGGTTCCTTAACGCGTGCCATTGCTGACGTAACAGTTTTTGTATATGTGTGCTTTAATAACTAACACGTACGTTGTTCCCGACTCCCAGGAACCTTGAGTCACGCGAAGGGCAAATGCACTCCAGGAGATAGCCCAATGCGTCTGAATATTGGCCATTCACGTATGCTGTCACGTGTTTTTGGTTCTATTCCTTTTGCTGTTGGTGGTGTTCGTACCTAGTATGTGAGATTGGTCACCTAACACTCGGGCGAATCAAACCAATCGAATAAAAAAAGGTATAGGCTTGAACATACGTTAAAATTAATGTCATTTTGACGTATGCAGGAAAATAAGTTATGCATCTTGAACTGAAAAAACATCGAAGGACACTTTGTAAAGTTCCGAAGAGTGTTCGGCGAAAGCGTGTGGCCATTCGACTGACCATGCCATGTCTTTTCTTTTCGTTTTTCTTTCTTTTACCTTGTTTTTTTTTCCTTTTTTTTTTACACTCTCTCAGAAATGACGTGATTGCTGAAAGAGTGTGAACAGGAGAGGCCACAGCTGGCCCGTTCCAGGGCACGGACGGAGGGACGGACGGACGCGAGCATGAGACAAAGGCTTTCGCCTTAATGATTATGGTAAATGGAGGAAATTAGATTGGTTGGAATTCTTGGTTTTCACATACAAGAGAGCAAACTAAGTACTACGATTGAAGAGTGCCTACAGACTTGAATGGAGCATTGGTCCACTTTTACTTCAATAGGGAGGACCTATAAGTTTCGAACGCGATGCAGCAACCCGGCTGATACCATTGGTGGATTGTTTTAAGGAATCCACGAAGGACTTATTTGTTTTACAAGTTTTCCGAAGCCTTTATGGATCACAGCCTTCTCAAACTTCCGTGTCGACAGTGTTCACCTAGCATATTCACTGCCGAGAAATTGTGCGCCTCTTTTTTCCGTATCTTTATTGCTTGCCAACCAAAGAGCGCTGAAAAGAGCAAGTGGCGCATCATATGACCCACGAATGTTCCTGAGTTGACGATGGGATAATTGTTTCGGCTGAGCACATTTTTGCCTTTAGTGAGATAAAAATATCTGAGCGGCTTAAGGTTCAAAGAGCTTCTAGGCAATTAAAAATACGCGTCTTAGGTAATTTAGATAGGATATCGTTCGCATTGTCTCGTGTATTTCAGTTGCCAGTTCGCTTCACATGAGAAACCCTTCCAAACTATAGGCTCAGACACACGCGTGCGCGCGCGCGTGTATGTGTGTGAGTACGTGTATGTGCGTGTGTTAATGTGTGTATGTGTGTGTGTTTGTGCGAGTGTACGCGTGCGTGCGTGTGTATGTGTGCGCGCGTTTGTGTATGTGTGCGCACGTGCGTGCGTGTACGCGCGCGAGCACTCGGCTTAACCGTTGTACATGTATGAAGCGACGTCTCCCCACGACGACGAAACGCCAAGTCCTATTACAGCCTGTACGCCGAGCGCACTATAGCACCTTTATCTCAATCGGCAATCTTGCCCAATTTTTCGGAGGCCGCGGACGGTAATTACAGATTAATTGCATTTTCCTCTCAGACCGTGTGTCTATAGGCGCCAGGTTTTTTTCGCGGCAGTGAGCTATAAGATCGCCAACGATGCCCACGCTCCGCGGACGGGGAACGTAAAATACACCAATGCCACCGGAGTAGCAGTCGCTCCATGTACGGTGAAAGCAGCCAGCTCGCTGTTCCCCGTGTCATTTTGTCCGGCGAATGAAAACATCGTCGCTATTCATAGACCCAGTCGAGATATTCATACGGCCCTAAAATAGTTTCTTTCTGCTTGTCCGTTTAAGTTAAGTCTTTAGTAAAGTAGGTCGTTATGTGATTTCGCCAAGAAACTTTGCTCTCAGGCGTCCACGTTAAACCTGTAACGAAAAAAGCGACCGATCTCGGTTCATGAGAAACATAGAGGCGCGGGTCTCGCCCAACAAGTGTTTTTTCCTGGTATCTCTTGCACAATGTCTCGCCAACAAATTACGCATTCGCTGTCGTTTAACGAGCCCTGCCTTATTCCGATAATATAGATAGATACCTGGGTGTATGAACATGTGATTACATTATGTAAGGTAGGAATTCGAATCTAAGAAACATAATTAGGGCCGCGCGATATATCATAATTGCAGCCATGTAAATGCCCCCCCCCCCCCCCCCCCCACCTAAGTGAATGCACTTTGTCGCCTTCGCTTACCTGAAAGCAGATCGAGCCAAAACAAAATGTTGCCGCTGGGATTGTTGGCGCTGTGACGATCGCTTATCGGCGCACTTGTATAATGGAAAGCCAGTTCCGCAGATAGCCTCTCTCTCAAGGTAGCAATTGGTAATTTAATTTCCTCGCATTCACTCTGTTTCCGCGCGAGGACGATGTTTTGCAATTTTTAGCGGTACAGAAAATACCTTTTTTTTTCTTAAATTTATGTTTGCACGTCGAGCGACCCTTATTCGGTTATCGACTGGAGAGAAGGCGCGGTGCAGTAACCTTCGAGCTGTAAATCGACCACTTCCAAGCAGAACAGCAAGTGATCGCAATTCTGCAAAAGAAAATATTTTATAAATAATTTTACGCGTTCGCATTGTGCATTCTAGCAATTTTTAACTTGTACAATTGCCCTCGCAATAGTATGAGTTGACGTAAATGCGTGCGAACGGAAAAACTGTTGCGGCCCCGCCGCTTAGGCCATGACCAGCAAGTATTGCTGAGAGAGAGAGAGAGAACAATATTATTTAAAACAGACCCCAGTCCTGGTTCACTGATAAGAGTGATGCCTAGTTGTCAGACAGGCGTCTTTAACGTCTCGTCATGATGCTTGGTTTTCCGTGACACCTATATAACATCAGGGAAGAACTATCATGTCTTCGGTGCACTTAAGAAATGTTTTCGTCCTTCAGGCATCGATTGGTGCTCATAAAGACGTAAGAAAAAATTGGAAAAAAAAAATTCTATGGCCTTTTTTTTATTTAGGAAAATGGGGACAAGCGATGATTTGCGTCTGCATGCCTAGTCTACAACTTTTCTTTTTGTTTATTAAATGCGAAGCATTCCTTTGCGTACTGCAGGCACTTTTAGCGTATCTATCTATCTATCTATCTATCTATCTATCTATCTATCTATCTATCTATCTATCTATCTATCTATCTATCTATCTATCTATCTATCTATCTATCTATCTATCTATCTATCTATCTATCTATCTATCTATCTATCTATCTATCTATCTATCTATCTATCTATCTATCTATCTATCTATCTATCTATCTATCTATCTATCTATCTATCTATCTATCTATCTATCTACCTACCCGCCTACGCCTGGGTGCTCTCGTGATCAACCCCTTAACTTGGGGTAAACCAAAATTAGCATGGGAAGGTAAGATGGTATAACGAATATGACTAGCTGGTCATGACATCAATAATGTAACAATCCTGTCGCGTACGTCATCAAACCATTTCCGCCAGACACGTGTGGCACATACCCGTATACCACGGGCGGGTATGTGCCACAGGTGACTTGACAGTTTATATCTACCCAGGAACGGCCAGAACAGACATTGGTAATTTTAACGCGAGAGCGTTAAGAAAAAGCTGACGTCGGCAGCGTTGACCCGACGAATGCAAAGAATAAATGTCAGGGTCCCAGCAGGGATCAAACCCCAGCATTCTGCGTGGCAATCAAGTATTCTAGCATAGAGCCACACCAGGTCTCGGAACTGCTTTTCAAATAGACCCTGATGTTCGTGAAGCGTGAATTGTGGTTGCAGTGCTGGCTATGGAATTTTTTTATAAACACTTACATACGTACTCCTATGATACAGCCGTCACGTCGGGTTAACGTCACTTGTATTTAAGCGCCATCCACTGAAGTTATTTTATGTAGCAGTGTCCAGGGCTACCATCCTCGCGAGCACAAGCGCTACATATCAGCATACCGCTTCTGGTGTTGCTAATACCTACGTTGCTGTTGGCATCGTTACGCAACTGTAAACAACTGGTTATATAAAACATATGCGACTGTTCAACATAAGTCTGTGCGTACAACATTTGTACATATATTTAGCGTCATTTCGTAACGTTTCGCTCAATAAAAAAATTACAACACAGTAACCTTCCCTCCACATGCTTCGTATAACATCGATTCCCAAGGTACGTGAGATCTGCCGGAATTTTTAATTTTTACCTTCGCTTCTTTTGATCTTTCTTTCGATCCTTGGCGGAAGTGAAAAGGCTCTGATTGGTTGTGGGCGTGTCGTGAGGGCGCGCCTACGTAGTTGGCGTCGCACCTAAAGACTCACGTTCCGGCGCCGGCGCCACGTCCGGGCAACAATGAAATGTGACAACGTGAAATGACGCGTATACCTGCGTGAAATTACATGTGACCTGAAATGTGATGTTACCTGAATAAAATGTCTGATTGCCATATCAGCAACAGTTGATCACCGGTGAGCCCCCGATCGAGAGAGCATCACTTATTAGGAAAGCAGGGCATACAAATACGCATGTCGCCGGCGCACCTCCGAGGACCACAATTTTTATACCCTGGAAGGCGCCGTGTATTTTTGAGCACGACAACGCGCCACCGAACTCTGTAACTCGTATTAGGCGTCGCTTGAAAAAATCCGGCAGATTCCACGCACCCTGGGCATCAATTTCATGGTAAGCAAACAGCGAGCAGCAGCCTATGAAACCGGATTTCTTGCTTTGATCCAAGTGTTACGAGGTGTGTTAACATCTTCGTGTAAATTGAGCAGTTGAGCACGTATCGTGGGCTCACCAGGAACGCCCAGCACACGGGAATGCTTAAGGGCAGCTAATTGTCTGACCCACAGCCCGGTAAAAAATTTGGAGCTCACGCCGACTTGCATAAAAAATATATTTTGCGCTCAGGGCTCACTCGGACTCAGACTCAACATTTTCCTAAACCGGACTCACTCTAACTCAGACTCAACAAAATATTACTCAGCCGCACTCGCTCAGACTCATGGCTTAGATATGTGTCTTAGTGAGACTGGATGAGCCGACTCATGAGTGTGTTATAGTATAGATAGCTTTTCCGACCATTGTTTCATTGCTTTTTGATAGCAATATCTCACATATTCGGTGCTCTACGTGGCGCCTTTTGATGTCGTATCTTCAAATACGAGTTATCAGTGGTTTCAATACATAAAGGGCATCTTTGTTGAAAGACACGACTCACACGAAATATTTCATTCAAGAACTTCCAGTGAAAGAGTTTGAGGGTGAAAAAAAGTCAAGCACGCCCCCCCGCCCCCCTCTCTCTCTTAACTCACTCCTTTGATATTGAGCTAGCGTACGAACGCTAGTGCGTTGAAGTATTGGGGAGTAGACGTCTGTATAAATGTAAGCCTACAAAAGGCTGATAGTAATGCGGAAATTGACTAGATAGCACCATGGGTCGGCAGAAAATGCGGAGATGACTCAGTTTCCTCAAGAAATCTATTTGGCTCTTAGAGCTCTCTCAGACTCAGGCTCTCCAAAATGTTCCTCAACCCGACTCAGACTCTCTAAATTTTTCTTCAACCGTACTCACTCAGACACAGATTCATGACTCGGTCTGAGTCTGAGTGAAGCTGAGTGAGTCGACTGACTCATGAGTGAGTTTTCCGGCCTATGGTCTTACCAAACATCGGCACTCAGGGGCGTTAGAGGAGAGACGTCATCTTTATGGCGAGGAAGTGCACGCTACGGTGCGGTAATGTGCATATTAGAAGTGGCTGTCGTACAGGCGTATATTTGCGGAACGTTTGACTATAGCTTGCGGAGTCTAGGTGTCTATATGTTACCTTTATTAGATTGATATAAAAGCAGACACCCAACCCTGCATACACAGTTGGCGTTGTCCTGACATGACGCTTGTACAGGCCTTTTTCAAAAGCAGTTAAAGAGGCACTGGCTTTGCTCGGTGGTAGAATGCATGACTGCCGTGCTGCAGGTTTGGGTTCGATTCCGGCTCGAACAGTGATTTTATTCCTTGCTTCCAACGGAATATTTCACATATCGACACCGCATTTTCGCGACACGGGTTCCTTCACGCTGTTGCGTTAAAAATTTCCAACGCGTGGGTTGATGTAAACTGTGAATCACCTGTTGCGTATACCCACACATCATGGGCCGGAGTATGCTGCGGGTATGTGCCATACGTGACTGGTGGAAAGCATTTTACGGCCTACGCAGTAGGAAAAACACTTCATTCATGTCATAACCTGCGAATCGTGTTTGTCGTACACTAACATCCACCTAACAATTTGGTATATACCGAGGTAGGGAGACGACCACGGGAGCGCCAGGACTAGATAGATAGATAGATAGATAGATAGATAGATAGATAGATAGATAGATAGATAGATAGATAGATAGATAGATAGATAGATAGATAGATAGATAGATAGATAGATAGATAGATAGATAGATAGATAGATAGATAGATAGATAGATAGATAGATAGATAGATAGATAGATAGATAGATAGATAGATAGATAGATAGATAGAAACGATCAAAGTGTGCTTGGTTAACTCTCCAGAAATACTTCGCATTTAAAAGTGCTGTTTCAACTCGTGAGCACCTTGTGTAATGGTAGCGACTGGGGCCTGGCAAGGTATGCACCATTGGACAACGGGATACGCGTAGATTGTTCAATCACCACTGTGATCGCGGCGAGCCGTGACGCTTAACCTTGTAGCGCCAGTCTTTCGTCGGTCAATGGCGTTCGCTCTTACGAAGCAATCTTACGCGCAGCTCTTGCTTTTCCTTCGTATAATAAGCGCCATCTTTCATCGACCGGCGAATTTTGATGGTGCCTTTCTATCCTTCACCATCACAATTAGCGGGCGCCCGTGCTCACGTATCGTCCTTGCTGCCTAACGACTTCGCCAATTAGAGCCCGCGAATCTCAAGAAATTTCTCACGTGCGGTCGTTCATTAGCGGCCTGCACCTTGGCTATTGTGTCGCAATCACTTTTTACGACCCGATATCAACACCACCGAGGGGCAGTCGCACGGCAGCCAATCACGATGAGCGTGCTCCAAAATGAGCGGTGGCAATTTGGCCTCCTCGGTTCATAACGTCAATTTCGTTTCCATTTGTTTTTACATTGTTCCTGACGCAATACATCAACCGTGCGGTTAAGGCCGCCTTTCAGCAGTTGCCATTTATAGCCCCTGCCTATGACTAAGCGACGCCAGCGGCTTAGTCAACTAGCGCCATACAATCCTTTCGTTTTTCCCTTTGTATTAGTATATCGACTGTCGAGCCCAACAAGCGTGAATTGTACGAGAGGTCACTCATTGGGCTCGCCTGGAGCCGCCGCACGCCTTTCTATTTCTTTCTTCGTTTAGCCTACCCACAGAGCAGCAAGGAAGCGCGCAAGCATGCGTGCTTGTGCGTCCGTGCGTACGCTCTCTCTCTCTTTTACACGCACCTATGCCACTTGCACGCCTCGTGCACAAACGCACGCACATGTATCGAGAAAGCAGTGAGCGCGCCTGCCATGCCTGGCCTGGCATGGCTGCGTGCCGACAGCAGGTAATGAAAAGAATCGCAGGCAGCTACAAACAAAAGAGGAGCGGCCGGTCACGAAAGATCGTGACGGCGCACGCATTACAATAACGACGTGCTGAATCCTGTTTCACGGCCGTGTCTCGCAGCGATTCATTACGTAAACCCAATAAAGTAAAGAAACGCGCCTTGATTAGGCCCGATGAGCGCACGGCGGCCTGTCACCGGAGTGCCACATTCTGTCGCCCCAGTCGTCTACGCTACGGCGCCAAGCGGGCTTTCTGGCAGCTGGCTGCCGTGCGCGGAAAGGGAGAGGAGGAGTGAGTTAGGGAGAGGAGGAAGAAACAGCGTGAGTGAACAGCGAGCGATTTCTAAGAGTGATGCGCGCACAGAGTTCGCTCATTCGCGCTTTGGAGGCCCCTTCGCGAACGCGTGCAGGATGCACGAATGGGAAATAACGTTGAGACCGAAGCAAAAGAGGTGCATACGTTACAGCTCTTCACATTTTAACGCGATAGCCTTAAAGAGCTCGTTTCGCAGAAATTACGGTGTCGGCGGCGGCGTCGTTGGTTTGAGCGAGAAATCAGCGTTGTCCGTGAGCGTGAATTCGAGGCAAGTAAAGAAATAAAAAAAAATGTTTGGTTCGAGTGGTACTAGAGATTCGAACCTGCGACCCCTCGCTCCATGGCGCGATGCGCTTATCCGCTAGTCCACCACGCATACATCATCTAGCGTACTAACGACGAGCTATTTATATACACCATTTACCTTTGGTGGTACGCATACGTCGCAGATGCTTCAGTGTGGCAGAGGCTCGATTATTACCCGCGGGCGCACTTGCGTTGCGCACTCGCCCCGCCATGTTTCGTCGCGCCACATGCATGGATATTGTCACGTGGTCGTGACGTCGACGAAGGCAGCAGGCGACGTGTCCAAGATGAAGCTGTTTATTTGAGCCGAACTTGTGGCCGAGAAACGGAAAGTAAGAATACAGCAATACACACGGTATGCACTGATAGCGGCGAACAGAGCGTCGGCCGTCGATCAACTGACAAGCGGTGAAGCGCGTCGGCATTTATACGCGTGTTATCGAATATTCCTAGTCTTATCACTGGTTGTCGCGAAAGCTCTGGAATAAGCTCGCGTGTTCGCGTCTTGCGCGCAATCTTAACACAACGATCTACAATAAACGCGAAGCTTCTAGAAAAATGAGGCGCGGTTTGCGCTGAGCATTGCTTACAGTCTTTGTGGGCGTAAACCGAATACAGCACAAGTATAATACAAAACGCGCGTGGCAATATATAGGAGCCAGAGGGCATCCGCACTTTGGCTTTCCGGGCTTTCCTTGCGGCACGGTTTTAGTTGTCCACCAAGAAGCGAGGCTAGGCTAGCGATTGGGAAAGCGATACATACACAGT
Source organism: Rhipicephalus appendiculatus (assembly GCA_030522465.1). NCBI lineage: Eukaryota > Metazoa > Arthropoda > Arachnida > Ixodida > Ixodidae > Rhipicephalus > Rhipicephalus appendiculatus. Next base: position 1,077,776 of record JALIZH010032930.1, read on the forward strand.
CCGATTATGCTATCGCATTGTACTCTTGAAAGCAAAGCTCAAACTTCCTTCAAGTTTTCAGTGTTCCTAGCGTAATAAATGGAAAATGTTGTTTCACTATTTTATTTAGAAGGAGAATAAATAATAGCCTATTTAACGCGCCCTATCGTAATATGCATAGAGCGAAGCTGCTTCACACATACTTGGTTTGCCCAATGCTCAGATTAACACGACGCGACATATCTGCCTGGGTTCAGTCTTCTTACCCACTCTCTGCAACGTCGCACGATGTCCTCGGTGTAGACGAGCATTTGTGACAGAACTAGTCTCAGAGGCCTTTCTTAGCTAGGTTGCAACACAAAAGAGTTAAGAGAACAGAGGCATAAACCGGAAGTGCATCGAGATAAATGGGAACCAAAAGTGAGTTAACAGTATCGAAATGGGGACCGGAACTGCGTAACATGAATTCACTTGGATGACTAGCAGGGGCAGAACGGCGGTTACGCATACGACACACCATCAGTCTGGCTAGCGACATTGCCAGAGCGATGACTTGCAACTGATGGCAGTGGAACTATTCGGTAAGGAATTAGCTGCAGCAGGAGCAGCCATGGTCACAGAAACACAGGGGGAGGGGAGGGTGGACGCGAAGGATACTTCGCTCTAGAAAATACAAAGACGAATTTTTTTACGTGCACCATGCATTCACTTTTTACAAGAAAGCATTTTAAGCTGGGGTCCTACCAAGACTTCACTGACATCATTTCCGTCCCGGAAGCGACTGTCAGGAAAAATGCACACGAACAGATGCCAAGAAAAGCCCTGGGCAGATGACAAAGAACGGATAACAAAAAAAAATGTTTCTATTGCCCCGATAAGTGTTTTATTGTAGAACTTGTGCATATTAGCAAGCGCAACGGAACAAACACAAAAGAAAGAGACACGTAAACTCTTTCTTCTGCGTTGGTTCCGGTGCGCTTGCTAAGATGCGCAAGTTCTACACAACTATCCCGCATTTCTGCGTTGAATAGTCTGTTTTATTGTGCTGCTTTGAATATATCAGCTATTTGTGACGTAAGATGGGTAACATGCTCAATATACAGCTTCAAACTTTTCGCTCCACTGTTACATTAAGATTCAACACTGTTTAGCATCCTGTCTACACTGCACTACTCTTACTGACCATGCTAGCGGAATCTTACTAACAAGGAAAAAAAAAAACATACACTCGTCTCTGTTTTCTTACACGATCTGTACGGGTCGTGGAGCCCCACAACTCCTGCCAAATTGCGCTGCGGTGATTTAGGAATTATTTGGAGTCCTCGTTTAAAGACCAGGTAAGGGTACAGCCGAATTCCTGCTTCGTTAAAGATACCTTCATATCTCTCATATATTATATTCCACGCCTTTCTCTCGTTTTGAACGAAGAAAGAAGTCGCATGTCTGGCATTCTCTATTATGCGAATGCGTAATAAAGTACTCAGGACGTGCCTCTCACGAGCGATCCTTTTGTACAACTAAACACATCCAGAAGTTTTAATTTTTTTCACAGGTCTCCATTCTTCTGTTTGTTTTTTTCTTTGCGTGTCTTTGTCGTGGGTCGTTGCACCAATAAGTAAAGAAACCAATAACCTCGTTGCTCACCTCAAGAGAAAGGGCGAACTTTTCGGAAATAAGTGTAAATGATGACATAAAACCACACGATAAATGTAACCATCGCAATGTCTAATTTACGGCATCCACAAAAGAAAAAGATAGGCACATAAGCAGGCGACCTGAATGACTTATTCAAAGAATGCTGGTCCAATATGGATAAGTTAGCATCGCTTAAACAAATGCCCTGATCTCCTTTAGGGCTGTCATTCACTCACTTTTTTAAAACGTTCCTATAGGGCCCCGCACAAATTTCAGTTTGCTCTGTGTGCAAGGAAAAGTGAACGTATCTTTTTTTTTTTTTTCTGTGTGCTACTTGCGACTGCGCGTAAAAAGCTTTTTTGGGGAAATTTATTAGGGTAATATTTTATCGACGCGTGGTTCCCATATAGCTCATATATAGCACCGATTGTGTGAAGCTACCTTTAATTTGTAGAGTTGACAACGCTGAGGGCTCCAGCAATAGAGAAAATATACTTTTATGCCGCAGATATACCTACAGTATACGAGCGTCTGTCACTTGGTCAATGGTTGCCCAAGGCGTGCGGGTGCTCGCTCCGCAGGTTGGTTGAAATTGCCTATCTACGCTGTATTCTTCTGTGCCCCTACTCTATTTCCGATGGTTGTGTGCCATGTTCGCTTTAATACTGCGGGAAATAACACCAGTTTTCTTTTCTTAGCAATAAACTATCACACCCCTCCCCATACCTCGGTTTCGGTCAGACTTTCATCAATCTGACTAGGCCATCCATAACACGTCGCTATTGCCAAGTGAGGGTATGAAATTGAGCTTTCTGTGCAAAAGTTTTGCGATTGCAGACTTTTTCTGCTTGGCAGCCCTTTGAATTTAGCTGAAAGTATCCAGCGTTTGAAGCAGGTAATTACCAGCGCTACAGATAGTGCCAGCAGCCTCAGCTTGGCAGAACCGGTGGCGCGACATGTTGGCACTATTAATCTTACTGAGAAAGTCAGAAATGTCGAATAACATGCTTTTATATTGTCTGAAGATCGTTTGAAAGTCCCTGAGCCATTCAGCTTAAAAACGGCTCCTTGATACTTGTAAGAATCAGCATACGACAAGGTGACCATAGGCCCAGTCCTACACCGGCAGGGACCCTGATTCCATGGTTTAAAAGTGTCTTATTCCAGTTCATTCGTGGCGACATCCCCAAAGTAACCTAAAAGGTGCCTAATATGAAACGCCTCTCAGAAATTTAACGTTTGATTGGCATAAAGCAGTGTGTGAATTTATTCACGCAGAAAATGTGCATCAAATTTCTCCGGCCCCTCGAACGAGCCCACGTTAATTTGCAAAGTGAAGTACTCGAAAGCTCCCTATGCACATAATTACGACTATGACACAGAAACGAACACCACGGAGGATTAGGAAGTAGTATTTCTCTTAATTTAAATGTGCTGCAAACTACCGTATGTAATACGGTCCTGTACCAAAAGATGACAGCCGAAGACCACATTTTTTTTTTACTTTTGGCTGTTGCTCGGATGACTCATATCGGCCTAGCAACGATGCCCGGATGGTCTCGTTTGAGCACCCGTATAGGCTCGTTTGAGTTCCCGGATGTCTCTTTTCAAGTGTCCTGATAACTGCACTGGCTTTTGGCTCTAGGTCACTTGTTAAAATCATTTCATGCTTAAAACGCAAAGTTAAAACGAAACCAAATAGTCCCGACCTTTTGGGCTACGAGCGCCACGCGTTAATCGTCTTCTATCTTCGTTACACTGCTACGGCGCACCTTTTCGCCGAACTGTTCATGTATACTGCGCTGCACCGTATTGTGAGTACTTCGGGAGGCCCCAGTGGCGACGGAGGAGACGCGACATTTGCCGCGCACGTGTGATCTTATTACGATCGGCATTGACTGGCCAAATAACGAGCCAACTTGACACGCACCGAGGGCGGCGATGACGACAAAAGGACCAAAACTAAGGCTGACAGAATAGGAGAGAGGGCGGGCACGTTCATGAGAACGAAAGCGACGCAACATACATAGCGAGTGACGATGTACACGGGTGAGTGAGGTGGGTATCGAGCGCCTCCCCCCTCCCGTCATTTTTCGCCGTAAGCGCGGCAGGTGCCCCGTGGCTAAACGGTCCTGCTGCATGGCCGCTAACGAACCATTTACAAGAACACACGCCGAACAATAGCGGGTAACAAAGAGCGTCACGCGCCAGGAATGGGAAAGCCTGTACGCGGAAATGGACCGCGCCGCGAAACGTATATCGCGTTCGCCATAAAACAGCCGCCCTTTGCATCTCGGCCATTGTGCGCAAAATGCGCCCGATCGACGGGGAGGTGGTGCTCTCATAAAGAAAGTCATTTGCGCACGTCAGTAGGTTCGCAGAGCGCGTGGCAGAAACTGCGGGTACTGTCAGTCGCGGGGCCGCTGTCAGTCGGAGTATAGCGCGTTTCTTTCCGCAGCGATGAGGCGTCCGCAATTATGACGAGGCGCTGGCGCGGCGACCGCGCGGATGCAATTTATTTGCGGCGTGTACGAATGAAGCATGGGACATTTCTGAGCGACGCACGTTCGGCTGCCTCGTCTGTATCTTACGCTGTGTTTCGGCGATGAAGTTCGGTGGCTGGACGAGACCAAGAATACCGTCTTTTCCGCTATTGTGTGGGGCATCCTTCTCGGGCTTCTCCCCACGGAACAAAATATTAAGAAGGTGCTGTCGAGCACTGACAGAGAAGACAAGAGAAAAACGATATTCGTCGAGCGACGCTGTGCGATCGAATTCTTCTCCGCGTGGCAGATTGAATGACAGAGAGTGTACACAAGCTGCGTGATGGATGGGACAGGTTGTGTTGCTCTTCAAGACACGAATAAAATGCTGCGCATGTAATACGAGGTAGCTTGCTCACGTGGAAGTATACATCAGGTGCTTCACTTTCCACGCATCCCCTTGGGAGAAATGTCTGTTTCAATGTGAAGAGGAGTAGGACGCCTGACTATCGGAGGATGGCATTGGAAATATGTCACTCTGCGTCGTAGCACATGTTCGCCAAGCAGCAGAAAAACATTGAATCCTGAGAATTCGCACTGTAAAGTGCCTGATACGGCCTGAAAAAAGTTAACAGACAAGCCCATATGATGCATAGTCTTGTTTACCTTCTGGCTGAATGGTGGACTAATGCGCATTGTCCCGTTCCTTCGGTGGCTTCATGAGCTCATGAAGCTCATAAAGCTCAGTCATCATGAAGCTCTAATGTGCACTGTTGCAACTGTATGTATGAAGCCATGGAGAGCATAGAGGAAAGAATGGAACCTCGATTAAAATGCAAAGGTAGTAACGTAGAAGTAATAAGGAACGGAGAGTCAGCTAGCGCCACTCACGAACGTAGCTGCGGACGCGGAGTATTAAACTTGCCGGCAGTAGTACAGTTCCCACTGTAGTGTGAGAGCTGCTGCATATACTTCACTTCATCACTAAGTTATTCAAACATTACGTAACAACACAAGGAATACACTGTCCCTGCCAGCGCGGTTCTTTCATGGCGACCACGTGGTTTGAGCATCCAGAATCGTACTTCCCATGCCTATGGAGAGTGATCGTGGATGTCGGTCACTCATCGGAGCATCCATCATGCGCGCAGACGGCCCGCACAGACCGCGAACCTTTTGCGTTGCAGCCGGCTCACGCGGCGCCAGCACGGCACCTGCATCCACACAGGCAGCCTCTCTCCCGCCACATCTCACCGTGATCGCCCCGCAGCAGTCGTCAGACGCAATTACACGGCTAACAAATGATGTAAGTACACGACGGTAGGCTCACGCACGCAGCGCGCCGACGGTCCGCGTCCCGTGCCTTCCTTGATCTTGCATACATCAAGCGGGCAGCTGCCGTTTCATCTTTCATCGTTGCCCTGTCAGCATGCTCGTGCCCCGAAAGGCTTGGCGGTTCGCGCTGAAACAAGAAACGCCAGCGTAGGCGAAGGCAAACAGAGCCTTACTTAAGGATTTGCGGATTGCGTAAGAATTGCGAGGAATATCGAGGAATTAACCCAAGTTTTATAATGTGCCAAACACTCAATTTATCCCATTTACTGGCGAGAAAAATCAACTCGATTTCACGTATACTCTTAATCGCTGCACTCAACAAATCCAATCAGGTAAAAACTCGCAGGATACCTTATGCATTCACTTAAGGTGCCTGGAAGACGAACACCATCTTGTTTTTCGTCTCAAGTTGATGCTGCCCCGCCACCCTTCGAAAGCTTTCTGCGCCTAACGTGGTTTTGCATTGCCTCTAAGATCGGAGGTACCTCACCTCGCTTTTTCATTGCCTCCGTGATCGGAGCACCTTTGACCAAGCTATCATTCGATGTGACGACGTAATCATGTGACGTTACGTGACATCACGGTGACGTCATGATGAAGTGACAGTGACGTCACAAATTCTGGCAATCTGCGTCGTCCCTGTGACGTCATACGGTCAAATTTAGCGTTTGATGAGGCATTTAAGGCTTTCGCCTTAAAATACTTGAGCCTTGACCTCACGCCGAATCTCAACTGGGAACCTCGCATCTCCTCCATTTGTCAGACCACCGAAGGCTATAGCTATCCTTCTTACGAAGGAAGTTAAGCAATACTCAACCTACGAAACACTGATTAAACCGTCATTGGGATATGCTGGTGTTATTTTGAGCCCCTACCAAAGACACCTAACTGATGAAGTTGAGCGCGTATAAAAACTAGCGGTCAGATTCATATATACTGTTCCCTCGAGGTAATCCAGTGTTTCTGAACTATTAGGGAAAGCAAACCCAGAACTACTTTCAAAGCAAAGAGTATAGTTTCAAATCTTAAATTCATTTACCTTCTGTACCATGACCCTTTCAAATTTCCACAGTCCCGTACTTCACTCTTTCCTGTACCCATGAAAGCCAACCACAATGAAATAATTCGACAGCCTTCAAGCCGCGTTGATACACACAAATATTCACTATTTTCTTCAGCAATCTCTTACTGGAACGACTTGCTTAGTTGTGTTTTGTTACAGAAGTTCCAACCGTTCGTTTCAGTTCATGATTGCCTTATTTGTTTTAGCTCTGTAACCACTCCTGCAAGGACCGTTTGAGCTTGCAGTATGTAAAAGAAAAAAAGAAAATACAGATATGGGTAAGCGGGAGAAAAACCAGGTAGAGTGAAAGGGTCGCGGAAGACAGTTCGAAAATCACACTGTAGGCCTTCATAACATGAAGTCGCGATCGATTTCGAACCATGGCAGTAGTCGCGCACATTTCGACGGCATTAAGACAGAGACGTATTCGGTTTACATAACCAAAAAAACGTTGCGAAACAGTAGCTCATGTTTCTTATTTTCAATTAAGCATAAAAGAAAATAAGCATTCCCTGCATAACCAATAATTCGGGACCGCATTTCGTTCCATATATGCAACATTACGGAATACAGAGTCATGCGATTACTCACCAATTGACCTGGAGAGAGAACACATTGATAAAAAATAATTCAGGGGCCCTAGCTTTATAGGGAAAGCGGGGCCAAGGCATGTGCGTGCCTGACTTACTACCTCACGTATTACTATCCACGTGTGTAGCAGCGCAACACTTCACTTTCTACAGGCAATGACGACGGTCAAGCGTTTGTATCAAGGCCACAATGAAATTTCGCAGCGTCAAATGACAAGTGGCCTAGATAAAAGCTTATATTCTCGTATCGGAAACGGCTGATCCCCGACAAGCCCAGCGATTTCGAGAGCATCAATTATTGTAAAACGGCACGTACACTCTTAGTCATGCCCTGCGTAAAGCGCTAGATATAGCCAGGACACTGGACCTTTTAGATGTGAAGCTTCTTATGCGAAGCTTAATCCGGTGGTGGTGTGCGGCTTGACCACCCTTACTGCGCATGCGCAAACCCTTTAAAAAAAATAAAAATAAAAACCTTCCCCCCCCCCTCTGTCTCCTCTAGGCATCCCTCCCCGCGGCAACCACACCCTCACTGCGCATGCGCCTCCCATCCTCTCTCACCTGCTTGCTCCCCCCTCTCTCCTCTAGGCATCCCTGCCCGCGGCGTCCACACTCCCACTGCGCATGCGCGTCCCCCCCCTCTCTCTCCTCTCCTACGCTCCCTCCCCTCTCTCGCCGCGCGACGCCGACGCAGGCAGCGTCTGCTAGCGCGTTTCTCTGTTGAAAAAACCGACTGCTCGCGCTGCACAACCGGTCACTGGCCACCCCGTATATATGGCACTGGATCTTGGCCTGCAAGGTGGTACCGGTGGGAGATTTCTCCTGTGCGTTGTTGAACAATAAAAATTCGCAGCGTGCGCGTTAACTAAAAGCGGACTGCGGGTCTCCGTGTCCAGTCGGAGTCTTCTGTCTCTCATTGCCCATTAGCAGCGATTGACACGTTCCAGTAGGAAACACCGCTCCATCACTGCGTGCATTGCGGCTCCTCAGTTTTCTCTCCTGCGCAACGCTGCGATGAGCGCCAGCGTCAACGCCGCCGCCAATGTAAGCGTTAGCGCCCGCTGCTTCGCATCTACACATGGTTCCCTTTAGTGGGAGATGGTGTAATTTTTTTGTCTAGTTTCCTGGATAGAGTTAGTACTTTATCCGGGAACTCAGAGTGTACAAATAGGCACGTGACCGGTGCGCCTTCCAGAGCCTAATTTGCGTACACACGCATTTACATACACTTGCGTGTATGTAAAAATATATATATATATATATATTTTTTTTTTTGCTGCGGTGACGCCCTACAACGCCAATTTGTGAGGCAAAACAAGCTGCGCTTAAAAAAACATGAGCGAGGAATGCGGAACTAATTGCGAATGTTCGTGGCATTGGCGACGCGCCTAATCAGATAAGATCGCGACGCCGCGGTCGCTAGTTGATATCAATGGACCTTGTATCGTTCTGTCGACTGACAAGCACTGCAAACACTGCCATATGAGTCACACTTGGAAAGAGTTTTAAGAGTACCTTTTTTTCGTAGCAATCGATCATCTGCGCGGAAAACACACGCTTTGTACGACTCTTTAGGGCCAAGGTATGCGTGCCATCCGCTCAAACGTCCAGAAAGTTCCTGCGATCGACAAAATTCATCCAATGCACACAGGACTGAACCGCAGCTGCGAAATCTTCGTGTGAAGGAACGCTTAGCCGAAGCGGAACCCCGCATTTTTCAAACAGCTCCCGAAACTGCGTTATCAACCGGGCAGCCGTGAACCGGGCGATTAAACTGTCGACAAGGTTCATCGGACGTGCAGACAAGCACGTGACTTGAAGAGATCGAGGCATCGAGGGGCGGCTAAGGCACGGAGGGACGGGTGGCGAAGTGGGGTTAACATAAAACGATGCGTTCGTTTCATCCACCTTCGATGTGGAAAATCCAATTGGGCGTCAGATCGAGAGGTGTTGAAGAAACAAAAAAAAAAAGCATAAAAAAAAACTCGCGCCTCAAAGGCCACTGTTACAGGCGGGACCCGAAAGCAATAAACCGGACACCAATAAATGGACAGATAACGAAGTATAAAAGCCGTCCATCTCGTGGGATGGCCCCATACTTTACGGCGGCATCTTAACGAACCGATGAAACAATGCAGAGCGCCGACGCGGCTGTTTAAAGGAAGAAAACAAACAAGCTGTAAAAGAGTGAAGCACGGATTGTTCTGAGAGCATGCTACGCGCAGATGAAGCCTATAGGGAGGATGAAAAAATAAATGAAGAAAATATATTTAACGAGCGAAGGAAAAACCGGCGGGTGGTCGTGTGACGCCCCAGCTAGCGATGCACGTGGAAACGAAAGAGGGGCGGGCTTCGCCACGAGGTGGCGCGGCGGCTGCGATGGCGATGGCGATAGGCAATCGGAAGGCGGGACCGCGGCTCGTTACCCCGCTCCGCCACGGGGCCCCGTGATGAAAATGGGCGATGCAAAAGACGGCGCGTCGAAAAGCTCACCTTTTTAATTGACCTTTCGCGCAGGGGAAAACGTGCTAAATAATTGCCGCCATTTCTAAACGTTACTCTCTGGGTCAGGGGCCAGCGAAGAAAGGCGGATGGTTCCGTCCCCCCTTCACCGGCAGGGGGGAAGAAAGCGCAAAAGAAAAAAAAAAAGAAGAAGAAATCAACATCTGAGGTCGACCGACGCTATTTGTAATAGTAATTTTTCCCCCCTCTGGGCTTTCATCGACAAGTCCACCACAGCTATTTGTACTGGGTCTTTCTCAGGGCACTTCATCGGCCATGCACTGACAGAGCTTCTGTACCCTTACGCTGAACGGCGGGGAGACCTAAATATTCGGACGACTTTTCTATGTTGCTTTTGCGTAAGCTAACCTACAGCTCCGCGTAGTCAGCGGACACTAATTATGTAACACTCAGAGTTAAACCGGGCTGTGACTCTTTTGTTTCCTCTCTACATCTCACTCACGCAGCCAGAACAGAAATTGCATGGCACCCATCATGGTGGAGTACTTGACGAATACTTCCTATAGTATGCACACAGGCCTGCACCTATGGGCGCGCGCTACAGACTGGCGTCATGAGCCTGACTGCCGGTGACCCCGCCTACGGAGAGCATTGCTGAGTGCATGAGCGCGACTATTTCTTTAGTCGCGGAGGTGATCGGCTGCCGTGCTTCGGCCATTTTGGCAGGGACTCTCCGGACTTCTTAAGTTGTGTCCGACTATAGATGACACCTATGACAGATCGACTAAAGTAGTAAGCTGGCGAATGGCAACGCTTTATTGTACACATCGTCACAACCACACGTTTTAGAAAAAAAATGCTGCTATCTTCCCTCCGTAGGTCCCTTTCGCATTCTTCTGGTGTTTCTGAGATGGGCACAAGTTTATTTGCATAAAGACAATGTGGTCGGCGTGAACTATAACTTGCTCTGACCTGCCACTCCGCACAGGTGAAAGGGGGTGGAGTGGAAAAGCAGCTACGACCGGCCATGATATATAAGATGAGCAGATGCATATACACAAACCAGTAACGCTGTAACAACTCTACAGCCACGTGTCTAGCACGGAGGTTTGCAGAAAAGATTTGGTCGCATTTGTAACTCTTGGCATCAGATCACAGACCCAACACAAACTCTCATGAGTATGGTCTCTTAAACAAAGTGTGGTGGAAGAAATGAGTTTCTGTCGCTCTCGTGTGTACGCTGGACAAATCTTCGCCAAAACTATGCAGCTCGTATTAAACCGTAAGGCCATTAACTGAGATAAAGCATAGCAGAATCGCATGGCAGTCGCACAATCGCAGCTCACTGGCGGAAACATTGCCAGGGATATGTCACAAGTTACGAAGGCGTTTAGATTTCTTTGAGAGCTAACTTCTATCTCATGCACCTGAATGTTCTCGCGAATCATTCTCAAATATAGCAGAGTTTAGCACAGTGGTGAAAATGTGGCTCGTTACGCATGGTGATACATTGACACCACGGTACGGAACGGCAGAAGGGTGACAACTGAAACGTTCCTGCATTGGCCCCTAGACACAGTCTTTTGAGACAGTCAATAGTTGAGGCACACTGCACCGCCAGTTGAAGAAGCAGACAATGTCGTTTGAGACGCTGGTGCCACGGGTCACAGACGCTGCATCGAGTTACGACGCGATGCTTGAGGTACCGGTTGCATGGCTTCCGCGCACAGGTAAGATAGAATGAGTGCCAGTGACAAAACATACTACAACGTGGTACCAACTAGCTTGCAATATATGCAAAACGTATTTTTAGAGAGCAAGTGGTGCCAGTTAGTTCTTCAATAATTTTATTTCTGGTAGGTTCAAATCCGTGTATAGTTTTCACGATCCGTAGAAAGTTTATTACAGCCACCGGAAAAAAAAATTCCGCTTCGGTACTCCGAGCCGCCACCCGAGGCCACCAAGACCAAACTGCCGGCCCATTCTGTACAATGAAGTGCATTTCTTCTTCGGTTACTAGGGGTCACCGCAAGTGAATGTTATTTCGGATATGTTTTACATCCCCACGCTCGCGCAGTCTGTACAAATAGGCAAAATATGCTGAGATATGAAGGGAAATATGAACGCTTAAGATATGAACTGCTTCTGTAAAAAAACACAAAAGATTTGCCGCACAATGATAACCAATTTCGTGTCGCAGTTATGTAAAGTCAGTCAAATCATATTCTTTATCTCAATGAAGGCGTTTCATTCTTCCGTTTTATTAAGCAAAAGCAAAGAGAAATGCGGATATGCAAGCACAAGTACTTCAGGTATACCTGAAAAAAAAAAAAAAAGATATATACCTCCATATTGTCACGTGGTCGTGACGTTGACCCAAGCAGCAGTCGGTATGTTCAAGATGAAACTGTTTATTAGGCCGAACTTGTGGCCGGTAAACGGAAAGTCAGATTACAGCAATAAACACTGGCACTGATAGCGGCGAACGGAGCGTCGGCCGTCGATCAACTGACAAGCGGTGATGCGCGTCGACATTTATACGCGTGTCTTCGAATATTCCAGCCTTATCACTGGTTGTCGCGAAAGCTCTGGAATAAGGTCGCGTGTTCGCGTCTTGCGCGCAATCTTAACACAACGATCTACAATAATCGCGAAGCTTCTAGAAATGAGGCGCGGTTTGCGCTGAGCATTGCTTACAGTCTCTGTGGGCGTAAACCAAATACAGCAAAAGTATAATACAAAACGCGCGTGGCAATATCGTGTGGCGCGTACTTCGTTACATAATCGAACTACTTATGCAGCATGCAGCATGTGCTTTAGTGGCTGAACGTTTATGGTAGGTCCTGAAGCCTCCTAATGTAAAATGTATTGATACTAAATCGTTTTTAATAAAATAAATGAGTGAGACTGACCATGTGAGACGTATCCATATATATAACGTGAAATAAAGAAAATCGCTTAATTTTCTCGGTGGGTTATGCGCATTAAGTTACTCGGACAAGCAAATTACCGTGCTACTCGTTGTGCCTGTGCTTGACAGTTATACGATGTTCCCATGGTTCTTCCTTGAATTGTCCGTTTGTTGCCTGTACTTCATATTTTGCAAAACTGCCTCCATAAGTGACATATCAGCAACACACACAGATACTTCTATGCCTAACGAGTGTATTTAGGAAGAGGCACGCTGAAATCAGTACATGCGCATTTGTTGCTTTTCAAACCAACCTGCTAGGTAAAGTGAGTAAGACAGCACAAGACAAAAAAAAAAAAAATGCGAGATTGATTGTAGCCAGACTCGCTGTTTTTGTTTTTTAATATGAAATGTTGACTTCCTCACGAGCCACAATCAATAGTGTGGCCCACAAAGAAGAACAGCCGCAAAACTACACCTGTCCGCTCACTGTGCTCAGTAGAGGGAGCATTTATATGCGGGGTTAAGAATAGCGTCTTTGTCAACTTCCCCGTGCTTACACTTGAACGCTCTACCGAACTCTGGCATATTCATGACGGCCCCGTTGCAGCGTTTAAGCGCTCTTTCGGGCAGCATTAGTTTTCCTTCGAAGTCAACGCTGGCACACATAACATGGCAGTACGTAATGAAGAAGAGCTGTTCATCACTCAGCGCGATGCCCGGTATCAAGAGGCGAGTCTTGCGGTCAGCCATGGCGTAAAGCAGGGCGTCCAGAGCCACGCGCGCGCCAAGGTAGTCGGGCAGGAAGTCAGCCTCTTCGCCCAAAACAGCGTCGGGATTGGCTTGCTGAGCGAAACACATTGCCCTCTTTTCGTACTCTTGGTACACACCTCCAGTCCACCAGTGCGAGGTAGAGCCAAGAACATCCTTCTTCACATTCTTGCCGGTGAACAGGAGCGACAACAGTCGCCCAGTAACGCTTCCCAAACCACCGTACTTGATCGCGATTGGCACATCAACGGAGTAAAAGGGCAGGCGCAATAGTCCAGCGTACACGTGAACCATGTTCATAACCCAGTTGGCATCACCACCGGCCAAGACAACATTGCCCCGTCCCTTAGATCGCTTGACGCCACGTATGTTGTACTGCGCATTGTTGGCGCGTATCTTGAGCTGGTTACCGTAGTAATCCGTTGGTGACAGTGCTTCCATATCGGCGTACCTTTCTGCAACGTTGAAAGTCCGCAGATACGGGCCAAGAACTGGTGGAACGACCGTTGTCCTTTTCAGTTTTTCCAGCGTTCTGGCCTTGGACAGCTCGTCCATCCACTGAGAGCTGCGTATTCTTCGTATCATGGAGTTCTTTATGGAGGCAACGATATAGCTTACGTCCCTTAGACTGGGCTTTGTTGGTGCTCGAAATTGATAGAACGTAGAGATTCCATGCTTCTACGAAATGGGTGAAGATAAAAGACACACAGTTTTCAGTGTGAACCGGGCTCGGCTCCATAGGGTGGTTGAAGAAGTAGTACTTGTCCATAACTTTTCGAAGCGGCTCTTGGTGCGCTGCCATCTGTGTGAGTATCGAGAAGCCAAAGAATCTCATCGCACTTTCAGGTGGCACGTTCTTTAGCAGACTTCGAAGAGCCTCGCCAATGTAGTACAGCTTGACGTGGAGGATCGTCGATGCAGTCATGTTTCCCATAGGCTCAAGGGCCTTGCGCCAGATGTACTCCGACAGGCCCATATCTCTCGTTACGGCAGCGATTTCTCGGAGAGTGTGCGACTTTCGCACGCCCTGCATGGCTTTGGAGGCACGACAAATGTTGAGATGAATGTCAACTAGCTCATTGAATAGTCGCATCGTCGTTGTATGAAAACAGTCCAAGTACTTCCCTGACATACTCTTCATAGGAACCTTCCAGGCTCTTGTTCAATTCCGGCGAAAAAGGGCATGCGAAGGGAGTCGCGTGGATGGACAGTCGATGGTGCAATATGGCTTCACCGTACAAGGCTTTATCAAATTCGAACACGATCCTTCATACCCCAGTTCAAGTCCAGTGTAATGAGTCCCGCGAAGACATCGTAAGCCTCGGTGTCCGAGTAGGTGAATTTAGGCCAGTTCCCCTAAGCGAAACTCGTTGAAAACTGGCCTGATTCCGGAGTCTAGCGATTCTGTTGCCGACAGGAGACAGGAGCGGTAGGTGATGAGCACCATGTCGAGAACAGTTTGGTAGGTGATGTTGGGCCCACGCTTCTTCATGTCCTCCTGCATGTCGTCCAGGTACTTTTGGCTGCCCAACCAGGATACGTTGACGCCCTTGATGTTCGCGGAAGCCCAGGGGCTGCACACGTAAGCGTAGAAGTCTCGGCACGGTAGGTCGCCGCTCACTGGCCCAAGGTGCATCATCTTTTTGACGCGCTCGCAGTCTGGAGCTTCGCAGTGCTTGTGCTTCTCAGACTTGTGTATTGCCATCTGGACATGCTCTCCGTAGATAAGGAAGAATATGAGGAGGCCTATTAAAGCAAAGCAGCAGATCACAATGATGTAGCTGAGGATTCCACCACTATCATCTTGCGCCTCTTCTTTGACGACTAGCTTTGGGGCGTCGCCTCCGGCCATGTTCTCGATTCGATCTGCCAGAGAAGATGCAGAGACACACAGGATAAGTTAGCAATGTTTACGACCGGCTAATTAATATGGTACACGTTATAGCAGATATTTGGAGTGATTAACTCCCAAATGACTTATGTCGATAAGAAGTGCGAACTAATGCCCTGAAAGCGACAACAAGGTATAGCGCATCGCTGAAGCTTCCAATAAAGCTACGGTTCGAAGAACAAGTAGGAGCCGCATGCGTGAGGTATAGAGCACTACAGGCAACTGTTGTCGTACGGCAGAATGTATCCCTAGACTATGGCGCGACGAGCCCTTCCGTAGGCGGCATTGCAGGGGTCACACCTTAATGGTGCACGAGGCGAGACCGAAGTAGAACAACTTATAGTAACGCCACCAGCACTTCTAGTTCGAAGGTCACTGTCCCTTTCACCGTACTCTAAAAGGGACTGTGCCCTCTGGGGAGTACTTAATAATCGTCACCTTGCGTGGTCACGTTAAAGTTCTAGGTCCCAAAACCCCGACATGATTATGAGGGAACGCCGTAATAGAGCGCTCCGGAAATTTTGACCATTCGGGTGCTCTTTAACGTGGACCTAAATCTAAGTAAACAGTCCTCCAGCATTTCGCCTCCATCAAAACGCGGCCGCTGCTGCTTACTTGCCTTTCCTTTCTCGAAAACTCAGCTCGCGCCAATTCCTTATCAAGCATGTCATGTCACGTTGACAGCTAGCGCACACGCCATTCGTGACATGTACTGTGTGTGTGGCGTTAAAGCAAGGAAAGGCAAGCAAGACAGATTAAGATTATTGCTGTGGGAGAAAAAGACGCCCGAAAGGGCGCAACTGTTTTTTATAGTGTATGGGAATGTTGTGCTAGAGTGGTCGATTGCGCAGAGCATGAGGGCGCGTTCACTTGGCGCATTGCTTGACCGGGGAGCTTTCTCGCTTTTTGCATCCAAACGCAACTTCCGTCTACCGTATCTCGAGACCTTGAAACCAACAGCTCATAGATATAGGCAGATGTCGTCTCACCATGCAGAGGATTGGGCACGCATTCTGGTATTGTGACAGTAGAAACAGCACGACAACGCCAATGAATGGCGCCGCCAAGGCGACGGCGCAAGTGTGCCTCGAGCCACCCTATTAAGGGCTACACTGCCGTGGCGGATTGCTGAGAATCGCCGTAGGTGCGCGCACAAGACAGTCGAACACAACGCGTCATTTTCGCTCACGACACCTACGATAAGTGTCACGCGCGTCAGTGCGGAAGCACACCAATTAACGTTCACAGAGTAATAGGACAGGATACGTGCTAGCGACCGCTAGCGTATATGGTTCAACTGTGAGGCTGTGAATAGAGAGTTTAACTGCCGGGGCCCCTCAAACAGCCTACACGCACCCAAGCCCTTGCGCTCCTCTGCACTCTCTTTGATGGCGGCTGGCGAGCATTAGAAAGCGGGAGTGTACGAAAGAAGGCAAGGACGCAGGGACCCAAGGGCTAGGGGGTCTCCGGCACTAAACTGTCTAGTAATGGTAAGTTGGCGTTTGTCAAGTCTACCGTATATGTTCTCGCTCACAGTTATGGACGAATGTGCAAAAGATCATTCCTACAAATGGTTTCCTGCGTGTTTCCCGTGGTTCTTTTACCACTGCAAGCAAGATAACACAAGTTATTTTTTACTCACTTTTGCGCGGCGCTGCCCGAAAGTGGTCTTTCTCGAAGGGCCTGTTCTTCTTCCTCTTCCACTTCGTTTTCAGCGAGCACGCGTGTCCACGAGCGAGCACGGCGCAACACTGGTTACGCAAGTAAATATAAAGATAACATCATTCATTCAAGTCCCCATTTTTAACACAACACGCTTACGTTGTAATATTTTGCGCGTTCACGACCTTCTCCTTTAGTTCAACTTATTGAAGCTTAATGCAGGAATAGAGGTACATAGAGGGCCACTGGATTGATATAGCTTAGTTAAATTGAAATCTAATGTCATTGTGGTTTGCATGACAATCGATTTTCTCACGCCCAAGCGAAGATGCCTCCTAAATTTACAATATATTATACGGTTATATGATTCCTCATTTAGGGTCTCAACTGTCTTCTTCATGTTCTCCAAAATCTATATGAAAAGTAAAATTGAAATGGACAAGAACTATCCGGATCGGTAAAGAGAGAAGAATTCAGAGACGGATTCAAGCGCTTGATCGTCATCTAGGCGAACATAAGAAACTCAGCCCGGCATTGGCCTATCTTTTGAGTTGACTTGAAAGAGAATAGACCCCGAGTTTACAGTCAATAAGCTTTGAAATATTACAAGAAACCCTTACACGAAATATGATTGGCAGCAGGTAGCTAAAAGATAATTTTTCGCAATTTTAAAGCTACACATGAAACGTTGGTGCCTTCTTGGGACTCATCGTCATAGAAATCATGAAGTCGTCATTCTTATAAGCCAAAATAACAAGAGTGATGTCCACTTTTTAAAGAGTGATGTCCACTTTAACTGAAACTGAGAAAAACACAGTTTTTTGTTACTGACAATATGGTCGGACCTGCGCCAACAATTTTTTTCGCCATGGGGCTTATGCCAGCGAAATACCTGAAATCTATATTGCGGCTAAAAAATATATATAGCCCTCTATCGTCGGCATTCAGAAGTAAGGTTTGGATTTGGCTCTTATACATTGTAACATTTCATTTGGGCTTGAAATAGCTCGTAAAAGAAGTCTAAATCACAGCGAATGAACGATATAGCAATATTTTGTGTCAAAATTAACAACATCGTTGTGCTTCCGCCAGGTGCCGCTCTTTGTTCCATCGGGCGTAGTTGCGATCACTAGACTTGTAGCGCGAGTGGTCTTTCCAGACAAAATGCACACCATTCAGGACTGTCGGCAGCGTTTTCTTGTTCTTGTCATCTACTGAAAGCTATCAAAACATGCTTCAGCTTTTCTTATTCTTTTCTTCTTTTTGCTCGTTTTATGCCGCTCCGTTTCGGATCACTTTTAGGGGCGAAGCTCCTTAGGGTGTGGGTCTGTCCCTCCTCTGTAGTAGTAGTAGTAGTAGTAGCAGGTAGGTAGCCACGTATAGTGGAATGTACCCACTCCACGTGATAAAGATGACGATGACGCCTGATGACCATGAAGAATAAGCGCGTTCCAGTATAGTGGAATGTACCCACTACACGTGATAACGATGATGATGACGCTGATTACCATGAAGTATAAGCGCATTCCAGACCACACATTCTCTTTCTGCCATGGGTATATACTGTATGTATAATCGCACCACACCCCCGCGTTTGTGTGTCAGGTCTTTGTATGATGATCGAGTGGGCAAAATTTACGGGGATTGACGGTTTACCAGATTACCTCCGGAGCTTCGCCCACTCATCATCATTCACTTCGTGGATATGGCGTGATTTTTTCGTTCAAGGAATAGATCCGTGCCTAATATCTTCATTTCAATTGTCTTCTGTATGAAATAAACCGTCTTGGAGCGAAAGAAAAGCATGATACTGTAGCGAAAAACTCGAAAGGAACCACTAAGATGCAGGAAGACGTAGGAAAGTCGGAGCCTACTCTTTATATCCTAGTTTCGCCCGACAACATCATGTCCCTCAGTAAGTACCAACTCGCCCAAGAGGAACTAATAACGGAACGAAAGCACGATAGCAATCTATCTAGGACACAAATAAACAAATAAAACAGATAAGATGTGGTCATGTTGGTTGTTTTTGTCATGATTGTTAATACAGCGCAGGCTTAATGAATCTGGGTCACTTTGATTCAAACAGCTGCAGGATTTGGCTCATTTTCGATTCGAAACTGCCTCCTTGAGTTAACGTTACAATCAGGTGTTTCACATTTTGAATACTATTGTTTTGAAAGTCAAAGATACTTAGGCGCGCTTTACGCTTCCGTGAAATTTAGCCCAGTTTCGGTTTTGGATTTGGCTCTTCTAGAAAAAAAAAAGAAAAGAAATATCCGCGGAGTGAATGATGATGAGTGGGCGAAGCTCCGGAGGTACCTCATCAAAGACGTGATGGTGGTTGGTTACATGTGGTCAAACGATATGCATGTGAGACCATATCGCGATGCCATGTGTTGTATGGCATCGCGATCGTCATCGTCATCAGCGCCATCGTTATGACGCATAGTGGGTACATTCCATGAGGTGTGCCGTGATGGCAGCGTCATCGTCATCACACAGGGAGATACTGCTGGTTACGCAGGTGGCTACTACGTACTACAAACTACAAGGGACGCACGACCCACGGCAAAGACGTCATGGTGGTTGGTTGCATGTGGTCAAACGATGTGCATGTGAGACCATATCGCGATGCCATGTGTTGTATGGCATCACGATCGTCATCGTCATCACGGCACACCACATTCCATGTGGTGTGCCGTGATGGCAGCGTCATCATCATCACGCAGGTGGCTACTACAAACGTGGGACGCACGACCCACGGCATAAGGAGCTTCGCCCCTTAAAAAAAAACGCCATGCTTGTAGGTGCTGATTGCAACTGTTTCACATCCGCGGTTGCGCTTGCCCGAACACGCCCGGGCAACGCAAGAATGGGGCTTCCACCTATCACCATTGCATCATCAAGCGTAAGGCGCGCGTGTGAAATCGAGCGGACGGCCTCTGAGTTGTTGTAGTTAACGCTTTCGGTGGTTCACGTGATCTCAGTGACGGCGGGTTGTAGTCATTTCTGTCCCTGACACGTTGTCCACCCCTTTGTGAGAGGTACACATTGGAATCTGTAACTGCGCGGTATAGGAATTGTCTGGTATTAAATTTGTGGAAACCGCACTCGAGGGTATCCTGAACGTCACTGTGGTCCCCAAAGAGCTGCCTATAGGCCAAGAGAAACGAATTATTGCCCGAGAGTTTGGTGCCTGAAACATTTTAAGGAGGGAGCGCCGTTGTGCGTCGTTAGGTACTGCTCTTGAACGGATGGAAATCCAGCAGTAAAACAAGAAGCACAAGACGAAGATGACAATAGGAACGAGGCTGGGACTAGTTACCGAAGGCATGTAAACACGTGAGCAGCAGTAATATTTGCCTGCTGCTAATCCCAGCCTCGTGCCGTCATCGTATTCGTCTTGTGATACGCGTATTACCGCGGTATTTCCTTAACGAGCCCCAACTGCCCCAACTCGCCACTGTGATCGTCGTGCGATGCGCCGAGTCTATATACAGGCGGTGAGTATAGTCATGCGTACTATTTGATCCACCCCGGATTCATGGAGGATTAACAGAGCTTAGCTGATACATGGGAACTTGGCCCATCTCGACTGCTCACCGTTGCCAGAGGGGTCAATATGGGGCCTTTGGTGTGACTGTAAATTATTGATATAGGATATCAGTAATTTAAATGTACGGGCTTGGACTGCACAGGTTATGACTATACCTCTCCATTATAGATGTCCACGTGTTGTAATTTAGGATAGAGGGTCGTGGTGACCCGCGCACACAGCATAGGTGATCCGCGCACACAGCAAAGGTGACCTGCGCACACAGCATATCGATCGTACAAATGAGACAGCAATAGCTACCTTGCATGGTCATCTCCCCCCACCTCCCTAACTGCATTGTACCTCTACAACGCTACTTTCGACGCCTGCGGTACCGAGGAGACTTTGCAGCTTATCTTCTGCGACTGTCCTCGCTACGCTGTGCAGAGACGATCCCTCTCATCCGCCCTCGCTCGTCTCGACAACAGAACGATGACGCTAGAAACTGTTCTCCAGCCATCAAGAATTCAATCAACGAAGGCATTACTGAAATTCCTAAGGACAACAGACTTCCATGAGCGGCTGTAGACTCTTAATGATGCCGTACACTGCACAAGACTGCCGCTCTGCGCTGTGACGTTATGTGCGTGCGTGTGTGCTCCTCCTATTTCTCTTTTTCTTTACTCTTCTTTCGATCTCCCCCCATCCCTTCCCCCCTGTGCAGGGTAGCATACCGGTTATGCCAAACTGGTTAACATCCCTGCCTTTCCTCTTTTTCTCTTATTTTCCTTCCTTCCTGCTAACCTATTTCTCTTCCTTCCGCATCACAGAAAAACTAATCAGCGAAACGTAAATGTCAACCAAGCCGACCCCTCTAACTTAAACATTTCCTCCCTCTTTCTCGGTTTGCGCGAAGACACAAACGCGTGCTATTTTCTGCCTCATGCACAGCCATAGATTTCCGTAGCAAAATAAATACACTCTAATGGAGAAAATGGTTGCAACCCTCTTCACTCCTCCCTCCCCCCCTTTGTTTTTCAGAGTGCCGTCTTGTATCAAATTAGGGCGATCGGTCTGCCACCTACGACGTAAAAGTTCCACGGCAAGTAACTCTTTAAGCAAATATATAGTACTGTCTCCCGGCCAGCATAAACTTAAACAAGTTCGTCTATATTGAAAATAATAAAAAGAATACCGGTTCTCCGCGTGCGTGGGAGAAAGGGATTAAAGTAACTCCCGAGAAATGAGATCGAATCGATATACGCGGGCACTCGTGTAAGAAAATGCGAAGAAGCGCCGCCCTTCAGGTATACAGGGTCAGTCGTCCAAGCGACCCCGTGGACAGGCGAAAACGCAGCGCGTACATGCATCTTGGAGGACGTCGATGAAAGAAAGTTCACTAAGTATTATGCCCAGTGCGGACAGCTCGTGCACCTTAAGTTGACAGTGCGGCGAGCGAGTGAAATTTATAATGCGGCCAGTAGGCGCATGCAGAGTGCGCTCTGGTGGGGCGGACGACGCGACCGAGGAGGCCTGCAGTTAATCACGCTCAAGCTCGGAGATTGCAATCATTTTCGCTGATTGACTCGTAACGCGCCGCTACGAGGACCAACACGGACGGAAACAGGGCTCAGGGGGAAATGTCCCGGGAGCGGTCAGGTCATTGAGCAATGGGTGTGCGTGCCCTTCGGCTGAATGAGTCTTCGGCGCAGTCACCCTGTCGGGAGCACGCGGTGCTCTCTCCGGAAGGGAGCGGCAGTGCAACCGTTTCATCCGCCCTTTCCGTGGCAATACACGGTCCCAAGTGAACTGCAGTAACCTTCGAAATATGAAGGGACACGTATGCTTGGCACTGTTTGCTTGCATGCGTAGTCAATGACGGGCATGGAAATATTGTGGTCGACAAACTATCTTTCAAAGAGTGTTACACCATAAGGCAGAGAGAGAGAGAGAGAGGGAGAGACGAAGAAAAGGAAAGGGAGGGAGGTCAGCCAGACGCGCTTCCGGTTTGTTACCCTGTACTGGAGAAAGAAAATCGGGGATAATACCGTGACAGAAAGAGTACGCCAGGCAAAGATATCAGAACCTTCGTGGGTTTGTGTGTGACTTAGTACGAGAAGCTAGGTTAGCGTGCAGTAGGATGTGTACGATTGCCACCAATAGCTAAAGTAGAACAAAAAAAAAAAAAAAAAACAGCCTGCTTGCGCGAGAATACGACGCCCAGTTTTCGCTCAATACCGTTCAGCTATAAGTTGGCATACGGTTCACAAGTGGGGCGTATCATGTTAACTATATAATCGTATTCGAAGCGCTTGTACTCACGCTTCTGTTCTTTATTCATTTCAAATTTCTACTAAAATCAAGAAAAGATAATATTCCTTATGGCCAGTTCCTGCAACGTCACGAGTGAAAATCTCCAGCACGGCTCTAACTTCAGTATCCTCACATTTAAGTTATGAAAACAATTTCGCAAGCTGTCCTAAGCGTGCGGGAACGCTTCACTCAAACTTTAAGCCACGCACGTATTACTGAATACACTTTTTTTTTTTTTGCTGTCCTGTTTTTTTTTTTTTTTCGGTGTGTATGCTTGTGCGCATGCCCATGACCGGTCTCTCCGTGCGCGTTAATCCGCTCGGATTACTCCGATAGGATTCCGGATGTAGCTTATCAGGGCCCGCCCAACGGATTCCGCAAGCGCTCTTTCATTCTTCGTGACCGTAGACGTGTGACGTATACAGTGTTTCACAACGCTCTTCGGGTCCGATTGCAAGACCCCTCCGAGCGTTTTATTTTTCTTCTTTTTTTTTTCCTCCCCTAAAGTGGCAGAAGACGGTGGGAATATCACAGGGGTTAGACGGCGTATGGACAGGCTGTCTATACTGTAAAGGAGATAAAGGATTAAATCTGACAGGAAAGACGAGGGAACGTTTTATTCACGATCACGTCGCTGTTGGTTACCTTAGCAACTACTATGTGCACCGCAAGCAAAAGTTAGCCGAGATTGGGGTCTTTGCGGCTCATGACCTCTGAAAAAACCCTCGCTTCGAAAATTACTACGTCACGTTTATGTAAAAAGCGGTACATGACATAGTCTAACCACCACCCCTAAGGAACATAGTAAAAGGATTTCACGTTTTACTGCGTAGGGAGTTTCGTATCAGGCGATTCTGAAACGCCGTGTGATAGTTTAATACCACGCGGGATTCCAAGCTCCCAGCTTCGGTGGCTTTTTTGCGCCAATGCCATAGTGCGTTTGGCGTTTGTGTGCATAGCAGAACAAAAGAAGGGGACATTTTGAGGGCTCGTTTTCTCCGTGCGACACAACATTAATGAGAACCAACAGAAAATCAGGCCAAGCAAAGTGCACGGGACGTTACTTGTGGTAATCATGGTATAAATGTGAAGACATTAAAGTGGACGAAAAGCCAACTTGCCGCCGACTGGGACAGAACCTGCAACCATAGGTCAGCAAAACTTGTGGAGCTCACTCAGACTCACTCATGAAATATATTTTGCGCTTAGGGCTCACTCGGACTCAGACTCACCAAAATATTTCTGAGCCGGACTCACTCGGACTCACACTCACGAAGATTTTGTTCAACCGGACTCACTCGGACTCAAACTCACCAAAACGTTACTCACCCGAACTCACTCAGACTCACACTCACGGTTTGATATGAGTCTGAGTGAATCCGAGTGAGTAGACTCATGAGTCCGTTAGCCTAGAATTAGCTTTTTCCAACACGGTGTCAATGCTCTTTAACACCGGTATCTCACGTAATCTGTGCTATTCCTGGCGCCTTTTCATATAGTACCTTCAAATACAAATTATGAGTGTTCGCAAAGCAGTAAGGTAATTTCTCTTCAAAGAGATGACAACATAGGATATATTTATCAAAAACTTCCCTGGAAGATTTGGGAGGGGGGGGGGGCGGTCAAGGCGCCTGGCGGCGTAATTCGCGCCTCTGATCAATAAATATTGGAATGGTGTATGAACGACACTGCTTTGGATTATGTGTGAGTAGACCTTAGTATAAATGTGAATCCAGGTAAGACTGATAGTAATGCTGAAGATGAGCAGATAGGACCACAGGTCGGCCAAAAAATGTGGAACTCACTCAGACTCACCAAAATTTTCTTGAGCCGAACTCACTCGGACTCGCACTCACGAAAGTTTTCTTCAACAAGACTCACTTGGACTCAAACTCACCAAAGTATTACTCATCCGGACTCACTCAGACTCACACTCACGGCTTCGACTGAGTGAGTGAGTCCGAGTGAGTCGACTCATGCGTGAGTTCGCCGACCTATGCCTGCAACCTTCCAATAACGCGTCCGATGCCATACCAATCGAGCTACGGTGGACGGTCGTCCTCCAATACACTTTATCGGGTAAACCTGTGCACTTAAACCTGGGACTGTTAGTCAGCGCCACTAGCAGCCATGGTAGCGAGTGTGGAACATCCTCCTTTCGCTTGCTGGCGTACGGTCAGCATGGCAGGCGCATGGCGCAATATCGCAGTGCTGCCGCTCTGTGTACTCCGATAGTGCCCCAGTGTACTACACGCCCGCTCGCGCGCACGTACTCGCTGTATACGCGAGTGCGTGCGCATACCGCGGGGGTCCACCGCCGCGGTGCCACGCAGAGCGACTCGGTGGCGGCGGCGGCGGCGTGCGCCGACGGTGCGCGAGCGCGGACGTCCCGTGGCGGCGGGGGGTGCACGCCTGCGCTGGCGAGTGGTGGCCGCGCAAGCCAGGGATATAAATGGCCCCGCTAAGGTGGGACGAGTCTGCAGAGGCCGCATCGAGACAGCCCCTCCTGAGTAATGGAGAGGGAGCGCAGTGCGGCCGGGCCGGGGAAATGGACGGCATCCGCGGCAAATGGAATGGGCTCCGACAACGACCACCCACTTTCTAAAAGCATCGTTTGCGGACCTCTTAGGCCTAACGTCCCGGCTAGCAACGACGGTCGGCCGTTTTAATTTGGCAGCGACTCCGAGAAAGTCGCCCTCTCCTTCCACCGCAGCCCCCCCTCGATACCACTCTCGCACACGAACACTAGCTGTGCAAGAGAATGAAGAACTGAAAACGGCCGCGATCGGTGGGTGGGAGAGAAGGCTGCAGACCGCCGTCCGTAGTGTATTCGTACTCTCTATCTTTTGTTTGACTGTTTCTCTACATTTTCGTGCGCGACGCTGCCTTGGTAGTCCAGGGACGCGCGGGCGCCCGTGCGCGCGTATAGTTTCTTAATTGCGTTACTTCAAGAGGGGCGACCTTTTACATTCACCCACCCGCGCGTTGTTTTAGCTCGTCCGTCGTTTTTCTTCCAGTTTCTTTTGCTCATCCGTGGCCTCCGCCCTTACCCCGCTGCCTTACCCCTCCCTTCTCCTTCTTTGCGCAGTATGAACCAGCGCGTATACTATACGGACGCTTGGGACGTATACGCGAGGTCGCTCCTTGGCTCGTGGATTGTTTGAAGGCTTTTGCGGGTAGGCTACGGGGATCCCATTCTGTTTCTGAGCGCGGAAACGCCTCGCCTGTGCTTGACCGAGTTAAGAGCGGGGCCTGATTGAAGACGCCTTAGTCACCTCAGTCGCCGAGCTGCGTGCACTGGTTGCCCGGTTGTTTGTCCACAGTGCTGGCCTAGAAATCGTACCAATGAGACAAACAAAAAATACCGTGAAACCTTGCGTTTACACGCCTGTTTTTTAACCTCGGCGGATGACCGGGTCTTCTCTGCCCTGCTTTCGGAAAGTTAAAGGATTGGCGTAAGGGGTAGCGAAGGCCCAGTGTGCTCCTTCGATTTTCCAAATGCACGCACGTGTACTGTACACGTGGGCTGAAAAAGAGGAGCGTGGTGCGCAACCGTAACAGAGGGTGTGGAGCTAGCAACGCCTACGTGAGACAAGCGTGGAAACAGGTGTTCGTGCTGGAAAATAAATTGGAGAAGACAGCATCCTCCCAGAGCTGAAAGCGCAACGCAACGACAGTATGCTACACAGAAAAATTTCGCGGTGCCATATCACCAGAGAAGACGTTCGAATAGGAGAAATCGGTGAAGAATAAAAAGGAGGAGGAGGAGGAGTAGAAGGCGGATAAAAGTTACTCACATAGTCCCTCGTGCATTTGCCTAAGACGGCTCGAAGGCGAAAGCCGTCTTCAATTTCTTCTCAGTCAATTGCATTGATGCCTCCGGGATCGGAGGCATTTGCAGTGTCTAGCAACAACGTAACTTGATGACGTCATCGTCACATCGTGGTGACATCACAAGTTCGGGTGACACGTGAGGTAATTGTGACGTTATATGGGAACGTCATCACATGGTGATGATTTTATTTTTTGCTGACACCGCCACCGCCGACGACGCCGATAGTCATTCTTCGCGTTCTATGAAGCATCTAAAGTTCTCGCCCTAATAATAACATCTGAGGCTTTACGCGCAAAAACCATGGTATCATTATGAGGAACGCGGAGGAGGGTGAGGGACAGAGAAAGAGAGGCCTCTGAAGGAGTATCTATCGGTTGCCAACAACATTGGGAATGGATAGCGTCCGTCAGAGACCGTCGAATAAGGACTACCGTTCGTATTATGTCCGTATATGCGCGCCATATAAGGACATAATACGAACAGTGCTAACTTATTAACTATTAATGGCACCAAGACTACATTTGCTGTATTTTCATCACGTCAAAAAAAAAATTACACCATCTTCCTCTAAAGGGAACCATGTGTAGAGGCGAAGCAGCGGGCGCTAACGCTTACACTGGCGGCGGCGTTGACGCTGGCGCTCATCGCGGCGTTGCGCAGGAGAGAAATCTGGGGAGGCGCAATCACGCAGTGATGGACCGGTGTTTCCTACTGGAACATGCCAATCGCTGCTAATGGGCAATGGGAGACAGAAGACTCCGATTTGACACAGAGACCCGCAGTCCGCTTTTAGTTAACGTGCACGCTGCGAATTTTTGTCGTTCGACAACGCACAGGAGAAATCTCCCACCGGCACAACCTTGCAGGTCAAGATCCAGTGGCCTATATATACGGGGTGGCCAGTGAACGGTTGTGCCGCGCGAGCAGTCGGTTTTTTCAACCAAGAAACTCGCTAGCAGACGCTGCCTGCGTCGGCGTCGCGAGGGGAGAGAAGGGGGGGAGCGTAGGAGAGGAGAGAGAGGGGGGAGACGCGCATGCGCAGTGGGAGTGTGGACGCCGCTGGCAGGGATGCCTAGAGGAGAGAGGGGGGGGAGCGTAGGAGGGAAGAGAGAGGGGGGGACGCGCATGCGCAGTGGGAGTGTGGACGCCGCGGGCAGGGATGCCTAGAGGAGAGAGGGGGGAGCGTAGGAGAGAAGAGAGAGGGGGGGACGCGCATGCGCAGTGGGAGTGTGGACGCCGCGGGCAGGGATGCCTAGAGGAGGGGGAGCGTAGGAGGGGAGAGAGGAGGGGAGGCGCATGCGCAGTGCGGGTGTGGTTGCCGCGGGGAGGGATGCCTAGAGGAGAGAGAGGGGAAGAGGAGGTTTTTATTTTTATTTTTTAATGGGTTTGCGCATGCGCAGTAAGGGTGGTCACGCGGCAAACCACCACCACCACCACCGGATTAAGCTTCGCCATAAGATGCTTCACATCTAAAAACTCACAAGGTCCTTTGTGCATTCACCTAAGAAGACTTGAAGGCGAAAGCCATGTTGTTGTTCTTGTCAGTTAATGTATGAGGGAGCAGGGAACACGAGCCGTGGCTTCGCGTGCCACTGCCAAGCGCCGTCTTCATTTTCTTCTCTAGAGGTCGCGCTCTCTCCGGTTTTGTTCGCCGCCCAAAGGAGGATGCTACAACGGCATCACGTGGCATTAAATAAGATGACGTCGCGCCAGAATTTGTGACGTCACGATGACGTCACAAAATTTTCCGATATGTGACGTCGTAGTGACGTCATATTGTGACGTCATCACTGATGATGATTTTTTTGCATCACTCGTCTCCGACGCCGCCGGACGGTCGCCGCCGACGGTCAAATTTCCCGTTTGATGAGGAATCGAAGGCTTTCGCCTTAATGACGTGATAATGTACAGTTCGCTTGCCAGAGTTCGCATTGCGATATAACGTTCACATGCATACATTTCTATCCGAGTTCTACCCACAGTATACGGACTAACACATCACTTCGTATAAAAGCTACACATAGCTGTTCATCACCAGTATTTATCTAGTCCAGCGTCAACTAAGAAGTATTTTAGGAAGATGTTCGCCTTTCGCTGAAGATGCTTTGGAAGCCACGGTTCCACGCAATCTTTGTAACTTGAGAGGGCGTCTGTCCAAACTTTTTAGCTTTTTCACGAAACTTCTTTTTTTTTTTTACATTTGCTTACTTTACGCATTCCAGCAGAACCTGACCAACATTATGACCAGAGTAGCGTTCCGGCGAGTAGGATCACTGTATCTTGCGCAGGAAACCGTTTGTGTACGCCATTTCTAGTCAAAATCTGTGAAGTAACGTCTCTATGTGTCGTGGGAGATCTGCCGCTATTCAAAATTTTCTTACTAGATCGACTTGAATGATTCGTTTGATTTAGTACTACTAAACCGCTCTCTATAAAACAGTGGTTAGCTCCTTGCGTCAAAATATTTCGGATATCTGCCGTAGACATAGAGATTGTGCAATGCCATCCTTGATCCAAGGCTTTTTCTGGCGAGTCTGTCTCCCTCTTCATTGCCCTTTATTCCAATGGGGCTGGGTATACTTTGAAATACGATGTTGCGACCCTGCGCTGAAGCGTATTCTCCCGTTTCTGCAATACACTGGGCTATTTCGCCATTTTTGTAAGGTGATCTCGCATTTTTGACTATCTGTAGGACGGGTTTGCTATCCCTACATGCTATCCAGTGTCGTATCTCGGACTTTTCGCAGACAATGTTAACTGCTTCCAAAATAGCTACTAACTCAGATGTCGTTGACGAATATTTATGTTATAATTGAAGGTAAGGAAGTTTGGAACATTTCAAGATTGCCCAGTATCTGTTACCCGCGATTCAGAGCCAACTGCAAAAGTTTTGAAAGAAGAGGTGACAGGATCTTTGGCGCTTCGCTTTCTCTATTTTTCCCGCTATGACAGCTGTGGAACACGCTGCGCGACCTCCGACAACCGGTAGTCCACTTGAGGTCACTCCAGGATTTACGGGTTGTCACGAAGAATTAGCGAACGCGCGAATTCACGAACGCGCAATCTTGAGAAGCGTTTTTGTGTTAATGGTGAAGCTGCTTAAGCTCGGAGTGAGGCTGGTGTTGTAGACAGAGAGAAAAGCTCGACGAGTATGCGCCATGTGCTATGTGCCAAGCAGCTCATGGCATAGCGTAGCCATGCGCAGTATAGTAAAGCAAAGGGGTGGGAGAGAAAATGTGGGGGGCAATGAGAAAGGAAAGGAGGAGGGGAGAGGGTAAGCCATAGCATAACCATGTACACTTCAGCATAGCAAGGGATGAGAAAGAGAAGTGAGGGTGAGGAGAAGTGGTGTGAGGTTAGGGGGCAGGGAAAGAAGGATAGAGGGCATAATAGAGAGAGATAAAGAAAGAAAGGTGAAAGAGGAAGGCGTAGAAAGAGATTAAGAAAGAAAGAAACATGAAAGAAAAACTTCCCCATCTCCCGCTAAAGGGAACCGTGTGGATGCGAAGCAGTGGGGAGATGGTTAGCTTGAGCGGGGAGAAACGTCGCCGCTCTTGTTTCGCGGCAGCCGCCCGGGCGCTCATCGCGGCGCTGCACAGGAGAGAGAATGAGGCCCGCGTGCCGTCATTTTCATACCACGCCCCCAGCGGAGCATGTGCTGTCGACACCTGCCGTGCGCCGCTCCGTAGAGGTTTCCTTGAGGAGAGAAAGTGGGTGAGCGTAGGAGAGGGGGGAGGACGCGCATGCGTTGTGGGGATGTGGGACGCGGGCGCCGCTCCGTAGAGCAGATGATTCCTAGAGTAGAGAAAGGGGATGAGCGTATGAGAGAGGGGGGAGAGGACGCGCATGAGCTGTGGGGGGGGTGTGGGACGCGGGCTCCGTAGAGTAGAGGATTCCTAGAGTAGAGAACGGGGGGTGAGCGTAGGAGAGGAGAGAGAGGGGGGAGGGGACGCGCATGCACTGTGGGGGGTGTAGGACGCGGGACGCGAGCGCTCCGTAGAGGAAGGGGGGTGAGCGTAGGATAGGAGAGAGAGAGGGGGGAGGTGACGCGCATGCGCTGTGATGGTGTTGGACGCGGGAAGGAGGGACGGACTAAGAAGAAGATCAAGAAAGAACTCAATCTGCGTTCGCCAGGTAGTGGCGCGCTTGCTTGCCAGCTTCGCTGTTTTACACAGATTTCACGGGGGCGCAACTGGCTTTAGTTTCTTTGTTTTCTTTTGCCGCGACGGCGAGACAAGATCTGACATCATCCAGCACCGAGTTTTTTATCGGCTGATTATCTCCCCGCAGTAATAGTGTTCAACGCTTCAGGTACAAGCTGATACACACCGATCAAAATTGTTCTCGAATACAAGGGTATGATCAGTGAGGTGCTAAGTTGCCCGGAGGCAAGAGCGGTTGCCGGCTGACACGGTACATACATGAGGCCAGAATTCGATGCATTAGGCTGTCAATTAAGAAACCGCGGCCGCCAGTACTCTCATGACGGTCGTCGGAGAAAGGAGACCTCCGCGAAAAGCAGCCACCCTGCGCACGCGTCGGCGGCGGGAAGTCACGGCCACGAACGGACCTTTTCTCCGACATAACCAGGTGGCCTCGATCTGCCCTCGCGGTGGTATAGACAACGCACACACACTCACAATCGGCTCTTGTCCAAGGTCCGCATTACCGGCGTCGTGTTTCGGCCGAGCCGAGGTTATTAAGACGCTATCCCGGACGATCTGGGCGAAGGCGGGCGTCGGCTCTCCCGTCCGGCCCGACCTCGCTGCGGTAGAAAAGAAGCTCGGGCAATTACGGCCCGATGATCCATCTTTGCCACCGCACGAGGCCCGGTCAAAGCTCCGAGAAAACGCCGGTCCCCTGTGCGCGCCGGTTGCGGCCGTCCCGCGAACGCCGAGCGAGGTTGCACGCCGACCGCCACTGGACCGGAAGTCGCGCGACCGGCGTATGGAAGAGTGTGCGCGGTGTTGGTGTGGAATAGTCCCGTGTCCTTCAGTTTAGCATATAGTACTCACTTTGTATATGCGCCAACATACCTAAGCGTACCCCTCTCCTCCTCGCGATGCGTGAGCGACGCTATCTTGTCCTGCATTCACTCTCGTACTGCCAACACTAATGATCCTTAGCACTACTTACTGTTGGCCAATGTCCGCTAATGAAGGCTATCAGCTGCCCCGATTGTATTCAATGTTAGTTCAATGATACTCTCATATAACAACCTGTGTTGACTCTACCTAAATTTCTTCTTCTTCCGGATCATTGAATCGCGACACCGACATTAGCGGTTAGGCGACAATTATTCTTTGAAGCAATTCCAACACACCGCTAACATTCGGAAGAAAGTCAATAAACGACTTACTCTGAGTTAAGCTATGCACTCAAGTGTACGCAGTTGCTGTGAATATACATAACCTCCAAATATTAAGTGGGAGGATTAAATTTTGCATGGCTAATCTAGAACACATGCTCTGGCGGTGCCCCGCGTTACGCGGCGGCGAAGTGATCACGCCGCCCAAATGGGAGGCGGCTGCTATCAGTTATGAACTCGAACAACAGTTATGGGCAGTCCAACGGGCCCGCGACGCAGCAGAGAGACTTGGTCTTTCTGTTCCGACGTGGGAGCGGCCCGCAACGCGCTAAAGCGAGTTCCGAAGGATGCATCCATCCATATATTGCATAGCGCGGTGCTGAAAGAGCGCGAAAGAAGGAAGAAGAGCTGGCGCAAGGGATTGCTGGTCGGTAGCTTGCAACCGTCCCTTGTCGTTTTGTTCCTGTAAAATGTTCGTTCCTGTAAAAAGGACAAGTATTGCGAAATATTAAACGAATGGCGATGACTATAACACACGGTACCGGCAGTAAACATCTCTGTTCATAAAAGTGATTGTAGATATAGCGATCATGCGTAAAGCCACCTAATAACTTTTTCAAGTGCGTCGTTTAACCTATGGTGTCACCCTTCAACACGAAGCTTCTCCTATTCATCGTGAATTTCAACGAAATTGTGGCTTTACAGTTTAACTTGACGCAAGGGACACAACGCTCCGCATGATAGCCAACAGTGAAAACCCACATTACATACTGCTGTTTCTCTCATCCGAAATTTCGTAATTGGGGCTGTGGAAACGGGCGCACTTCCACTCCGGTTCGGGGCTAGGCTCATCGCGTTGCTGCGACCGCTCATAAGGCCTCCCCCTAAGTGCCCACTCGGGCGCACTGATACGCGTATTCACGTGCATGTATGCCTAATAGGTCCGCCTGTGAGGGCCGCGCATACCTGCGCTCCGCCGAACAGGCTTCTAACTAGATTAAAACGTATCCCACCAAGACCGCGCCACAGTGTCGCTCGCCTGACCTCGAGAAGCGCCGGTAATTACGAGACGCTGGGGTCCGCCGCCAGATGGTGCACCCTATTCGCGGAAGGCTGTCTGCTCGAACACGATGAGCGACGAGCCTCGCGGTCCAGGTGAAGGAGGAGAGAGAGAGAGAAAGGTAATAGGAGAGAGAGAGAGAGGTAGCCAGTTTTAAGAAAACCGCAAGAACCTGAAATCCTGGTATTATTACCTAATATTTTATGCGGAAATACACAGTCTTACGCACGCTTCCGGCTCTTCGAAGAATGTGTTCACTGCAACTTGAGAGTAGGCGAGATGGCAAGCGCGGTGCTGCAAGCCTTCCCTTCCGTGAACCACAAGGTAATGGGTAACCGTAGTGATTACGTATTTTCAAAGCCTTCACTCCGCATAAGAACGTTTAGTCATTCGAAGCATTTCTGCATGACAGCCACCGTTGACGATTACGACAGGCATCCTAGTATGTGGCTCGTCCGCTAGAGGGCCAGAGCTGACCGTACCTATATGTACACGTAAAAGAAGCCTCGTGAAATTAGCCGTTGTCACTCGATCCTCAAGCAGTTCGCAAGCAAGCACTCACCGTGCTTGCACCCAGTGACCGTTCCTATACGTGAGTGTGATCCCCCTGATGAACGCGCAAACTTCAACGATCCGCACATTGCGCGTAAGACCTACAGAACAACACTTATGTGCAACGTCATCATAAATACGTACTATGCTTAGAAAGATTGCATTCTTCGCTTGCGTGCCGATAATTATTGTTAGCTCTGTAGCTCTTTCGAAACACAGCAGTAAAAAGAACAATCAGCTCTTTTAATTTGTTTTGGCAGTCTATTGCTTCTTAATCAATGCAATATTTTTCAATAGGCGCTTTTGTCAGACTAATTTTATAGTTTCAATCACTGTGTTAGTTCGCAACTGGGCTAAGTAAGACGAACTGAACCCTGTGCTGAAATGTGGTATTATCCGTACGCCTACAATATCAAACAAGGTAATGGGAAGGTGGGTTTTTCTTGTCGAGACTATTGCTTCTTGTCATTTTAAACATTGTGCTACTGGCCTTCGATTACAAGAAATAAGAACACTGATGAATATTCGTCAAACACGAAGATGAATATGATTATCGCAAAGAGAGAGAGAGAAGCTTTGCTGCACAGAATTTGCTGCACAGCTTAATTCACTTCATTAAGAACCGATCGGCAATCATTCTTTCACCTGCTTCCGCATTCGCATTCCGGAGGCTCCAACCTATAAAATATTTTCTCAAGGGTCCCACCAAAACATTCTACCTCGCTCAAGAACGCGCCTGGATGACGATGTAGATTTAATCACCGAGGTACGCGGTTCGGCGCAGCGTGGTGCCCGCAGCTCCGCGAATCACGCGGACAACAAAAGGGGGGACTTCAAATGACGGACAAGGACGCGACAATTAATCAAGGCGAGCGTTCTCACCGCATTGGGCAATGCGCCTACGCTAGAAGATGCTATAAGGCACTCCGAAGCAACAAGAGAAAAAAAAAAAATGAGTGGGAGTCTTATTGTCTTTGGCATAACTCCAAGGAACATGCGCGAACGCAGGTGGTTTCCTCTTGCTGCCCCGATACCGAGGAATGGTATCGCTTTCTTCGGCTGGCAACGGATGATGAACGACGGAAACGTTTTCTGGCTTCAGGAATGCCGTCTCCGCACCAGGGAGGAAATTAAATTCCGCGCAACTTCTATTGCGGGTCATTCCGTGGTCCCATTATACGCGGCGGGGAAAGAAAATTTCCGCAGCTGCACAGCGGCGAGACGAGGCGGAGACAATGCAATGGGGCCGAACTCGATTACACGAGGGAGCCATTATTCACTGTCTCCAACAAGCCAATTACCTTTATTCCCGTCTTTTTATTTGTTGTTGTTGTTGTTGTTGTTCTTGTTGCATTGTGATAGGCGTTGCAAGTGGGCAGGTTATCGCAAAACGCATTAACGTCGCCTTTCGAGATGTTTTTGGCCACTGACGAGAAATTCCATCAATTTTTTTTATGCGTAGAGCTAGAAATAGAATGTGAGACAAAAATTGGATGATTTATAATTTAAAAAAAAAAACACGAAAGGGTATCGCGAAAAGGACTCTCAAGTTAATATTGCAGAGTTCTCCCACCCGCACAACAAGACCTAGAGAACCACCCTTCGAAAGCTGTGCCACAAGTATTGTGTCATCATCATCATCATCATCATCAGCAGCAGCAGCAGCAGCAGCAGCAGCAGCAGCAGCAGCAGCAGCAGCAGCAGCCTGACTACGCCCACTGCAGGGCAAAAGGCCTCTCCCATGTTCCGCCAATCAACAGTATTGTGTAATCCACGCAAAAAAAAAAAAAAGACA
This sequence comes from Rhipicephalus appendiculatus, assembly GCA_030522465.1. Classification (NCBI taxonomy): domain Eukaryota; kingdom Metazoa; phylum Arthropoda; class Arachnida; order Ixodida; family Ixodidae; genus Rhipicephalus; species Rhipicephalus appendiculatus. Next base: position 1,112,960 of record JALIZH010032930.1, read on the forward strand.
TTTCTATATCTTTAATTTGGCGTTTTATTCTTTCCAGATCTTCATCGGCGCCATAGAATGCGTCCAGTGGTCACGAAGCCTCTCCTAATGGAATGCTGTGGAACGCAGTGAGTACCTTGGTCACTGCGTGTTCAAGGGGCTATTTTACGACAGACTGAATATGTGGCAGGCACGTTTTACAAATCGAATTGTGGGAACGAGAGTTATCTCCGTGCGCTCGTGATCTGTCCGACAGAAATGGCATTGTGATTGTCGTTCGAGGGCGTCTGTACGTTTCAACATCTTGATCTTGGTACGTAAGGCGGATAATGACTTGAAAAACGTATGGCTAGCTCCACTACTGTGAAACCTGGAAGTGCGTAGCACAGGCACCCAGCGATTCCTGTTCGTAGAGTTTCCGCTGCTGTGTTTACCAAAGCGTCGATGACGCCATTGTTTGGGGTAAGCATGTAGGGTTTCCCCGGCACATCTAGAATCTTGTTAGGGAGATTCACAAACTCGGTGTGCGACATGTGCCCTACTTTTTGCTGCGCTTTATCGTCTTCCTGCTTGTTACGGCAGTTGAGATACGCTTCGTGTGCAGCGAGTTCCGTCAGGTTGTTTCCCCCCATCAGATGTAGCGACGCAGCGCCGGCGAAGCGTAAGGGGAGGGGCATTGGCTCGCTCGGAGAGGTGGTGGCGCCCTCTCTTGAGCGGCTCCGGAGTCTGCCGCAGGTTTCCGGAACGTTTTTAGCGATTTTTAGTTGATTATGGCGCTTACTTCTTCTTTATTTCTGATAACTATATTATTTTAGACCTTGTTCGTGCATTTTAACCCGGTTTTGAGCATTTCTAGCCTTGTTATGGCCTGTATTGAGTGCTTTAATGGGAGCGTGATCACGGCTACATGAAATGTTATCATGGACGACAACCCGGGCACCCTTAAGTGCTTTGTACCTAAATGTCCAGTGCACCACCGATGTGTGGGCGGTATTGGTTGAATGTGCAGTGTTGTTATTGCACGCAACTTGAGCTACTCAGTGAACAACAATGGGCAGCCTTCCCTGCTTTAGTGGCACGAGCGCCGAGTGACACTCTTGCTTCTCTTCCAAGCACATCTGGTCGAGCACTTACTACCGGTTTAAAGGATATTCACAAAAAGTTCTCTATAACAAAAATGGGTGGTTCTGGTTAAGGAGTTACATAGGATGCAAATGATATCGGCGCAAAACTTTACCTACGATAAGGGGCAATCAACTGTCAGGATAATTAATGATAATTAATTGATGAAATTTGTTGAAAGATTGTGAGCCGCTGGTATGGTTGTGACACCTGAAGGAGGAGATCTCAATCACGCGCTTAATTCTAGATGGCCTCTGTGATCCCCTTCGGCAGAGCGCGTAACCATCCGTGTACACCAGGGCCCCCGGATGCCGACGTGCGAGTGCCAATACCAGAAACCAGTAGCAGATGTCAAGAATTAGGGTCATCCTGACATTTTTTTTTATATAGATAACATTGCAGACACAGCATAGGATGACAAAGATGAATTTACAACACTTTGCTTAAGAAGGATGATTGGTCGGCCTGTGGAATACATGCCCGTCAGCTTGCGAACACTTCTAGATGAATTGGAGCTGTTGAACGTTATTTTGTGTTTCAAATGAAGAACGAGAGGTTATTCAGCTGAATACAACGTGCTTCACGCATATGAAAACAGGAGGACTAACTTGATCTTTAATCTCGATGGTCAGAATCCCTTAGCAAGCGTACTATACAATGTTCTTGGAGACGACGTGAGTCGACGTAGTCGGATGCGCCTTGATTAACCCAAAGGATCGAGAATTTTCCACTAATACAGATTATAACTGCTCCAGTGTCAAGACCTGTAATCGACCTCTATGTTGGTAAAGACACGCTCAAACAACATTCATGTCTCTCTCTCCCCCCTCCCCCCGTCTTCTACCTTGTCGTGAAGCACCGGTGCAACGGCTGACGGTGTTTCGCTTGTCCCTTAAGGGCCTGCGCATTAAAGTAACACTGTAACACAACTTGCATTTGAGAGAAGCGCCAGGATCGGGGCCATATGAGCGTTTCACCATATTCAGCGATGACATGGCTGTTCTGCCGAGAAATATTGCGATTAGCCTGCAAATTATAAATCAAGCAGGAAGGCGTACACTTCAGGCGAAAACGTTCCAAGACGTCTCTGTTAAGACACTTTGACCACCTTATCATCGTTCACAGCCAGAAAGCTATAGGAGCAGATAGATATTAACAAAAACTGGATGGAGCTGATCTCGTTGAATGTAGGTTTGTCACTGCTTACACCGCTACTGGGAAACGCCAAGGCGCAGATATAAATGCTGTCACGGGGCAGTTATTGTCGAAATGGGATATCTGTGCTCCCGCTCTCACGTTATACGCACTACGCGTTGGATTCTCAGTCAACGAGACATCCCTGCGAGCGTACAGCGACACACGTGAAATCAATATTGTTTCGCTTTCTAATGTCCATTAGTGCTAGGCGACAACTCAAGCGAACATGGCATCCTTCTTTTCAGCGACCTCACCCCGACGTACGGCTTTTCCTTTCTCTTCCTCCTTTTACTCGCGTGAAAAAATGTCTTCCGAAATGGCGCTCGTACGCGCGTCCAGGCACAAAGGGGGGATAAGTCGGACAACGCTCGCACGCCCTGGTGTCCGTGCATCTGCGGCCACGCGCGTGCAAGTGCACCTGCGCATGGGAAAAAGACTTTACTCGGAGCAAAGATGACCCGCGTCGAAGTGATCCATCAAGTGAAACGACGGCACCAGTCGTATTCGTTCAATGCTTCGCTTCGAATAACTTTGGGGCGAGGCGCTGCTAATGAAATTCAATCAAAATGGCTCGCGACCATCATTGAAGGTGCCAAGCTCTATTATGGATAGGGACCCCCCACGAAGAGACCTATTGAAGAGGGCCGACTGACAAAAACTTCGGAGGAGGAGGGACTGAGGGGCTTAGGGAATTCCGATCGAGTTTTGCCGCTTGACTGACCACAGAGGGACAATCGTGGCACAGTTATTTTTTTTTCTTCTTCTTCTTGAACGTCTTAGGGCGGTCCCGCTGTTCTCCAAGTAAGCTTTCCTTTGTGCTGCTGCCTTAGTACAGTTTTGTTGGGTGCCTGTTTTGAGGGACATGCATTGTGTGTTCCGCATTAAGTGCGTGAGAGCGCATCACGCATGTCTGAAGAAGCGTTTAGAAGCTTCACTCTACGACGAGCTCGAGTTTCCTGCAACGACAGACGACGCAAGAGGATCCGATATCTCAACATAACTTCACCCAACGTAAAGCTAAACTGTCACAGGGGTTCGTATATTCAATTTAAAAGCGAATACGCAAATAGCGAATTTTAATACAGTAACGTTAATTCCACTTCAACTTCTATTTTAAGCGTCGCGTTTCGGCAGCCGTATGCCAAACCCTTTTCAGCCTCATCACGTTTTGATGTCTAGGCGCTTTAATTCGTTTTCATTACATTTGTATACATTCTTGCGCAGTACATATCGCATGATATCTATAAACTATTGTGATCTTACCTCCTCTCGTCTCTTTCCAAGCTTGTCATCTGGTCTCCGTAGATATATATTCTTTGTTTTTATTTCTACTGCAAGGATTACCTTTTCTTTCTTCCCTTCGACGTATTTCCGGGCGCCCGGCCTGGTATGTTCTTTCGAACATTTCGCACCGCCACACCTTAGGTAAACACTTTCGTCGGGCTAGGGGAAAAATAAAAACACGTTTCGCAATATCTAGACATTCAACGACCCCGATGTAGCCTCCCTATGAGCAGGAGCATGAAAAAGAGTGCGAAAATTTAATCAACGCGTTCTTCCGAGCGTCGTCGCTTTTCTTTTTCTTAATGATAACGCGGTCTCTCTTTGACGCAGACCAGAGATTGCGTTAGCTGCTGCGTCGCCGTAATTCTACTCGTAAATTAGGCGAGCGGACACCTTCGCCGATGTCGCGAGAGGAACGAACGCCCTCTAGCCACGAGGGCGGCATATAGCGTGTGTTGAGATGACCCGCCGTGGGCGACGGCGCGTATCTGCCGAAGAAATACGAGACGTTGCTCGCGGCGATGTGTATAGCGCGGAGAGCAGCGGCTTTGTGACGCATCGAAAGGCAGGAACGTGGGCTGCAGCCCTCGAATTTATGGGGTCCGATCCGCCCAATCGCGCGATTCAATACCCATCCCAAATGACGCCTTCTCTTTCACCGCGCATCAACTGACGGGCATAAACCGTGAACGCTTGCATCAGCCGATCATGGGGGGGAGACCACACTCGGGGCAGAGCGGGGTTGCACCGACCTCACTCGGAGCAACCGCTCACATTTTTTTCACGCCTGCAAATGTACACGGTTGGCTGTTCAACGTTCAATATTTGAGCGCTTTATTTATTAACAGGGTTGCCGTTGGTGGCTACTTTGCGCCAAATTGGCTACTTTTGGACCCCGTTGGCGACGAAAATTTCTAGTTGGTGCCATGGCTCTTTTTTAAACTTGTGGTTTTACTTATTCGAAATGGTTTTATTTATTCATCAATAGTAAAGACTCTTTTGATAATACCGCTTCTGTTCTATTTGGCTAGAAATTCGGCGATAATATCAAATGACATGGCTACTTTGGCTACTTTTGGCGTGAGTTCTGGCGCCTTTTCATGTCCACCCAACGGCAACCCTGTTTATTAATACCATTAGATTCGGACGCTTCGTGTCCGGTCACAGTCTCTCGTTAACCTTCTGACTAGGTCACTTTGTGTCCGTCTAATCTTGCTGCTTAACAATAATATCAGGGGTTTTGCGTGACAGAACCACGATACGACCATGAGGCACGCCGTAGGGGAGGGCTCCGGAAAGTTTCGACCACCTGGTGTTCTTTAAAGGAGCACTGACACAAAAATTTTGCACCTTGTTTTTTTTTGTTGCAATAGGTAGCTTACGACCCACTTATCACGGCTGGAAACCTCGTTTGCGCGAGTGCGCGACGGTTAGTTATTTACAGACGTTTTTAGAGCGCCCAGTCGCAGTTTCGGTTTCAAAGAGCACCGAGCTAGTCAGGAGCAGTTCCGGTAGCAAGATAAACGCAGCTGGTCACGTGACCAATCAGAACTGTGACGTAGGCGGCGCGCGCGAGGGCGGGTGCCGCCTACGTCAGGCACGGAGGAAGAAATCGCAGGTAGCGCAAGGGCACAACCAACAACCAGCCAACACAAAATCGTGACGTAGTTTGTTTACATTGCTACCGCGTTGATGTCGGCGTCGCGAGGGGCTCGCATCTCGCTCAGTCGTGCGGCATGCACTTTGAAATTGATTTTAAATATGTTCTAGGCTATATTTGCCCTTGATATTTCGTAGGCGTTGTCTATGCCTCCACATACATCTATTTCACTCATTATCTCGCCTTCGAAATTTTGTGTCAGTGCTCCTTTAAAGGGGCCCTGCGACACAAGTTAAGCATGTCGTTTTCATCGCTTCTTCTGGAACGGCTGAATGCACATATACCGTTGCGCAAGTGGCAACGCGAAACACAAAGCTGTTATCATTATATTTCAGTGGAAAAAAAATTCCCCATCTCCCGATAAAGGGAACCATGTGTGGATGCGGCGAAGCAGCGGGGAAATAATTAGCTTGAGCGGGAGGAACGTCGGCGCTCTCATTTCACGGCCGGCAGCGGTCCGGGCGCTCATCGCGGCCCTGCACAGGAGAGAGAATGAGGCGCGCGCGCTCCGTCATTTTCATACCGCGGAACTACCGTGGCGCCCCCCAGCGGAGTATGCAGCTGTCACACCACCTGTCGTGCCCGCCGCTGCCTAGAGGAAAGGACGGGGGGGGATCGTAGGAGAGGAGAGAGAGGGGACGTGCATGCGCTGTGGGACGTGGGAGCAGCTCCGTAGAGTAGAGGATTCCTAGAGGAGAGGAAGGGGGGTGAGCGTAGGAGAGGGGACGCGCTGTGGGACGCTCCGTAGAGTAGAAGATTCCTAGAGGAGAGAAAGGGGGGTGAGCGTAGGAGAGAGAGGCGGAGGGGACGCGCATGTCCCCCTCCAAACACATGCAAGCAAGATTAAGGAATGGGGTCAACCTGGGCGACAGACACCACCTGCCTAGCCATTGCTAAGCAGCCTCTCTGTGCTCTCGGCCATGACTCTGATGACTGTAGTAGTGGTTGACGGCCTTCATATTACTACAGTGTTCTGGTTCGCATAATGGGTGCTTCGCTACTTCATGAAAGTGGCCGGACGCGGGACGGGGACGGGGGGACGGGGACGGGGGGACGGGGACGGGGGGACGGGGACGGGGGGACGGGGACGGGGGGACGCGGGACGCCGGACGGACAGAGCCCCGAGCATAAGATGCTTCGCATCTAAAACCACATTGGTTTCCGACTAGAGCGACGCAAAACGGCTATTTTTGGGATCGAAAGTGATATTGCATCACGTGGGAGGGACAACATTGACCGGGCGTTCTGACTGGTATGAGGCGACAAGTCGCACGTAATATTCATGAGGTCCCAGCTAGGCGACACTATTCCGCGCTAAAAATTATAAAGGCAATTTCTATTCTTCCTCAGATACAAAATGATTTCTGCTTTTAAATATGAAAATTTGAAAACAATTGCAAAACTACGCTAGGTGCGCTGCACAACGACCACCAATAGGCGAATCATCAAGCGAATATTCACGAGGCGAATCACGAGGCTAATCTTCACTTGACACCACTATGTCATGTGAAGTAACGTTATTAGATAAAGTTGAAAAATATTCAAGCGTTTAGAGTCACATGACCTGAACGTATTCAGCATGCGCGAAGGACCGATATGGAAAGACGATCTTGAATTTAAGAATGCGCGGAGTCCGAAGGTGCCACGAGGCTTTCAAATGAGGAAATTGGCTGGAATCGAACCAGTGACCTGCGATTACGACCGTATTTCGGAGTTCCCTGCGTGCGTCAGAATAATATCGTGGTTTTGACCCGTAAAACCACAGAATATAATTTGAATAAATCGGAGTTTTCCACCATACGGAAGGCTTAACCATCACATAGTGGTTTTGACATGTCAAGCTTATACAATTCCTTATGGACGTCGTTTATACTGTACGTAACATTATCGCTTAATTACATGATATTATATGACATAATACCGTCGTTTACTCATACAGTTCTCGCTCCCGCAGATATTGAAAATGTCGACGATACATGTACACTCCCTACCGACCATCCCTTCATCTGCATTGCGTGCACTTCCCCTATCCACCTCACGACAAGCAAAATAAAGAAAAAAAATCTGAGCCCTCACAATTCGATAAAACAAGACATGCCCATAAAACTGAAAGCGTGATTTAATGCTAATACAGCATGAAGACTCTTTGGTTCGAAAATCGGTTACGTACACCACAGTCCTCGACATATACCAATATTTATGCTTCTTCCCGAAAGAGAAAAATTTTCCCGCTATATTGGAACAAGCAAACAAGCGTCGCCTCACAATGCTCCTGTCGAGCACGGGCCGATCTCGCAAACTGAGATATATGTGACGTGCCCGTTGAATGGCTCCCATCGCTGCGTGCGTGCATGCGCTGGGAACGAGACGCGGCTCCAAACACGGGGCCTTGTAATTCCGTAGCGGCGATCATGTGCGCGCGAGAAATATGCTCGCGTCAATTGTCTGCTTCGCTTGTCACGATGAGGGGCGCATCTTCGCTTACATACCGAGAAGACCGAACGCTGCGTTCTTCTCAAAGACACCTCCCCACTTCACTTCGCTCCGCATACGTCAGCTGGAGCTTCAACTTGCGCTTCAACATACGGAGCTCGCGTCGTGCGACGCGAGAATGTCTCTATTAGTCGTGCGCCCCTTCCTATTGCGCGCACCGCGCATCTCGTGTAAATTGTAATCGCGCTTTCGAGATCCGTGTGGGCCTCATTGTACAAGTGACACGAACACTCCCGGCCTTGTATGCACCGTTCGTTCGTGCTCTTCTTTACTTCTGTCCCGTTACTCTTGCTGTTCTTCTTCTTCTCCGAGCCTTCATTTACGCTCCTCTACAGCGTCATTCGATCGTGATTGAAACTTTCTTTCGAGCGTGTCGCGCTACCATTGTCCGCAATTTGTTTTCCGGATAAAACGAAGCGTGGCAAGCTTTCCTTCGAGTGCCAAGACTGAATATCGCTTTATTTTGTTGCCTTTCTTGTTTCTACGCGTCCCTAGCGGACGTGCGCCTTTATGCCGGTTGTATGGTGTGTTGTACGGCGCTGTGGCAGGGACGTCAGTTGGTCGAGGCGCCGAAGCGAAGACCTCTTTCACGCTCTCTCTGTGTCTCCTCTGTGTGTCGTATGTTCAGGACTGCAGTCCCCAGCGGAAAATTCCGGTGTGCTTTCTTCAATCGCCAGCACTACCTGTGCATCCCCAAAGACCGCAGTTTTAGGATGGTGAAAGGTAGCAGGCGCACAGAAATCTCGATTCGCTTTTTGTTTCCAGTGTGCCGATAATATCCAAAATTGAGTATATAGCCTGCTGCTGGCACGAACCGTGCACATGGAGAGGTGTTGACCATGCCAAGCACAATTCAAAAAGAGAGAGAGAATAAGGGTAGAAGAAAGGCAGGGAGGTTAACCTGGGCTGAGCCCGGTAGGCTACCCTGCACGGGGGGGGAGGGGGGAGAGGGAAGAAAAGTTACAGAGGAGGAGAGAAAAGTCACTCAGCCGACGCAACAGTTCCACGTTTGACTTCACAAACGACGAATCAGTCCGGTGTCCTTGAGAAACCGTAACAGCGCTTTCGTTGCCTTTCGGAGCTGTGATGGGCATCCCCATGGTCCCAATACCTTCTCGACTGTGAAAACTCTTCCGTCCAGTTGATGTAGCGCAGTGCGGAGGTGAAGCCTCTCGTTTGCGTATGTCGGGCAGCAACAATTCAATATTTGTGAAGAACTATTGAGCCTATGCTTAGAAGCTTGTCTCTGTATAATGATATGTGTATATGTGAAGACTGTGCGCTATGCCTGGCGTACACGCGCGCTATGGACAACTGGTGCACAGAGAGAGAGAGAGAGAAAGGTTAAGTGAAATTCAGAGAGGTTGACCAGAAGAAAATCATCTGGTTTGCTAACCTGCACTGGGGAAGGGGTAAGGGGGGGGTAGAAAGGTAAGAAAGAGAAAAAAAGAGGAAGGGTAAAAATATAAAGAAACACACACACGCACACACACGCACACACACACACACACACACACACACACACACACACACACACACACACACACACACACACACACACACACACACACACACACACACACACACACACACACACACACACACACACACACACACACACACACACACACACGCACGCACGCACGCACGCACGCACACGCACACACACGGGAGTGTCATAGTCGTTTAGCGGGGCCGGTTGACCAGAGAAACTTTAGCAGCGCCTTCGTCGCTTTCTGGTTGGAAGCTCGAATGTTCCGGCACTCCAAAACTGATTGCTCGGAAAGCGGCTGATTATCGAAGCGTGCTAACGTTGCTGGGAGCCGTTGTCTCTGGGAGCTGTAGTGAGGTCAATGACATAGGACGCGAGTAATGGTTTCCTCGCTGCCGCAGTGATCACACGCGGCACTGTCAGCCATTCCGATTCGGTAAGCAAAGCTTTTCGTGAATGGCACTCCAAGCCACAGGCGGCAGAGGACTGTTGTTTCGGATCGGGCTAGTCCGGAAGGAATTTGAAGTTGAAGGGACGGATCCAGACGGTCAAGGCGGGTATGCATAAGACCTTACATATTCCACATTGAATGCGTTAGATCACGCGCGAGCGAGTGAATCTTTGATGCTGCATCGGTTCTTGATAGTGGAATGGCTTCCTGCACGCCACAACGGGTTCACAGCAGCTCATTGTAATATATACTATAACCATGTTGCGTCATACATCCTCTCCCACTCTCTACGCCGCGGAAAACATTGATCACGTCGCCATTCGACGGAGTGTACGTGGTCATCGGCAGGTCCATTCCTGCCGAGCATCCCAGCACCAGGGTCACCAGAAGCCTCCCCCTTCAACTAGTGTCGGATACGGCAACCACTCACTCTCACTAAATATGAGGACAGCATGTTTGCATACTGCTGAAAGGCTTGTCCAAATGCCTTCGCAGTCGAGCAGGTGAGACCATAGGTCTCTTCCTTCTCGAGCGAGGAGTCCACAGCACTCAAGTGCTGCGGGCTGCACACTCGAGAAGGAAGTGACCTGTAAAGTGACCTAAGCGTCAGCCTACACCAACGTTTCAGTTTCCGGACGGCGAGCCAACAAGGCCTCCTGTTCACTTCGGGACTACGGACAGTGCACAGCAGGACCTTCCAGGTCCTTCATTTTTCTGAGGACATCCCCACCCTTGTCTTGACCCACATCACTTGCAGGCCCGACGAAAAGACGTGCATTAACTCTTCCTGTCTGTGGTGGTTCCTGCCGTCGAGTTGGTCATGAGCCAAATCTCTCTCTTTTCTTCGTTCCCCATTCCCTACGACTAAACAGCGGTTGAAGCGCCCACGATTTGAGAAAGTTTTTGGTCTCCACTTGATAAGGTCACGTCAACTTGCCCCTCACTGCCATCATGAAGATATCATGGCTTTGTGACGTAAAACCACAACTATTATCATCACCTTCATCTTTCCTGAGGGCTAGCAGGAAACTTCCAGGCCGACATCTCCTCTTTACTCTTCAATAAATATTACATTCTTCAATCTTTACACGAGTACAAGTTAGCACATCTGGGATGACGCCTAAAGATAAGGGACGCCGTATCCGAGATTTCTTTTTTCTCGGCTGCTGACCTGAAGGTCGCGGGTTCGGTCCCGGCCGCGGCGGTCGCATTTTGATGGAGGCGAAATGGTAGAGGCCAGTGTTCTGTGCGATGTCAGTGCACGTTAAAGAACACCAGATGGTCAAAATTTCCGGAGTCCTCCACTGCGGCGTCCCTCATAATCATATCGTGGTTTTCGGACGTAAAACCCCACATATTATTATTATTATTATATTTCTTTTCTTCTTTACGAGCTTCAAAACTTAAATTTACGGCTGTCCACGCACATCGGCCAGATCGAGATTCGGCCATCGTGTGCCGAGAACAGAACCCACCATCTCGAACGAGAAAGACACACTGCCCCTGAGCCCTCCTCCAAAGCGGGCTGTAGTCCTGAAGATGCGGCAACGCGTGGGGCTCTCGTCAGATTCCCGCTGCCGCACGAAGCCACGCAGCGAGCGAGCGCATCCTTTTGCAGATTGCGTTAGACGACGAGCACATGTTTCGGGTCGCGTTTTTGTTCGCGGAAAAACGCGGGCAGCCGGCTCCCACAGCGCGCGCTGCCGGCGAAGCGCGACGTTCCACGCGATGGGGAGATATATCACGTCCGCCACATTCAATAGCTCACAATTCGAGCGACGTTATTGGCTGCACTTCATTTGAGTGCCCGTTCCGCGTGTAACGTGCCCCCCGTGTTTAATAAATGGCCCTAAGTGCGAGGAATGTACCACCGTCCGTATATGTATACACACTTCGATGCTTTAAGACGTGTACGCAGGCACTTACAACAATTTATAGTTCTTCTTACAGCGAAGCTGTTTATGCCAAAGGGTTCCGTGTACTTTTCGTGTGCGTCAACTACAACGCCCACGCTCTGATCACTTGCGTGGCTAACTTGCTATGGCTCCGCGAGGTGGCGGCAGCTGTACACGCTGGGGCCCAAGAAAAAAAAATCACGCCATATCCACGAAGTGAATGATGATGAGTGGGCGAAGCTTGATCGTTTTCATCCATGGCAGAAAGAGAATGTGTGGCCTGAAACGCGCTTATACTTCATGGTCATCAGCGTCGTCGTCATCGTTATCACGTGTAGTGGGTACATTCCACTATACTGGAACGCGCTTATACTTCATCGTTATCACATGTGGTGGGTACATTCCACTATACTGCGTCATCGTCATCTTTATCACGTGGAGTGGGTACATTCCACTATACGTGGCTATCTACCTACCTACCTACCTGCCTACCTACCTACCTACCTACCTACCTACCTACCTACCTACTACTACTACTACTACTACTACTACTACTACTACTACTAAAACAACTACAGAGGAGGGACAGACCCACACCCTTAGGAGCTTCGCCCCTAAAAGAACTCGCAGGGTCCCTTTTGCTTTCACCTAAGCGGTCGTCTTATTTTCCTTCTTAGTCGCTGTATTGATACTCCCCCGTCCACGTCCGAAAGCTTTCTGCACCTAGAGCTGCTTTGCACTTCCTCCGCGACCGGCCCACCTTTGACCAAGCGACGATATCATGTGATGGCCCCGCCACGGTGGTCTAGTGGTTATGGCGCTCGACTGCTGACCCGAAGGTCGCGGGATCGAATCCCGGCCGCGGCGGCTGCATTTTCGATGGAGGCGAAAATGCTTGAGGCCCGTGTACTTAGATTTAGGTGCACGTTAAAGAACCCCAGGTGGTCTAAATTTCCGGAGCCCTCCACTACGGCGTCTCTCATAATCATATCGTGGTTTTGGGACGTTAAACCCCAGATATTATTATTATATCATGTGATGACGTCACCGTGTAACTACACGTTATGCAAGGCCACAGTGACGTCAGTATTACGTCATGATGACGCCATGGTCACTTAGAGGGGTCCTGAAAAGAAAATGAAGCTGCCCGGTTGTAATGTTCCCTGCTTCAATAAGGATTAGACATGCGGATTCCGAAATATTTCGGCGCAATAGTCTGCCTATAGTTAATGACGCTCCTTTGAAAGCGCAGTTTTCTTGCGCTCCTAAGCGACCACGCGGCACCACCGGCCGCCATAGGCACTAACGTGTGATGTCAGTGGGACGTCATGCTAAGAGAAGTTGTGAACACAGCACTAACTTTTTTTTTTCTAAAATTAATAGATTTATAGGAACCTAGAAAAGAAAAAAAATACCACAGCAATTTTTACGCTCTTAGCAAGTACAGCAAGTGATCTGCTTGGTTGCGCTTTCAAGTACGTCCGGATTCCGTCCCGTGTGCATTCTTGCCTTCCCGGTTGCCTTCGCTCGCTAGGTTCAGCGTCCCAGTTTTTTCTTACTGGTTGCGTTAGGTCGTGTTTTATGGCGTGTTTTGGGTGGCTTAGTCCTCGCTATGCCAACCGTGTGCGTGGTCAGACAGTGTCGCACAATTTATCAAAGCGGAAACAACGTTCGATATAATGCTACGAACCTCGGTCAACTATGGCTCATCAACATCACTGCGTCGCCATGTTTTGTCGACGACCGAGACTTTTCATTGGCTGACTTAAAGTGACGTCAGCTGCACAGTTGAAGGGAACGTGAGCTGGGGAATCGAAATTGTGCTTTTATAGCTATTAAATAAACCCGGACGATGACACAAGTCGATGTATAGTATTGAATGGACGGCCAGAATTCTGGACACACGTAGTCGAAAATTTTCGGAGAACGTTTCACGACCCATTTCATAAATGAAACCAACAGCTGCGGAGTAGCACATTCCATTTCGTGTTTTGCAGTTGCCATGGCAAGGTCACGCGTATTTACAGAACTCTCGAAGAGCAACGTGCCTACCAGAAAAGACGAAGGGAACAGCAACGGGAATGTCAACAGCGCCGGCAGGCGGCGAAAATTGAATATCGCGCAGTAAGCGCCAAGCGTGTTCGGCAAGCCAGACGAGATGACTCACGTCACGCCGCCGAGAATGCGGCAGAGAGACGCATTTCTGTGTCTCCTCTGCATCGCGCACTAACAAGCTTATCTGGTGATCCTCCTTGATATAGATTGGAATGGCTGACACTTTTATTGAGCCTGAACAGTTAGATTTGCCACCTAAGAACTAGAGAACTCAAACTTAAGACATCAAGAAACAATTTCTTCAGATAAATAAAATAGAGAGAACAATGAAGACGTGACGGCGGTAGACGAACATGACTGTTTTTTTTGTTTTTTTAGAGGGCTATAAATATCTCGTTGTGGGACTTTTGACTGCACAGTATGAATGAGTACAGTTATTTATTAATCATAAGTAGCATTGACACAGCGCATGGATATTACTAATGCATCACAGTTGAACGAAGCGGAACAAAATACTGCTACTGCTGCTGCAGCTGATGCTTGAAAATGCAAGGAGTAAGGAATAAATAATTAGAATACTGGTGGAGGAAAATACAGGGTAGAGAAATGAACGGAGTGCACTTGAATAGTCATTTTCAAGCGTATGAGTATACTTTAGCACCGTTAATTAAGTTGATCTTCCTAAGATGGTGGCACTTTAAATGATCCTATAAAGTACTCTACATGTCAGCGCGCGAGCAGTGATTGGACTCGAAGAGAGCAGGGCGCAGCGGGGGAATCCCCTTCACTGCTCTCCTCCTTTTTCCAAATGCTCCTTGTCCGCTTAATTTGACGTGCCCCGGAGACCCGGCGCTGTCTACAAGTTGTTTACGTCCACCGGACGACGGGCCAGTCGCCGGTGTGTCACCAGGGGGTCCCCACGCGAACTGCAGAGAGCCGCCCCGGTGGTTGTTGTGGCAATGTGAGAGCGTGCCGCTCACGTCTCTCTTCGGGTATCTCGCCGGGTGGCATCGCGGTTGCGTTGTCGGCACAGGACGTGCCGTATACTTCCGCGCAGTGCTTCGTTCACAACACTCCAACTGTACACTGTTCCTACTGTCATGCGGGAATAGAATACAAAGAAACGTAGATGAATTCATCTCTCTCTCTGAGGGTTTCCCTAAGGTTTGGAACAACCTTAGGTTGGAACTTCCCAAGCTTGGAACTTAGCATGAAGTAACCAGCCATATCCGAGTGTAACAGCTGTAACATCCTGCAGTAACTTCAAAATACTTTTTTCACTTCAATAAAGGTCCTTTTTTCTCTCTCTCTACAGTAACTTCCGAAGCGGAGATTGGGAGGCATTCATGACGACTTCGCGTTAACTTGCACGCATGAGAGAAAGGGCTGTCGTGCTTAATAACTGGATAGTGAACATGATACAGGATTTTCGCATCAGGGTAACTTTGCTGGGTTAAAGAGATTTTTATAGACTTTTGAAAATACTGCAACGCAGCACACGCAAACTGAAAGAGAAGGAGAATGGAAAGCTAAGAATTAAACACAAACAAACAAGTGGACACTTACGCACGAACTGAGTATGGCTTGCAGGAACTCAGAGGCTTGCGTTAAATATATATGGTTTCGAGTTTTCTTGCGTTTACCGAACTGGTGCGTCAGAGACTCCGGTGAGCGCTGATGTGAGGTCACGTATTGTAGGCATATTTAAAACTCTAGTCGCCTGCTTGTAAGTGAGAAATATGAGCGAGAAATCCGTATAAACTTCTATATGGCACCTAATTAAAGATATTTCGGCTCAGTATTTACAACAAATTCAATCAGTAAAGAGTTGCAAATATGCTCACGCCATTGTTTTTAGTTCAGCATGACAAGCAAGCAAAGGGTCTGTTTTCGAGTTGAGATCGACGACGTTGGAGTCACATACTTCTCGTTCGTCTACTCGTAACAGATAAACACGCGTTATGGTGGGTGGGCGCCTAGACGTTGTGTGGCTGAGCACCGAGGGTTTGATACATTATCACTGCATGAGCGGACGCTGAAGGCGAAGACGTTCGTGTGCCGATAATAAGCGCACAGGCGGTCAAAATTAATCCGCCCTCCTTCCAGCCCACCCTGACCTGCAGCGTCTCTGATTGCCCCTGAATTCACTGGGAACGCTAAACCCCGTCAACCAGACAGACACATGTAGAGCGATTAATGCCTTTTATAGGCATCGAAACTACCGTCTCTTACAACCACTTCTCCTAATCGAACGGAATGCGCGACGCCTAATTCTAGACTAGGACATTCGGGCAAGGCTGGACAGGGCAGTGATACATAGTTGAAGTGCCCTTCGTTACTCTCAACTTCTCTCCTCGGGCCCTGGCTGCGCTGACCACAGCCCGCAGGTCACACTGCACCCAACTACGTCTTCGGTGAGAACCACGGCCCGCGACGACCACCGGGCTTCTTTTAATTATGCCTGTTACGCCGGCTGCTGCAGGCATAGAAGTGGTCCGGCGCGCATCGTCGAGCCACCGTCCCGACTGGAGCTGTTGGTTTGATTGATCCCGCGAGTTCAATGGCCGGCTTTGAAACGGCTGCTTCTCGGTTCGTAGAACGCGCTGCTTTGCCGTAGCAGTGCTGCATGCACGTGCGCAGAAAAGAGATGAACCTCGCTGGCCTCTCGGGGTTGTTCCGATTCCTGTACGGCACCTACCTAAAGACGGCGGATCGTCACGCCTGCCTTTTTCTCTTTGTTCTTGCTGTATTCCATCTTACTGCGTAGACTGGGAACCTCTACTTAATAAGGTCGGCTTACATAATTAGGTCGGCTTACATAGCACTATCTTAGCTATGTAACATCCATATGTGTGCTGGTTGTGGACTCTGTTTCTTGCACAACCACTCAGTAAAAAGACAACCATTAGCTGAATATTCTCAGCGCGACAATTATGCCTGATTATGAGCGCAATTACTCTAACAAAGCAAAACATGCTTATGCCTTATTTCAAGGCGTATGCGTTTTAGAGCGTCTGCTTTGTCGGTCTCTCACCAGAAAGGGGCTGTTTAGTATTAGGGGCGAAGCACCTTAGGATTTAGCCTTGTCGGCATGCCATGCAGTCACGGTATGCCATGTCGTCACGGTCCATCATAAACGGCGAGAGAGAGGGCTAAATCGTATAGGGAGGAAGAACATTACCACCGAGAGGGGCTTTGCGACGTCGCGCGTCCCATGAGTTTCGTCGACGAGGATTTGCGACGTCGGCTTCTCATGTAGCCACGGTGTGCCATGTATTCACGGTCATAAACAAGAACGCACCACAAAAAAGCCGGCAGATCCCACGCACTGTGGGAATCGATGTAATGCGAAGCAGCCAGGAAGGAGCAAATCATGCTTTACATAATTTGCATGTCATGTTTTACATGTTAGGACCTGTCATTTATGTTCGTGATACAGTCATGTCACTCAATACCAAGTTTGGTGAATATCAAGCTAACGAAATGACCGCGAGCGCGCCATGAGCGTGGCATGCAAGTCATGTCGCTCATGACATGTCATGATTTCCATATTGCCACTTGTCAATTATGTTCCTCATACAGTCATGTCACTCAATACCAAATTTGGTGTATCTCAAGCTAACGAAACGGCCGCGAGCACGCCATGAGCGTGGCATGCAAGTCATGTGCCTCATGACATGTCATGATTTCCATATTGCCGCTTGTCATTTATGTTCGTCATACAGTGACGTCACTCAATCCCAAATTTGGTGAATATCAAGCTAACGAAATGACCGCGAGCGCGCCATGAGCGTGGCATGCAAGTCATGTCGCTCATGACATGTCATGATTTCCATATTGCCACTTGTCAATTATGTTCCTCATACAGTCATGTCACTCAATACCAAATTTGGTGTATCTCAAGCTAACGAAACGGCCGCGAGCACGCCATGAGCGTGGCATGCAAGTCATGACGCACATGACAAGTCATGATTTCCATATTACCACTTGTCATTTATGTTCGTCATACAGTCATGTCACTCAATACCAAATTTGGTGTATCTCAAGCTAACGAAACGGCCGCGAGTGCGCCATGAGCGTGGCATGCAAGTCATGTCGCTCATGACATGTCATGATTTACATATTGCCACTTGTCATTTATGTTCCCCATACAGTCACGTCACTCAATCCCAAATTTGGTGTATATCAAGCTAACGAAACGGCCGCGAGCGCCCCATGAGCGTGGCATGTAAATCATACTTTTCATGACAATTTAGTCATGATTTTCATGATATGACCAGCCATTTATGTTCGTCATACGGTCATGTTATGCCATACCAAATTTGGTATAAATCCCATTAACGATACGGCCAGGAGAGCACAAAGTCGTAGGCGGCTAGATAGATAGATAGATAGATAGATAGATAGATAGATAGATAGATAGATAGTCAGATACGCTCAAACTCGCCGAAGTTCGCTAAGAAATGCTTCGCATTTAAAATGTGTCATGTGGTCACGGTCCATCATAAACGGGTATGCACCGGAGAAATTGGGCAAATACCACAACTCTCCACCGGTCCACTAAAAATGAAGAAGGCAACAGTTAGCCCAACAAAACATGCCGTAGGGAACTCAAACCGGGCTTGTAGTAAAGATTAAGAAGAAGAAGTTGAAGAAGAAGAAGAAGAAGAAGAAGAAGAAGAAGAAGAAGAAGAAGAAGAAAAGGCACCTTAGGGTAATCTGCATTAAGACGCAGTTTTCCAACGACGTTAGTGGAGCGGAAGAACCCTTCCCTACATGCCCGGTTTCAGGCGCTTGGCACTATACTAGCGCTCCATCAAACAAATCTCTCAAAACACTGCATGCAACGCCCCTCCCCAGGTTTCACGTGAGTGGAGCTGAAACACCCTTCCCTACATGGTTCGCCCCCTCCCCAGTTTTTTTTTATTTCGTCGAGGATCGGCCTATCGTCGCGGCTACCTGAAATCACCGTTTCACGACCCCATAAATGAATGTTCATGTATGCGACCACACATGGCCTGACGCTACGAATGTATAACGTCAGAGCTTTGATTGAACTATTTTGTTACAGAAGCATATGGGTCCCACAGTTATAAAAAAAAAATGCCCCCCACCTCCCCGAAGTGAATCGTGAGGAAATGCGAATGCATTTCGCACGCGCTTCACTCCATTTATATATGGTGGTTGTGGTTCGAAGAAGGAAAAGGCGCCTAATTTCTGCAGCCCGGTCGGGAGCACGGCGCAGCGCCTGTTCTTTTTTTTTTCCTTTTGTTTTTACTTTTTCTTCTTTTTTTTTTCTTTTTTTCTTTTTTTTTACTTTATATATATATATATATATATATATATATATATATATATATATATATACGTGCGAGCGAGCGGACTGGAGAGTGGGGCGCAGGGAGGAGAGAGAGCGAACGGCGAGAGAAGGAGCGGCGAAGCACTGCACCTACCCTCTCCTACACTCTCTCCACACACGCGGGAGCTCCGCCGAGCTCCCGCGATGCGAGCGCCCTCACACACCAGAGCGCGCTCCTCCTCTCCACTCACTCTCCGCTACTCCGCCCGCACCACCTGCTCCGGTTGCTAGGGGCGAGGATAAGCGCGCGCGCCCGCAGCTGTTGCTATGGGAGAGGGAGTGAGAGCGGAGAGATGCGGACACCGACGGACGCCTTACATAGCCCGACTAAGAAATGCTTTCGCATTTAAAACGCGTCACTGTCTCGTGCGACAACGAGGCGCGCAATGCTTCGCGCCTCAATAATGCCTCCGAATCTCGGCCACATTTTGTCCGATAGTCGGTTACAAAGAAAGAATAAATAAGAGCTCGGCCCGCAAACCGCGGCGCGCTTGTCAGTCACCCGTGTAAGATAGTCGTGCCAGGTTGTTTCCTTTCGAAGCATAATTACATTTTCTGCGCTAATGTACGCAATGCCCATATCGAAATCTAAAGGTTCGTCGTTCCTACCTAAAAAATAGCCTTTGTCTAAGCAGTGATGTCAGACTCTATAATAATGATAATAATAATAATAATAATAATAATAATAATAATAATAATAATAATAATAATAATAATAATAATAAAAAAAAGAAGAAGAAGAAGAAGAAGAAGAAGAATATGAAGAAGATGAAGACAAAATAATAAAAATACTAATAAAAATATCTGGGTTTTAACGTCCCAACATGACGATATGATTATGAGAGACGCCGTAGTGGAACGCTTCGGAAATTTTGTCCGTCTGGTGTTCTTTACCGTGCAATGACGTCGCACAGTACACGGGCATTCCATTTTGCCTGCATCGAAATGCGACCGCCGAGGCCGGGATCGAACCCGCGACCTTCGGGTCAGCAGCCTGTCAGAATCTGATTAAATTTGCCAGGACATGCGAGTTTTCGACTTAAAACCAGTGACATGAACATGTGTGTGTACGGCAACACAAACTATCTCAAACACTCGAAAGTACTTAACGTCACGGAAATGAGCAAGTGTGATTGAAAGAAACGTCTATGCCAATTCTCTCCGAGTGGGCCAGTGATGGCTATGGGTGGAGCTTGTATTTGTCGAAAAATTCGGCATAACTGACGTCCACACGAATGTGCAGTAACGAAAGCAAGTAATAAAAAACCGGCAGATCCCACGCACTGTGGGAATCGATGTAATGCGAAGCAGCCAAATCATGCTTTACAAAATTTGCATGTCATGTTTTACATGTTAGGACCTGTCATTTATGTTCGTAATACAGTCACGTCGCGCAATACCAAATTTGGTGTATATCAAGCTAACGAAACGGCCGCGAGCGCGCCATGAGCGTGGCATGCAAGTCATGTCGCACATGACAAGTCATGATTTTCATATTACCACTGGTCATTTTTGTTCGTCATACAGTCACGTCACTCAATACCAAATTTGGTGTATATCAGGCTAACGAAACGGCCGCGAGCGCGCCATGAGCGTGGCATGCAAGTCATGTCGCACATGACAAGTCATGATTTCCATATTACCACTGGTCATTTATGTTCATCATACAGTCACGTCACTGAATACCAATTTTGGTGTATATCAAGCTAACGAAACGGCCGCGAGCGCGCCATGAGCGTGGCATGCAAGTCATGTCGCACATGACAAGTCATGATTTCCATATTACCACTGGTCATTTATATTCATCATACAGTCACGTCACTCTATCCCAAATTTGGTGTATATCAAGCTAACCAAACGGCCGGGAGCGCGCCATGAGCGTGGCAGGTAAATCATGCTTTTCATGACAAGCTAGTCATGATTTTCATGATATGACCAGCCATTTATGTTCGCAATACGGTCATGTTATGCCATACCAAATTTGGTATAAATCCCATTAACGATACGGCCAGGAGAGCACAAAGTCGTAGGCGGCTAGATAGCTAGATAGATAGATACGCTCAAAGTCGCCGAAGTTCGCTAAGAAATGCTTCGCATTTAATAACTAATGGATCTTGCACTAAGTCGCGCAAGACTGAGTCACACCAGGGGTGGTAGGCACGTTTCAGCGTCTATTAAGGCGAAAGCCTTCAATGTCTCATGCTCATGTCCGTCCGTCCATCCGTCCGTCCGTCCGTGTCCGTGCGTCCGTGTCCGTGCGTCCGTCCATCCGCCCGTCTGTCCATCCGTGTCCGTGCGTCTGTCTGTCCGTCCGTCCGTCTGTCCGTCCGCCCGTCCGTCCGTCCGCCCGTCCGTCCGTCCGCCCGTGTCCGTCCGTGTCCGTCCGTGTCCGTCCATATGTCCGTGTCAGTCCGTACGTCCGTGTCAGTCCGTCCATCCGCGCCCTGGCATGGAGCCAGGTGGCCGCCGGGGTGCGCAAACAGACGCCGGTCGCGTCGGACTCTACAGTGCTCGCGCTGTGCTTGCGTAGCGTCGATGTTCCCAGCGTTTCCAATCATGCAAGGAGGGAGACTCGCGCATCGCGTTCCATTCGGACTGACGCCGTGTCAATGGACACAAGCGTTCGCGGAACACACTTTGGAAATTACAAAGGGTCCATCAATTTAAGCGCTGGAACGCGGTTCTTCAACGGCTTGATTATCACCCGCGAGATGGCGCAAAGGGCCCACGGAGCGTCCTTTTAAACGGCATCACCCCACCGTGTGGCCGTGTTTTGTCGCGCCGCATGCGTGGACATTGTACCCGGAGGGCGTCCGCACTTTGGCTTTCCTTGCGGCACGGCTTAGCTGTCCACCGAGAAGCGAAGGCAGGCTAGCGATTGGGAAGGCGATACGAACACGGTCAGATTACGCTATCGCGTTTTACTCTTGAGAGCGAAGCTCAATAGTCTTAAGAGTGTAGCTGACTGGGCTAGTTGGTTATGCATACTTAAATTAACAGCGCAAAGAACGGACACCACACAAAGGAAACACACAGGACAAGCGCTGACTTCCAACTGAAAATTTTATTCATACGAGAGCACCTTATAAATGCACGTGACAACAGTTAAGGAACAAAGAAGGGGGGGGAACTAAAAAACTAAAAGCTATAAAAAGATGTGACGGTTACATCTTTTCATTACGTTTTTTGTTTTTTTATAGCTTTTAGTTTTTTAGTCCCCCCCCCCCCCCTTCTTTGTTCCTTAACTGTTGTCACGTGCATTTATAAGATGCTCTCGTATGAATAAAATTTTCAGTTGGAAGTCAGCGCTTGTCCTGTGTGTTTCCTTTGTGTGGTGTCCGTTCTTTGCGCTGTTAATTTAAGTACTCAATAGTCCTCCAATTTATATATATATATATATATATATATATATATATATATATATATATATATATATATATATATATATATATTTACCAGCGCTCAGTTTTTTCTATAGGTATGGCAAAGTGGTCCGGATAAAAAAAGACGTAGGAGTTTATAGTTACAAAACATAGCGTGTTGCGCACGTGTGTGTGTGTTTGTAGAAAGGGAGAGGAGGGGGAAGGAATGTCTGAGACGCCGTGAACACTTTCACAAGGCCCATTGAAATCGCACGGCGCCCGAGAACACCTGAGATCGATATGGTATGCTCTTGCCGTAGCGCTAAACGAGCTGAACAGGATTCGATAATGATTCGGAGAAACCAAAGGTGCCTGTCTTGCCGGCGACATCAGTGCAGCCCTGCAACTGAAAGACAGCTGAATAGAGAGACAGAGAGAGACAGCGATGACATGGCATCGTAAAGAAAGTAATAACAAAAACATTGCTCGCCGTGCTTACGCGACCTAGTTGTTCTATTGGAACAAAACGTGGAAAGGGCGTCTAGAAGGTCGAAGAACGGCAAGGAGTGCAGAGGAGGAGCCGGGAGGAAAGAGCAATTACAGACTCGTGTCAATCGGCTTGTCATGCGCCCTTTGTGCGCGCCTTTCAGGTATTAACAGCTGTTATTCGCTGCCGTGGCTTATTTCCCCGAGATAAAGACCGACGAATGCATTCGTGCCGCGTTCCGGCCGTCGCTAGGAGTTCGGCGAATAGCGAATGCGTGCGTGACAGCTCGAAGAGTGTTCTACAAGGCCCCACAAATTTCGTCCGGAAGCCGCCGAGTGTGAATGCACACCATGCGACTATACCTTTAGCAATATACGCTTGCGTGTTGAGCTGCAACCATCTTTAGCCGCAACTTCTCCGTAAAGTGGATTCGCGCCGGCTAATGACTTCCTGGTATACGCACCGCGCCGGCGTTAACTAGAAGCGCTGAATCGTAAAGTTGGATTAAATGCGCTCGCGTTGCTTTCCGCGGGTGCAACGGCCGCAGGATTGTCTTTGGCAATTATTGGTCGAACAAATGGAACGCGCATATACGGTTCACGAATATGGTCTGCATGCAGCAAATGAACCATATATCTTGGTGCGGCTTGCATTATGAAATCGGTATGTTCGACGTGTTATGCCGTTTAACGGCTCGGAACGTCCTTTCTTTATATTTTGTTTGAAAATCGGCGTTCTATTAGAATAACTTAGTACTAAGTGGACCCGTATTGAAGGAACCACGCAGAGAACGCACCGAACAATACATACAGTTGCGACCAGAAAAAAAAAAAAAAAACAAATATAACAAAAAGGCAACTTTTTTTTCTTTTTTTTTTTTTTGTAAAACGTCGTAGCGGTAGGCTTCATTTGTGCTCGGGAGTAATTTGAAAAAGTTTTCAAACAAACGATTTTGAATAAACGTCTTACGTCGGGACGGCAGGCCTGATTATTTTCCTTGCGGCTCTCGCCTACCCAATTGCAACGTTGTAAGTACTCCTTTCTTCTAACCAATTATTCTTTCAGTTGTTACAAGGGGTAGTGTTCAAACGCTTACAATGGACGCTTAAGCCAGCACCTGTTTTGCGTTCTAAAGCCAATAAACAACTGTGTAATCCTAAGAAGTAATTGACAACGTCGTAATTATAGAATTGCTATTGTGTTATTTGTTCAAGAAGAATTCGTTGATGGGCTAGTTGGTACGTCTTGATATATACTAAGTATTGGCAGCGCTAAGAAACGAGGACAATAGAAGACACAAACGACACAGACTGTGTCGTTTGTGTCTTCTATCGTCCTCGTTTCTTAGCGCTGCAAATACTTAGTATATACCAAGTGTTATTTGTTTCGAGATGTATTTGCTATTGATTATTGTTGACTTGATGACCAGTGATGGCCAGTGCGCGCCGCTATGGCCATCACTGTTGTCATGGCGCTTCTGAGATATATGTTGAAAACTACACTTTCATCTCTCTCTGGTGCAAAGAGGGATAATTTATGGTGGCTAGGTTTTCCGAGAACCAAAATAGCCGACGTTCGGTTCTAGCCGACGCAGTCATCGAGAGAACACTGTTCGAAAATGACTGTTAACATGTAACAAGAGGCTTGTTTAGTTAGTGCGATGTACTAGTTCCAAACGCCATGTACTAGTTCAGAAATGTAATAGTTTGCCAGTCGGAAAGTTAGTCCCGGTCCGAGCTTCGAACTCGGGACCAGAGCGAATCCCCGCCTCGAGGTTCGAACCCGCAACCAGGCAAATTGTATGGTCCTCTGGGAAACTGTATTTCTAAGAAATCCGTACGGCTTCCCTTTAGGGGCGTAGCCAGAAATCTTTTTTTTTTGGGGGGGGGGGGGGGGGGGGCGTGGCTCAACCAACCTTTACTTTCGTGCTCATGTTTGCATGTGAGCGTCTATAAATACACATGCAATGTTGTAAAATTTCGGGAGGGGGAAGTTTGAACTCCCCGGCTACGCCATTGTTTTTCTGACCTTTAGCTACAAACGAGTGGATGACTTTTTTTTTTTCCTTTTCTTGAACCTTCCTCCACCTTGCGTGCTTCCGCAGAACTGATTTGCTACAGCAGTCGTCGTGCCGCCATCATTTCTGTCACTCGGAGTGACACTTGTATAGCCTTCATTTCAATCGCCGTATAAAATTTTTCATTTATTGCTTCCGAGTAACCACTAATGTTGACGACAATACCCTTTTTTTGTTTGTTCAGACAAGGCTTGCCCATAAAGCATAACACTTTGTGTGTATATGTGTATTAGATCTGAGCTCTAAAGCCTGCGTTGCCTGTTAATTGAAGCAGTGTCTCGTGAAGTATGTTATCATGTATCCAACAGCCATAGCTGGTCGCGACACAGCAAGAAAGCCGGCTTGTAGTAGGAAGCGAAAGCGTTCTGATCGTAAGGATTGACATGTCCATGTAGGCGGAGGGTGCTCAAACTATCCCGAAGTTTTTTTTCAATTTTTTTTGAAAAAAAAAATTATATCCACGGAGTGAATGATAATAAGTGGGCGAAGCTCCAGAGGTTCATCAGTAAACCGTGAATCTTCCGTGAAATTCGCCCAGTACATCATCAAAGACGTGACAAACACTGTGTGTATATATACAAGAAATTTATATTTTATTCGTGAGCCGTGATTTTCCGTTTTGTTTTCGTTTCTTCGTTGGTCATGGTTACTGTTTACATAAGCCGTGGCTTCCGTTCCCCCCTTCATTATAACGGCTTTATGGTCGGTGAAATGGAGGGAGAACGGTTCCTGGATGGGTCGTAGTGGAAAGTTTGCAAAGACGAGATCGATGCAGGTTCCTCGGATGGTATTTGGTTGCATGTGGTCAAATGATGTGCATGTGAGTCCATATCGCGATGTCATGTGTTGTATGAGCCAACAGTTTT
Organism: Rhipicephalus appendiculatus; assembly: GCA_030522465.1. Lineage (NCBI taxonomy): Eukaryota > Metazoa > Arthropoda > Arachnida > Ixodida > Ixodidae > Rhipicephalus > Rhipicephalus appendiculatus. Next base: position 1,138,739 of record JALIZH010032930.1, read on the forward strand.
CAGTGATGTCAACGTTAAAGTCACCCACCAGTAGGGTAACGGGACACGCTTATTCATCGTCATCAGCGTCATCGTTATGAATCATAGTGGGTACATTCCATGTGCTGTGCCGTGATGGCAGCGTCATCGTCATCGCACAGGGGTGGCTACGACAACGACGCGGGACTAGCCTATGCCCTAAGGAGCTTCGCCCCTAAAAGTTGTTGGCTACGCTGCTTTTAGGTAGTGTGCATCTGCTTCCATAACTAGGACGGAGTAGTGTGCACACGTAAATTTGACTATACTATGTCGGCCTTCAGATAAGAAGTGGCTATAATTAGACGGGGGGTTCGCGCGTAGTGCGGGGGGCCGCATAACACTGCGCCCTGGGCCGCATGCGGCCCGCGGGCCCCAGGTTGCTGACCCCTGTTCTACGCAATTACATCACAAATGTATAGGTATATCTCTCATCGGTCAAGAATATGCATGTCACTAGCCTTTCCTTGATAGAGTATGGATTTGCAATCGCAAAATACAGCAAACAGCCTACTAATGCAATCTTTATCATTGCCTCTCATTCTCAGTGCCGTCGGAACTTATATATCAGTGTTTTTGATCCCTAATACAGACATATATAGAGTACCTTTTTTTTGAATCGGCACGTGGTCAAAAAAAAAAAAAAGCGAAATACAAGCTGCGTAATGAACATGTGCCAGTACAAAACCAAACGCGGTCTTAAACGACGCCGCGAGAGCGTGGTACGCGGATGACCAGGTAATCCCTTTAAGAGGACGATACCGACGTCGCACACGAGACCAGCCGCATAACCCAGGAACAACTGCCAAAGGTGGCCCAGAGGCTCTCTCATCCGCGTATACATAAATTGCGCCGTCATAAAAGGAAACGAAAGCCGGTTCATTTTAAGTGTTTAGCATGTTCGTCCAGCACGCGCGTCGTGCCTTGGTGGCAGCTTACGGGAGCGAGTGTTCGGAGCGAGTGTTCAACAAGGGAAAGAAGGAAGAGATGCAAGAAACGGCGGGCGCCACGCTCGACGTCGGGAGGAGAAAAAAAAGAAAATTCGTGCGGACAGGCATTAACCCCGGGCTCGTCAAAAAAAGAGCCACGCTGCGAAGCAAATCCGCACCTTTGACCCCGGAGACACGGAATCGAAGAAGGGCAGTGCGCACGTATGATGCACGCGAGGCGTGCGTCGATGCCCGAATGAAAATATAGGAAACGCGCGCACGTGAGGGCCGCACAGCATGAGTGCTCGCACGACGTGTCCGCGGAAGACACGCGTCGTGCTTCGGGCAGGCCTGCTGCTGCATCGGCTGCGCACAGTCCGCGGTATAGTTGTGTGCATGGATGTCGGAGCCGGTGGCCGGCGCCAACCTAATTAGCAGGAAAGAAACCCTGCATGCTATTCTCGTGTTATCGAGCTCTTTCGATCATTAGTTTGTGCCTGTTAACAATGTAACATTCGTAAAGCGCGAAGCAAGGTTTTCACGAGCAGGCACTGTAGCTAAAACACGCACATCGCGAAGGGTGTGTCATCGCTGAAAGCAGGAAGGGACACGAACGCACACGGCTCGAGATGCAAGTAGCGTGGACGTGTCGACAGTTTCTAAACCTGTGTTATAGGTGGCTCTGACGGATTTTAATTGAACAATAAATATCATTACACGCTTACGTCACCTAACCAACAATGTCGCGAAGATATATATGGTTATGTCACGTTCGAAGGAAAACCCTGTAGCACAGAATGCATCAATTCATAGCAGTAACGTTTTTGCGGCTGTCTCAGCTTTCCGGCTGAAATATAGTTGTAGGGAATATTCTTCAATACATGCTGATCCTGAATTTCACAAGATGGCGCACACTTAAAAAAAAAGAAAAAGGGGAAAGGACTTCGGGGCATGACGCACAGACAGAATCGCCTTTCATACAAGCAGTTTGCAAAGTCCCGCGTGGTTAAATCATACATCACTGTAGCTCTTTTGTTGAACTAAATGAGTCGGCGGATTCATTAATTTCCAGCTTTCGTAACGCTGTCCAGAAATAACCGGACAGGGCAGGAGTAAGCACGGCCATACTTTCGAATGCAGTTGTTGCTTGTTACTGCAGTGAAACAAAGGCCACGGAAGTACTACCTCTGTTCCCGTCCATGGCCTTCTCTCTTCCACCGCCCTTCGCATTACAGTGACTGCACCACCAATGGACACGCCCGACAGCAAGTAGCGTGCATTGCCGTGCAACGAAGTGAATAGAGAAAAAAAGGCAGGCACGGCGATACCGCTGCTGCGCACAACTACCGGGCACAGTTCGTGACCAGTTACTTAGTCGAGCGAAGGAAACGAGGCTGCTAATTGGACTTTAATTTATCGGGCCAGACCTCAGGAACGACATTGGCGTGTGTTTCTCCGCAGTGGAGGCCTCCCTGTTTCGCTCTGTGGCTGAGGTGATTGATCGATCGATTTCGAATGAGTACGCACCTGCCAAGCCTCCCCTTCGTGTATTCCATTTTCCTTTGTTTCGACTTATTATTTTTATTAGGAACCGAGCTAGAAGGCACAGACGTAAAAGCAAGGGCGAAAAGAGTCTGACGTGTTGCTTTTCCTCGGTCATCAAGGTCCCGCAGGCGTGGATGCGAGCAAGGATAAATGACCTTGCAAATGACACGCCGCATTTGTTACGGCCGAAGAAAGTAAGGGTGGACCCACCGCGGCGATGTTTTCTTTTTTTTCCCTCTCTCTCTATTCTATCCTTTAAACGAGGTGAACCGGAGGGCTAGCTCATTGTGTCAACTATAGAAAAGCACTAATGCGCTGCGCCTGATTGATAAACTGAAAAGTACTAATGGGTACGCGCGACAAAGACTGTAGGCCCACTGACCAAAGTAACAGAATAGGCGGCGGCGTAGATTTTCCGGAAAGAAACAACCATAGCATTTTAAGTATTATACTCGGTTTGTAAATGCCACTTTTTTCCGCTATTCACAGTGCGTTAACGTGGCGTGAACCGTGCACTCAAGCGCTCCCTTTTTTTTTCGTTTTGTTTATTAGTCGTTTCCATAACGCAGTTTTAATATTCAAGTGCTGCAGAAAATGCATGCGAGCTGCATGAATTCATTGCCGTTGAAGCAACCATATAGTCATGCGCAGTACGTATGCCGCTGCTGTATATATGTATAAAGTGAAGCTTAACGCCGGGAAGCTCGTCCTTGTAGGAGGAGTTAAAGAGTCATGAAATGCGTACAAAATAAAGTCAATCAGTTCGAGTATTGAGGCGCGAGCGAGGGCATCAGCGTTGATGCACGCATGCAGCAGTATATAAGCGACAGACAGAAACAGAAAAAGGTCGCCATTCGATATGTTTTACCGTGTTTACCTGATAAATAGCGCTCTGTTGCATTACTGTAACATTTCCTTGTTTAATTTCAAAGCTTGCGCTTGGGCGTAGCAGAACGTGGTGTCATGGACACACATGCAAATTTGCTCATGCATAAAGTCGCATATTGAGCGGTGGAAGGTTCCATGAACCCAACGATAAAAGTCACACAGTCAAAAGTGCTCGGACAGGCCTGAGGCCTGTTGCACGGAGGTGGAGAAGACGTCTTACATCTATATGTAGATCTTGGCAAGTCCACAGCAAGTGTGTCACTGTCACGTTTCGCTTTGTGGCGCCAGAAAAGTTGCGGAATGGACCATAGGGGCCGCGGTGCCGTTGCGGCCAGCGAGTGGTCACAGACGGGATGAGCGTAATTCCGGCGCGAAGCCTCCGTAACGCAGCCATCTCTCTGCGGTTTATACAATCAGGGAGGTTTGAACCGCACGGACGTGTAAGGGCTCGTGTGGTACGCCGGAGGCTTTTTATTCCCGGGGTGTCCGCCTCGGTGTTTGCGGTGCTCGGCTGCTGACTCGAAGGTCGCGGGTTTGATCCCGGCCGCCGCGGTTCGCATTTCGATGGAGGCGAAATGGTAGAGGCCCGTGTACTGTGCGATGTCAGTGCATGTTAAAGAACACTAGATGGTCGAAATTTCCGGAGCCCTTCACTAGGACGTCTCTCATAATCATATCATGGTTTTGGGGCGTAAAACCTAGATATTATGATTATATTATTATCGGAGTGTCTGTCCGTGGGCATTTTCAGCAAAATGCGAAAACGGGTGCTGTATAACTTGTGGGTGAGTTACCAAACTTGCTTCAGCAAGTTCCTGCAAGACGACCCGGAGCACCCACTGAACGCTAATGCCAACACATGAGGAGGCAGCAAGGGGGGTGAATGCTATCCCAGAGTGATGTAGACCGATATACTTTAACTATATCGTGGATAGGCTTGCGTCGAGTAAGTGTGGTTGATAAGCCTATATAATAGCCAGAGCAGCTTGAACAAGCAGAAGCAGCGTGACCAATCCGTAAAGTATGGCGGCAAGCTCGGTAAGACAGACCGGAGGTGCGGAATCGGCAACATACGAGCATATCTTGACTGCCTCTAATACCAATGGGAGCACAAGAGTAGTATGAGTCGTGGTGCTAATGTACCACTGGCATCAGTGCACGCTCCGACAAAGGTATCCTCTTGGTCATGTATAGGCGCGATCAAGGAGGTTGAAAAAGAAAATTGGGCCACAATAATTGCGTTAAGCTTGAGAATTTCCATGGCGAGAAGTCAGGCTGATTCCCAGGGTTTGGTAACATATTGACCTGATGCGTTATCTCGGCGGCGGCTGCCGAAACTGAATGGAAAATGAGAAAAAAGAACATATCTAAAGAAAACAATCAGTCATCAAAAAGGACTCCCGGTTCTCTACAGCAGAGACCGACTGGAGCGTTCTGGTATTATTGCAGTATCGCATTACAAAACACGTGGTCTCCCATGGACCGTTGAACACCGCCTATTAACCGCCTACTAGAAACACATGAGACAACATTGTAAAATATTCAAATTTCTTTGAAACCACGTGCTTTGTAGTGCGATACTGCAATTTTACCAGAACGCTCTAGTTGGTATCTGCGGTATTCTGCGGTATAGAACCGGGAGTCCTTTTCGATGACGAGAATTTTTCGTCAGATATGATGTTTCTTTCGCCTATGTCCCATTCAATTACGGCAGGGCGCCGCTGCTAGCGGCGATAGATAGAGATGCATGCACATGTCCTCAAATCGTGGTCATGGTGAAGGCGACCACGATGCATGTAGTAATTTAGTTGCATAATGTTCCCCGCGGCGATAGAGGTTGTCATTTCTCATGCACGTAGTCAAGTCTTCAAGTATTTAAATACGAATGCTTAAGGCTAAGTAATGCACTTCGTTTCCAGCGTTTTCAGTCCGTGATTTAACGTCGTAATATTGCGTAACAGACTCGCGAGTGTAAAATTCCTTTTTGCTCGCGCAGAAGCGGGATTTTCCGAAGAAGAGAGCACTTGTTTTCGCACTTCTACCAGTCAGCGTTAGCGGGGCGTTCTAAAAGCGTAGGCGACGCGATACCGTGCTATCAAGATCACCGCAAACGCTATTCGCATCTTCGACTCGTTTGTCCGTTTGTTGTCACGGTGCTATACCAGTACTCATAGGCGTGCGCACGGGGGGGGGGGGGGGGGGCGAGAAGGGGGGGGGGGGGGGCGCAAAGTCAGCCCCATACATTGACATAATAGGGAGGGGGGGGGGGCGCTGCGACGAACCTTGGCCCCGCTGAAGGGGAACCCTGCGCACGCTTATGCCAGTACTACGTCCAATTCATAACGCCAGTTGACTTGCAGAAAAAGTTACATGTTGCTGGGGTTCACGAGAAGGGTCACGAATTCATTTTAATTATTCGTAAGCGCGCTTGAACTCTAACGTGCATAGCACGCATACTGCGCTTGACTTGCCCTATGCCTAACGCCACTGAGGAAAAGAAATGCGAGGATTCTCACCTTACCGTCGTCAACTGCTGCATGCGATACCACACTGCCGTGACGAAGAGCGAAAGCTGGAACAAAGAATCGCTCAAAACCACACTTTTCACAGGCGTAGAAATAAAAAAAGAAAAAAAATGAACAGGGGCTGTCGGCGCTCAGACCTGCGAAAACGCCTCGAGCCATATAGAGAAACATACTTTCGTAAAGAGCGGACACTCCCGTAGGGCCCTGTGGCCGAGCTACTGCGCTGCTTTCAAAGCCACGAGCGGCTGGTCAGACCGATATGTCTTCGGCATAAATAAAAATAAGAAAAATTTCCTTTCCGATGCTGGGATTTGAACCCGTGCCCTCACGCTCCGTATGCGAGTGTCTTTACCACTAGGCTACACACCCATGCTTTAGCTGCATGAATACGTGTACATCTAAACCATATGAATGCGTTGTACGCACTGTGTAAAAGAAATTTAGAAAGACAACACTTTTTATGCAGACTTTACTGATTGTTGCAGTAGCGCATTAAACGTTATCTGCAGGACACGATGCAGAGCCGATGCGGAGGGTTGTACACATCAGTAAAACTTTTTTCCTTTGCAAAAATTTAATGCTAAATTTTCGTTTCAGTGGTCCTTCTGAGACGGCTATTAGATGTGCTGACTAACGAGTGGAAGCGAGCCTAGGTACGCCGTCTGGCGGCTGTTCAGACCCTTGCTTGATCGGCCGCGAAAAGGCTCGCGTGGCCACTCTACGAAAGTATATTTCTTTACGCTCGATCGACGTAGCTAGCCCGGCCACCTGGCGGTACAGGTGAACGAAATCGCGAATCATGCGTTCACAAATGTTCAACCTTCTTGACAAAGAAATGTGTTCCTCTTTAGCGAGAAAGTGTAAAAATCAAACAGTTCTCAAATTTATTTTGCGCGTATCTTCTTTCTCTCTTTTTCACTTGAGCCATTTTCATTTTGCGGTTGATATCTCGCGATGCCTGGGAGATATTTTTCATCAAGCTTATCTCTCAGTGATGGCTCTTGGTCTTTTCCCCTTTCACTACGCTGAAACCGTACATCTAGAATGCATTCTCGATATACGGCACGGATGATGAAAACTGCGAGCGACGGATGCGTACAAACACAAAGGAAAAAATTATATCGCGTGTCGCTCTGAGCCGTTCTGCATATCGCGCCGCTGATAAAGCTCAATATAAGAATTTTGTAAAGGGGCGATCGGCTACGAAGCACGTGTCGTCTTCACATACGTCGTTTAGAAGGTGTTGGTGCTTTTATAATGTGCCCGGCTATCGCTATCCGCAGAATATCGAATTAGTGAAGAAAACGATAATGGAAATAACTATGCACAAAATGAAACCTAAAGTCGGCTCACATATGCCATACAAGCCATAAAAATGACATAATCACGACGCCCATTTCCGTAACGACACTGAAGATGGCACATAATCATAGCTCGGCATACTCACTCATGAGTGCACTCAACTCACACTCACTCACACTCATTTGAACGTGGTGAGTTGAGTATGAGTGAGTACTCATGCGTGTGAGTAGACGTGAGTGTGAACGTGAGTGAGAACTCATGAGTGTGAGTGGTCGTGAGTGTGAACATGAGTGAGTACTCATGAGTGTGAGTGGACGTGAGTGTGAACGTGAGTGAGTGCGAAGGCTGAAAAAATTGTGGTGAGTGAGTTTGAGTGAATACTCCCTTAAAGTGCCGACCTATGGAGCTCGACACACTCACTCATGAGTGCACTCAACTCACACTCACTCACACTCATTTGAACGTGGTGAGTTGAGTATGAGTGAGTACTCATGAGTGTGAGTGGACGTGAGTGAGTACTCATGAGTGTGAGTGGAGGTGAGTGTGAACGTGAGTGAGTACTCATGAGTGTGAGTGGACGTGAGTGTGAACGTGAGTGAGTGCGAAGGCTGAAAAAATTGTGGTGAGTGAGTTTGAGTGAGTGCTCCCTTAAAGTGCCGACCTATGGAGCTCGGCACACTCACTCATGAGTGCACTCAACTCACACTCACTCACACTCATTTGAACGTGGTGAGTTGAGTATGAGTGAGTACTCATGAGTGTGAGTGGACGTGAGTGTGAACGTGAGTGAGTACTCATGAATGTGAGTGGAGGTGAGTGTGAACGTGAGTGAGTACTCATGAGTGTGAGTGGACGTGAGTGTGAACGTGAGTGAGTGCGAAGGCTGAAAAAATTGTGGTGAGTGAGTTTGAGTGAGTACTCCCTTAAAGTGCCGACCTATGGAGCTCGGCACACTCACTCATGAGTGCACTCAACTCACACTCACTCACACTCATTTGAACGTGGTGAGTTGAGTATGAGTGAGTACTCATGAGTGTGAGTGGACGTGAGTGTGAACGTGAGTGAGTACTCATGAGTGTGAGTGGAGGTGAGTGCGAACGTGAGTGAGTACTCATGAGTGTGAGTGGACGTGAGTGTGAACGTGAGTGAGTGCGAAGGCTGAAAAAAATTGTGGTGAGTGAGTTTGAGTGAGTACTCCCTTAAAGTGCCGACCTATGCACATAATACAGTCTAGTCCCATAACGAAAAAAAACTAGGGAGGTGCGAAGCATGTAGGGAAGGGTGTTCCAGCTCCACTAATGTGAAACCTGGGGAGGGGCGAAGCACGCATTGTTTTGAGAGAGATTTCTCTGATGAGGCACTAATGGTGCCAAGCCTGAAACTGGGCATGTAGGGAAGGGCGCTTCCGCTGCACTGACGTCGTCGGAAAACTGCGTCGGAATGCAGCTTACCCTAAGGTTCCTCTTCTTCGTCGTCTTCTTCTTCTGTTTCTTCCCTACATGCCCGGTTTCAGTAGGGAAGGGTGTTTCAGCTCCACTAACGTCGTCGCCTATTTGTTGGGCTAACTGTTGCCTTCTTCATCTTTAGTGGACCGGTGGCGGGTAGTGAGATTTACCCAATTTTGCTGGCGCACACCCGTTTATGATGGACCGCGACTACACGACTCACCGTGTCGACATTAGACGCCGACAAACCGAGACCCTAAGGTGCTTTGTACCTAAACCTCAGCCAGTTCCACACCGTGACACTGTAGAATCTGCAGAAAAAAATCACGCCATATCCACGAAGTGAATGATGATGAGTGGGCGAAGCTCGATCGTTTTCATCCATGGCAGGGAGAGAATGTGTGGTCTGGAACGCGCTTATACTTCATGGTCATCAGCGTCATCGTCATCGTTATCACGTGGAGTGGGTGCATTCCACTATACGTGGCTATCTACCTACCTACCTACCTACCTACCTACCTACCTACCTACCTACCTACCTACCTACCTACCTACCTACTACTACTACTACTACTACTACTACTACTACTACTACTACTACTACTACTACTACTACTACTACAACTACAACAACTACAGAGGAGGGACAGACCCACACCCTTAGGAGCTTCGCCCCTAAAAAAAGCTGAGGAGTCGTCTGCCTGTAGTGACGATTGGCTTGACTTTGTCCGAGTCTAAGCTGCGGGATCGCCGTTATTTGTTGGCGCTCGGCATGCGCCTGAGTCTTCCGAAGCTGAGGGCTTCTCTCTTCCGTATAGATCTGTGTCTAACTACTGGCGCCGGCGTTTCGCTGTCGCTTTGCTGGCTGGTACAGAAGAATTAGCTCTTCGGCGACGCTGGCGTTCGCGGGCAAGCAAGCGCTGGCGTTGCAAACGGGCAGCCTGAGTCGGCGTACGTGGCGGGAAAGGGAACCCTCATTTGTGATGCAATGGCGCCTTCTTTTGACCTATTTTGATATTTTGAGCGTGACGCCAAGCGACGACTTGAGACGATAGCCAGGGTCCGTCAAGTGCTCCGTGCTCCGCAGTTGACAGTAAAGTTCACATAAAATACAGTCACGCAAACAAAGACACAAGGTCCATCCACAGGGACACGAGGCACGTGTACAAATTTCGTCACATCGTCAGGTCAACGTGTTTGAAATGTTGCTCGTAAAAAGTACCGAACCCCGGAACAGAACTTTCGATTATGTGTCAAAGTTTCTGCTTTATATTTTCGCTCGACAAATAATTGGCGGGTCTGGCCACTGAGCCTCTTGCAATCCAACACGTTCCCACACTTAATGAGGCCATACATCTCCTCTTCCCAACTCAGTATGCTGAAAAGTGCCAGTACTGCAGCCACCGCCGAGGAACACTCCGTCACGTACTCATATGCTGAAAAAAAAAAAAAGAAAGAAAATGCCATACCTGCACGGAACGCGCATCACAGTCACAACAAAAGCTATACATAGAAGAGCGGCCTTTATGGAGCCTTTTTTTAAACACTCTTGGGGCAACTACTACAAGCACACTTGCATGGTACCCACTATGCCATAAATCATCGCAATTTTTGTGTAGTGGGGAAGCGTTCACTACGCCATTATTCGTCATTCTTAGGAAAAGCGCGGTACCCGCTACACACTTGTAACGCATTATGTGCACTGTGTTGATGTTGTGGCTGACGACGATGAAGAATTATGCCTGAGGCTTTTGTAATGGGTTGGAGCATTGAACGACCCACTCGTTGCGCAATTAGCATTGTGTGACGCCTGGTTATTACTTTACTCTTCTAAAACACTTTACAACACATGTTAACACGATTCCTTGCCCGACATGAAGCCGGCATAGGGTCAGTATGCAACGCAGTTTCAAGCACCGGCATAGATCAGTGGTCAAGTGCTGGGCTGCCACGCAGAAGACCCGGGTTCGATTCCCATTCTGTCATGGGTATTATTTATTTATTTGTTTTTTTTTTCTTATTTCGCGCGATAGCGGGTACGGACACCGGCGGCGACGGCGGCGGACAACTACGGCGCAAAAACGACCCTTGTTGTGATCTCATAATAGCTTTCGCTGTAAAAAATTGGGGGGACCCTTAAGCTTCGCCTTTAAGAGTTGAACGCGATAGCAATATCCTCTCCCTATAGTCCGTACTTCAATCCCTTAGTGCACACTATGTAATGCGTAGCATGCATAGTGTGTATACCACGAGAAATTATGCGCGGTAAATGCGGGAAATGTTTTAGAAGTTGCTATGCACCTACTACGTGGTCTTAAGGGAATACGCGCAGTAACGTGTGTGCCTTTTGTAATGGGTAAACGGCTTTGAACCACAATGTCGTTATGATATTCACATCTTCTGACGCCCGATGGCTATGCACGCTTGCAACATGCAATATTGCTGCGATATTACATGTTGTATTGTGACGCCTGTATACAAGACGCGCGTGTTTGCAAAGCATGAAAGTTATTTTCACTGCAATTCCAAGCAGAGGAAGTTATTTTATATGTAATCACAAGCAGAAGCGTGGCTGGGTGGTAGGTGCTTGCCACGCAGACGACCCCGGTTCGATCCTCATTCGGACCCGAAATTTTTTATTATTTATTTTATTTGCATCTTTCTCGAATTTTCGGTCACGGACAAGATGATGATTTTTCGCTCACAACCAACGACGCCACCGCCGACGTCGACGCCGTAATTTCTGCGAAACGAGCTCTTTAACGCTTTCGCGTTAAAATCCGGACCTGCCAGAATATCCACACCTGCCTTCTCTGCCGCTCACCAGGAGAAGAGGGAGACCTGCTGTCCAGCTTCCGCTTTCCGGACCAGATCGTGCTGGCCTAAGAAGGCGGACGCACTCAAGACTGCGCACGGATTCTCGTGACAAGAGAACCATTCCTGCTATTATTCTTTTCGCTCACTAAGGATTTAATTTCCCTATCTCGTTCTCACTCTGGCCACCCATCACATGCACCTAAACATCGCGGCATTGGCGTATGATGACGCTGCCCGCCGTTGGTAAGCTTCGCCGCGAAATAAGCACGTCCTAATATTGACTCCAATTCCCTTACAAAATGAAGGTATCATGTGTCTCATGCGATAATGGTACAATTCGCATGACAGTACTATTCGCAACGTACTATTCGCACGTTGTTCTGGGCTCGGTGAAATGTTATTTAAGCATGTAGACTGAAATGTGGTGGTGATGCCACTTCTGAAGATGGTAGTAAAAGCCCAATTCTGCAGTTCAATTATCTAATTTCAGGTGAAAACACGATCGCACCACCGTGTGCTCCCATGGGACGTTGGCCGGGAAAGAGAAATGAAAACTTAGTATCCCGATGTATGTAATGGCGCAAAAACGTGTTAGCGATATTCCACTGAAGTCCTACACTGGCATAGCCAGGGAGGGGGGGGGGGGGGGTTGTGGTTTAAACACCTCCCCCCCACCACGAAAATTGTCAATTTTACTTGTGTGCACATAAACGCACACACATGCAAACGCACGCACGAACATACATGCTTGATCCCCCCCCCCCCCCCCCCAAATAATATGTGTACGTTTCTAGTGTCGTTATTCTTCGGTTATAGTGAAAGGGAAATTTAAAGATATGTTTCTCTTATGTATACATAAGAGAAACATATCTTTAAATTCCATGCGGAATGCTGTTTCGAGTATACTCGAAACAGCATTCCACATGGAATCGCGCGCGCGCGCGCGCACGCACGCACGCACGCACGCACGCACGCACGCACGCACGCACGCACGCACGCACGCACGCACGCACACGCACGCACGCACGCACGCACACACACACACACACACACACACACACACACACACACACACACACACACACACACACACACACACACACCGGCACGCACGCACGAACGCAAATAAATAAAATGCCATTCCCCCCTATTTCATGGTTTCATTGGTTTCATTTGCACCATCGTTTCACCTGTATGAGTAACAGAGGATAAGTAAAATTTTTAACTTAGATTTAACATAAGTGAAACGAAGTTCAGAGGACATGCCTGCTTTCATTGCCGTGAAAACCTTGGCAGTTTTTCTCAGAAGCTGGAATGACTGAGGAGGCAACGTTGCGAATAAGTAGAAAATATCAGACCTCAAATATAGAACATTGAAATTTAAGCGTACTTCGGCTTGTCAGCGGAATTCATATCTCACATCCATGTTTTCAGCTTATGCCCAAGCTACCGAGCTACAGTCGAACCCACTTATAGCAATATTGAAGTGCCACGAAATTTTCATTGTTATAACCGATAATTGCTACAAACGGGTTGCACGAAAAAATAGGGGGGACAGCAGGCTGTTGTGAGAAAACCATAACATTGGGTGGGATATGCCAACAGACAACAGGCACAAGGATTACAATGTTGCCGATTTTTCGCACATGCTTGGAAATTCGGAGTCCGCCGCGGTGGTGTAGCGGTTAGGGTGCTCGACTGCTGACCCGATGGTCGCGGGTTCGATCCCGGCCGCGGTGGTCGCATTTCGATGGAGGCGAAATGGTAGAGGCCCGTGTACTGTGCGATGTCAGTGCACGTTAAAGAACACCAGATGGTCGAAATTTCCGGAGACCTCCACTACGGCGTCCCTCATAATCATATCGTGGTTTTGGGATGTCAAACCCCAGATATTATTATTATGGAAATTCGGAGGCTTTCATGAGACTGCCGTAAACCCCATAGAGCTAATGTATGACGTCTGAAGTATTGAACGCTGAAGCTCGTCGAAGTCTCAACTTTTTACTCAAGTTGCACGTCCGAAAATGCATTGACAGAAGCCACCGCCACTCCCGCGCCATAGCGGATTTTGAAAGTCAGCTTTGCCGCAATGCCACAACAGCCAGCGGTGAAGCATACCGTGAATCCGAAGGGACGCTGTGGGACGTTGGGGATACAGCAGCTTGAATTTCTCAATTTCTTCCTTCTTTTCAAGGATTTCATGTTCCATTATCTCTTAGCACGGACACCCAACAGCCACAATTCATTGTTATAACCGATAATGCGGCAGGCGTGCATTGCTGTAAGCGGGTTGTTTTACCATAGAAAACATACAGAAGTCGAGGGTGCAGCAGCTTCTCATTGTTATAGACGATATATTGTTAAAACCGGTATCGTTATAAGTGGGTTCGACTCTATATGTTTTTCAGAGCAATGTGGGAATAATTTTCTTCTAGCTCGAGTTACGGCTCTCCCGAAAACAGCAACGAAGCGTCTGGAGCTTTCATTCGACATATTCACTTTGTTTCGCGATGCTTTGAGGTTTATTTGCTGACCACCGTGTGCCTGACGTTGAAGTTGAAGCGTTAGAGAATCTATTACCAAAGGCACGCGTTCCATGAACTTTTGAACTTATCAAGCATTTCAGCGAGGTTGTATAAGGATAAACACTCAGTCCTACGATGGGACATCGTAAGACCACTGATTTTCCGCATATGTGCACTGGATCAGAAGCCATCCGTACCACAGCTTTTTGTTCTGTGAAGAGTTACGTGAACGGTCCTGAAGTCTGCCAACGAAGGAGTTAGGACGCCTCGCGAGCAGATCTTTTTCGCAAGCAGATCTGGTTAGCAAGACTGGAGACAGAGGGGCTTTTAAAATGACGATGCTAACTAATACAAATTAAATGAAGTTACAGGGTTTTACCGGGCCAGAACCACGGTATCATTTCGAGACGCCGCAGTGGCATGGCGTAGGCGGAGATTTGTTCCGGAGGGGGCACGTTCTTCATCTAAATGGGGTTCGGGGCGGCAAGTGTGATCGAGTTTCATTTTAACGCCATAGCGTTAGAGCTCGTTTCGCCGAAATTCTGGTGTCAGTGTCGGCGTCGTTGGTTGTGAGCGAATGATCAGCATTGTTCGTGAGCGAAAATTCGAGATATATGAAAATAAAGAAGTGACCAAATATTTTCGATCCGAGTGGGAATCAAACACAAGGCTTCTACATGGCAAACAGGTGTTTTACCACAAAGCCACGGCCCATGCTCGAAATTTCTTAGGAAAAAAAAAACAATATATATATTTTATGTAGTTTGAGGAGTGTTATTAACACATGTATATTGCGCTGCAGAAGCGCGGAATCACACCCGGCGTCAAAACATGTCAATTGCGGAACGTGTGGTTGGTTTGAAGGCCCACCAATTACAAAGCACACATGCATAACTAATTAGCATTATGAACAAAAGTATCAACAACGTGCGCAGGTGCGCGTGTTGCCTTACGGACGTGCAGTGGGTACCTCGCAAACTCGCAAAAGGAAGAATTATGTCATAGTGGGAACTTCACAACTGTACTTGCAGTAGGCATTCTATTATAGTTTGAAAGCGCCAATTTGCAGGAGCACAGACGTTCATTTCATTTCGGAATGGTTTAGGTGTCCACCGAGAAGCGAAGGCAGGCTAGCGAAGGCAGGCAGGCTCTTCACCTCATGGCAGAAAAAAAAATCACGCCATATCCACGAAGTGAATGATGATGAGTGGGCGAAGCTCGATCGTTTTCATCCATGGCAGAAAGAGAATGTGTGGTCTGGAACGCGCTTATACTTCATGGTCATCAGCGTCATCGTCATCGTTATCACGTGTAGTGGGTACATTCCACTACACTGGAACGCGCTCATTCTTCATGGTCATCAGGCGTCATCGTCATCTTTATCACGTGTAGTGGGTACATTCCACTATACTGGAACGCGCTTATACTTCATCGTTATCACGTGTAGTGGGTACATTCCACTATACTGCGTCATCGTCATCTTTATCACGTGGAGTGGGTACACTCCACTATACGTGGCTATCTACCTACCTACCTACTACTACTACTACTACTACGACAACAACAACCACAGAGGAGGGACAGACCCACACCCTTAGGAGCTTCGCTCCTAAAATTTCGGGATGAGCACGTGCCCGGTGTGCCACTGCGCGGTAGTGAACTATGGGGCCTTTCACGTCCCGATTGAATGAATTTCAAATAAATATCTTGCCTCCTCCTAGTTTTCATTCACCATTTACGTAAGTGGGAGCGGTAGGACGATGCTCTCCGCGACGGACCTCCCGAGGTCCTCCGAGTCATGATACAGCGGGCCGGACTCGCCGCAGGAGTCATCCTAGGGACCCCGGTCTAGGGGTTCCTCCCACTCGCTCCTTTTCTTTTCAAACATCAATAAATGCGTTTTATTCTCCCTCTCTCTCTCTGGAGTTATTTTGGAATTGCAGAGTTCTTTAATGTGCGCTGCTTACGGACTGCCCGCGATATCTCATAAACAATGCTCCTAAGGTAGATAATGTTACAAAAGGGACGTTTAATGCTAGCTTAGTTTGAGTGCAATAAGGCGAAGTAAAGATATATACGTGAGCGATTCACACGAAAACGATATCGCCCATATGGCAGCAGAGCAGCCTCCATGCGCTGTCCTTATATTTCTGACTTGCTGCTAAGCAAATGTTTCTTTTCTTCTTCTTCTTTTTTTTTTTTCATTCTGTGATCTAATCATTAACAAAAAAGATCGTGAAGAACGACGCGTACTTACAATGAAAATAAATTGTGCGTATGAACGCCAATACTCGCGCTTCGCGCACCTAGAGACACCTAGTAAGGTACCTTTGAAGTATAGATACGCTTTATATCTCGGAGGTCGCCGCTGCAACTACAACATATGATGCCAGGTGACCTAGATGTCTAGGAAGATGAAATCGGTTTATTTCAAGGGCATCTCGTCTGCATTGTGGAATGCACATTGTGCAAAGTGCGGTAGTGTCGCCCTCAAAAGCGCAAATTTCTACGTCGCGACGGCCACATTCAGCTGGAGAACAAGTTGCTCGCGCGGCCGTCTCGGGAGCCCGGCGTCTTCCTGGATGTTTTATTCGTCCGCCGGAAGATGGCGGGTCCTATCGCACTCCCAGTCGTGCACTTTTTAAGAAAAATAAAAATGCCTCCGACATGAACCTACACCAGCTCGCCCAGGACACCACCTTACTTGGAAAAATTACCTCACAAATAAATATTACACTCGCGACCAGCATGCGCGACGAAAAAAAAACTTTATTTCGAGTTTCGGTCGGGGACGCCTTTCATAAGACTCTTGGTAAGGGCAGGAAATCTACCAGTTCGTTAATGTCGAGAAAAATTCTGGTTGAAACCGTTACAGGCGTAGTCAGAAATAATTTTCAGGGGGGGGGGGGGGGTGAGAGTCCGGCCCCCCCCTTTATGAAGGTTTGTACGGGAGTTCGTATGTGTGTCAGTATACTATATACGCATGCAAAAACGTCAAAATATCGGGGTGGAGGGGGGTGGACGCTTCTACAATTACGTCGATTTGCAGCAAATAACACTTAGCAGAAAATGATGCATGATAATGTAGGATACTTTGCTAAAGTGGTTAATAACACCACCTGTTCTTTTTCTCGGTTTGGGTACAGAGGGCTTTTTCCATATAATTTACAAGAACCAACTCTTCGCGACGTTGGCTATATCGGTGTCTAATTCTTCCCTCGCCATCACGCGCATTACAATGTATGATGGTAAGCAACATTATTACCAAAATTGTTACGAAAATTTACGTCGTCGGGTCATAAGGTCGCCGCACAATAGTGTCATCATGCGACCGTCACAGTTGTCGTGATCAAGTGTCACCGCCTTCATCATCCTCAGTGCCGTCACACAGGGACCAAAAACCGAGATTCAGCATAGTGAGTACAGTGGATGGTCCAGCCAGTTTAGCATTCGAACCAATTTTTCGAAGCAGGACAAAGTCTGTTTTGGAGCAGATTCGGAGCAGGAGGAACTGCGTTTTGGAGCAGATTTGGAACAGTCAAAATGGAGAGAGAGAGAGAGAACAAAACTTTATTTTCACATAAGGCGGGGCATTGCAAAGGGTCGGGCCCCTATTCCAGGGTTCCGCTGACAAACACACACACCAACTTACACAGGCTACATGTATTCTACCCCGCAGCATACAGAGATATGTGTCCGTGGTGTGGGACCACACCAACTCTGTTTCACATCACGTGGGAGTGTACACAACACAATGAAGAACACCACAACATGAACAACACGGAGGAACAATGGGAGGCACTGCTGTCCAGCTCGGCCTTTGAGGGTCAGCTTTGGCTGGTCCAACGGGCGGAGATGAAGGCAAAATGGAATTTAGGATCATTTGGAGCAGAACATATCTAAATTTTCAATTTTCGGTGAACATTCTTATTAGCGTGCGTACTGGAAATTCATATTTGAAGATAAACAGCGCACAGAAAACGAAGACAAAGGAAGAGAAGGGATCGACACACACAGCTGTGTGTGTTGATCCCTTCTCTTCCTTTGTCTTCGTTTTCTGTGCGCTGTTTATCTTCAAATATGAATACGCACCAACTCGCCCAACTAGCTGTTTTGTCGTACTGGAAATGCTGCTGCAATGTGAACCAGGAGGCAAGGCCAAAATCCAGAGAGCAGCCATTAATCAAGGTCTTAGCACAAAAGAGTGCCACACTCTGTCTTCCCTCCACTGCCCAAGATGTGTGTTGCAGTGAAGAATTAGTGACGAAGGCAAGCATGCACATACCGTTTCTGTGAATGACATTTGTCATAAGGTCATTCCCAAAATAAAAAGGTCCTAACCTGAAAACTAGCGGTCTAACAATAAAAGAAAGAAGACGAAGAGAACTCGTTGCAACTGAGAACATACTTTTTGAAAGTGTCTGCGTACACGCAGTGCATTCAATAATCGCCACACCTCACTGTGGATGGTTTTCCATCATACTCAATAAATTTTAGAGGCGTGAGCGCCGAAAGACATTCGCTTTTCACTTTCAAGGACTTTGGGTTGAGTGCTTACTCCCGGTTTTCCAAATATTTAGAAAAAAGCCTTCTAAAAAGTAAAATTGATGCTAAGTAAACTGCTGCGAAGGGGGGCGGGGTCAGTGATCAATCCAAGCATAAAGGGGAGGGACGCTCTTCTTCAAGGCAGACTTCAAGAAGGCAAGTCCGATTGTCGAGACGTTGGCTCCTGCAGGGACACTCCGTTTTCACGAAATTTTGCCCTTAATATGCTGTCAAGGTGCGATTGGTGGTTATGATTATGATTCCCCGACCTACTCACACGGTTAGAGATAAACAATGACTTCCCGCGTACAGGCCAGATGCCAGAGGACAACTGGTTAGGAACGACTGGTTAGGTGCGAGGAGCGCCGATCTTTTTTTTTTTTTTGAGGGGGGGGGGGTGAGGGGGGGTGAACGGCCCAACACCCCTCCTCCACAATCACCGCCCCTTGGATCCGCTATTGACACGGGTACTAAGCATAGGCCGTGCGCACGGAGGAGGCGGGGGGGGGGGGGGGACTCTTAGTCACCTCAGAAAGGGGAGGGGCGCAAAGTCCGCCCCATACATTAAATTAATAAGGAAGGGGGGGGGGGGCGCTGCGATGAACCTTCGACCCCTCTGAAGGGGAACCCTGCGGACGCTTATGGTCCTAAGACTGCAGGTCAGGGAAGGACGTTGTGCGGTTACAGTTCTGCTTTGCAGTTTAGACGTAACGAAGCCATAACACGGCTCCTTAGGTAGTCCGTCAACAGCGAGAAATCCTCGCGGCAGCGCCGCTCCATGCTCGCCAATGTGCGATTTGCGAACAAACAGTGGCCTGGGACGGAAATCAGTTGGGAAGATTTGGAAGCCGGGGCGTTTTCTTACAAGCTTATTTGTCGATTGACGACAACATTGATTGTTCTAACGGCATTTAGGACGTATGAGAGAGCTTGTTCTTTGCGTGGCTGACCGAGCGGCTCAGTTTCTACGTACTGGCTTGCCACCGCGTTACGTTGGTTTCGCATTCAAGATGCGCGACGAGCGCTTGGACGTGCGAGAGCAGCAGCTGCACCACATCGTGCCAATCGCGCTTTACGTGGGCATAAAGCTAAGCCTAATTAGCTTTATGATACGTATACCGGAAGAACGTTGCGCAGCGCGATTAAGGGGCATATACTTTTTATTTTGCGAAATATCAAAGAAACTTTTAGCACTGCCGAATCTTCATAGCTGTTGCCATTTGGCCGCGATGGGTATACATTACGCTGCGGGGAGTGATTCGCGAACAAAAACAATCACTTTTCGACGTGTTTAAGCCAGTTTCCTAACAAATAAGAGAGACAATCGACGACATGCTAAACATTAAACAATAGAGACACACACTCCGACTCAGAGACGTTGCTTAGGCTGAATATAATGACAAAGTGGATCACTGGAATGTATCGAGCAGAGGGCATCGGTGGCATTAAGGAAAAGCTCTAGTAGTGTTTGCTGCGACTAAGAATATTTTTGGACCTTAAACGGTCCGATGCCGTGTAAACAGGTGGACTAGTGAACTTTGGCGCAGTTGTCGCAAGCTGTACTCGAATGTGCGCAGCAAGGCGAAGAGATATGAAATTGTACTAAAATGGCGCAATTGGCGCAGTTGGACCACCACTGTGTAGGATCAGGCACAGGAAGGTTCTCGTGTCTTCTACATTTCATTTTGTTCATAAAATCCGGCACACTTGTCGCTTTGCAGACCAAGCAATCGATGTCCTTGACTAATTGCAAGTAGTAAAGATATGTCATACAGACGCACACCGAGCTAGATAAATTAAGAATTGTGTTAAATGCTGTTCATATTAAAAAGAGAGTTGTAGGCATGAAATAACGATTTACTGCGACTTTAGAAGTTTTATTGTACACTTGTATGCGCCGCAGTGCACTACTCCGTATGTGCGTTAAGCCCAGACATATTTTCATGTACCGTAAAGTTTAATTTTCCTGCCATTGAAGGAGGAGGAATCAGAAAACACACGTAAAGACTTTACTAAAAGTACCTCAGACGTCCATACCTTATACACAACCACTTCTCTTCAACCTCAATTACCGTAAGTTGCGTTTTTCCGACATGTACACGCGTGCTGCTTGCTCTTATTACAACGTGGAAACTAAAAGTCCATGGTATTTTCTTTATTGTGGTTCAGAAACAAACTAAGAGTTTCGAGGCACTCTTAATGACACACAAAATATGAACAGTAGCATGTGAGATTAGGGAAGTTTCCTGTCAAGGGAATTTATGGTATTCCCTGCCTGTGGGACTTGACATGATCTACCAATTTCTGCATGGACACTCTAATTCTCGTCAACAACATTGCCAATCATTCCAACCGAGTTGCCCATGAATAAAATATTCCCTGCAAGTCCAATATGTCATTGTAACTACGGATGTGCGGAGGCCAGAAATAATGCCTGCCACGCCCTTCTGGTGGGCTTCATTACCATCTTGACGCTGTCCGCAAGCCACTGAAGAATTGTCATAGGTCATCTCAGTCGCACAGTTTTTGACTGGGACAATGGGGAAGCTATTACGCCATGACCATAGGTGTGATCATCATATAAACTTCGCTTAGTTACTATGGTTCAGTGCCTCCATCCAGGAATTTCGTTAAATCCCATCTATATATACAAATGAGTCAATACAACTGACAGCATGAAATTTCCTTTTCATGAACTTAGCTTGTATTAGCGCGGCACAAATAGAAGAAACACGGCACAGACATAAAGAGAAAGGTAGGCGCTAAACTTCCAACTGTTTATTCATGCCCTTCACACCCATCTTATACATGCGCGAAAAACACAACTCATCGTACACGAAATCCTAATCCGAGGAACGTCATCTCCTTATCCGTCAAAGCAATTGATGGCGAGCTCACACACAAGTTACCCATATCTGCTATAGCTTCGGCTTCCTTGATTTCACGTGTGAGCTGATTTCTAGAACGGCCGATAACGACACAGCCATACAAATCAGGGGAGCACCCACAACCTTTGCAGTGCGCTGCTAGGAACCCTCCCGCCGAAAGTCTATTCCTTGCGTTGTAGCTGTGCTCGCGTAGTCTATCGTTCAGACACCGTTTTGTCTGCCCTATATAGTACTTCCCGCATGATAAGGAGAACTTATACACTACACAACACTCGCAATTAACAAATCTAACCTGGTGTCTCTTATCACAAACTGAGTGAGCGACGTTGTTTGGGCAAGTCAACTTGCAAAGCTCCCCTAGCTTTTTGGGCGCCGAAAACACAACTCGTATTTTTGCCCGCTGAGCCACTTTCTTCAAGTTGTGTGAAGTAGCGTGCATATAAGGGATCACGCCTACCCTGCAGTCAGAGCCCTCCACAACCTCTTGCCTATTTTCGTTACGCGAGTCCTTCAGAATGCGTTCGGCAACAGACACCTGTAGAAGAACTGGGTAGCCTGCTTCGACAAGACGCTTGCTTTGTGTTCCGAAACTGGACGCCATCTTATGATGACATGATTTGGTTAGAGCATTCCTAAAACACAAGATCGCTATGCCTCTCTTAATGAGCTTGGAATGCGCGGAGCCAAAGGAAAGAAGAGGCTTATTTGCTCGCGGCTCATACCACCAACATGTGTGGTTTTCAAAGAAAAATAAGCGGATGTCTAAAAAACGAATAGACCCCTGTTGAGGAAGTTCGCAGGTGACTTCAAGGGGCGCAAGACATTCCTTAATCACGGGCAACACCTCGTCAACCTTCGCTACTAAGTCAACAGGAGCACAGTCAATTAAAAACAGGAAGTCATCAACAAAGCGAAACGTTTTGCGCACGTTGGTGTTACACAGTTTTGTGGACAGGGCAATGATAAGACCAGATAAAAATAAATCGCTAAGAATGGGTGCTAAACAAGAGCCGATACACACGCCCTTTTTTTTGCAAATGCAACTCGTTATCCCAACAAATAAAAGTGGATGATAGGTAAAACGATAAAAGTTCTAAAAAGTGACTCGTCGACAATGAAGCTTCATTTTGAAAACGCGTGACGCCATAATCATCTATGGCATGTTCAATGGAAGACAACAGAGCATCGTGCGGGATAGAATAATATAAGTCTTTTATGTCGATCGAAAAAGCTGGATGACCGTCATGGGGGGTGATCCTTTAAGAAGTCAATCACTTGATCCGAGTTCCTAATCAGGAAGGGATCATTCACGGGCAAACAGGCAAGCTTGGCTTGAAGAAACAGAGCGACTGACTTTTGCCATGTGTCGTTCTCAGAAACAATTACCCTTAAAGGAACGTCTGGTTTGTGGGTTTTGGCACTGAACATTACGTGAAGGTAACCTCGCTTACTATTATTAATGCCCTTCTTCAGCTTGCCAAGATTCATCCTGCTACATAGTTTCCCAGATGAGGAGGCGTCCTGCGTGGTGTCAGAAGGTGTGGACGTTATTTCCCGTCATGGTATCGTGCGTCCCAAACACTCTGTCAAACGCGTTTCGCATTATTTGACTAGTAATTCGTTGTGTGTATTGCCCGCTGATAAGGAAGGAGGCTTCGCCGTTTTGCCTATAGCTACGTTCAGGGCTAATGCAGAAGAGGCTATTTGCAGTGTTTTTAATAGGCATGATGATGTCGTGGTATCTAAGATTCAGGCGCAGGCCAAGAAACTATGTAGCAGGATGAATCTTGACAAGCTGAAGAAGGGCATTAATAATAGTAAGCGAGGTTACCTTCACGTAATGTTCAGTGCCAAAACCCACAAACCAGACGTTCCTTTACGGGTAATTGTTTCTGAGAACGACACATGGCAAAAGTCAGTCGCTCTGTTTCTTCAAGCCAAGCTTGCCTGTTTGCCCGTGAATGATCCCTTCCTGATTAGGAACTTGGATCAAGTGATTGACTTCTTAAAGGATCACCCCCATGACGGTCATCCAGCTTTTTCGATCGACATAAAAGACTTATATTATTCTATCCCGCACGATGCTCTGTTGTCTTCCATTGAACATGCCATAGATGATTATGGCGTCACGCGTTTTCAAAATGAAGCTTCATTGTCGACGAGTCACTTTTTAGAACTTTTATCGTTTTACCTATCATCCACTTTTATTTGTTGGGATAACGAGTTGCATTTGCAAAAAAAGGGCGTGTGTATCGGCTCTTGTTTAGCACCCATTCTTAGCGATTTATTTTTATCTGGTCTTATCATTGCCCTGTCCACAAAACTGTGTAACACCAACGTGCGCAAAACGTTTCGCTTTGTTGATGACTTCCTGTTTTTAATTGACTGTGCTCCTGTTGACTTCGTAGCGAAGGTTGACGAGGTGTTGCCCGTGATTAAGGAATGTCTTGCGCCCCTTGAAGTCACCTGCGAACTTCCTCAACAGGGGTCTATTCGTTTTTTAGACATCCGCTTATTTTTCTTTGAAAACCACACATGTTGGTGGTATGAGCCGCGAGCAAATAAGCCTCTTCTTTCCTTTGGCTCCGCGCATTCCAAGCTCATTAAGAGAGGCATAGCGATCTTGTGTTTTAGGAATGCTCTAACCAAATCATGTCATCATAAGATGGCGTCCAGTTTCGGAACACAAAGCAAGCGTCTTGTCGAAGCAGGCTACCCAGTTCTTCTACAGGTGTCTGTTGCCGAACGCATTCTGAAGGACTCGCGTAACGAAAATAGGCAAGAGGTTGTGGAGGGCTCTGACTGCAGGGTAGGCGTGATCCCTTATATGCACGCTACTTCACACAACTTGAAGAAAGTGGCTCAGCGGGCAAAAATACGAGTTGTGTTTTCGGCGCCCAAAAAGCTAGGGGAGCTTTGCAAGTTGACTTGCCCAAACAACGTCGCTCACTCAGTTTGTGATAAGAGACACCAGGTTAGATTTGTTAATTGCGAGTGTTGTGTAGTGTATAAGTTCTCCTTATCATGCGGGAAGTACTATATAGGGCAGACAAAACGGTGTCTGAACGATAGACTACGCGAGCACAGCTACAACGCAAGGAATAGACTTTCGGCGGGAGGGTTCCTAGCAGCGCACTGCAAAGGTTGTGGGTGCTCCCCTGATTTGTATGGCTGT
Organism: Rhipicephalus appendiculatus; assembly: GCA_030522465.1. Lineage (NCBI taxonomy): Eukaryota > Metazoa > Arthropoda > Arachnida > Ixodida > Ixodidae > Rhipicephalus > Rhipicephalus appendiculatus. Next base: position 1,163,338 of record JALIZH010032930.1, read on the forward strand.
GTCGTTATCGGCCGTTCTAGAAATCAGCTCACACGTGAAATCAAGGAAGCCGAAGCTATAGCAGATATGGGTAACTTGTGTGTGAGCTCGCCATCAATTGCTTTGACGGATAAGGAGATGACGTTCCTCGGATTAGGATTTCGTGTACGATGAGTTGTGTTTTTCGCGCATGTATAAGATGGGTGTGAAGGGCATGAATAAACAGTTGGAAGTTTAGCGCCTACCTTTCTCTTTATGTCTGTGCCGTGTTTCTTCTATTTGTGCCGCGCTAATACAAGCTAAGATCATGGATCACCAACTCGCCCGAGCCTCAACACTTCTGAATTTCCTTTTCATACTATATAAGTTGGTTTACGGGGTTTGACGTTCCAAAGGGACTCAGGCTGAGAGAGGCACCGTAGTGGAGAGCTCCGGATAATTTCAACCACCTGGAATTCTTTAACCTACGCGGACATCGCACAGTACTAGGGCCTCTAGCATTTTGCTTCTATTGAAATGTGGCTACCGCGACCGGGCCCGATCCCAGGTCCTTGGGGCACCATTACTATTGTTAGACCTATCATATTAGTCCATTCAATAGCTGCTCTGTTTTCGAGATAGTATGATGCGATACAAATATTTCACCACTCTAAAAAACCGCATATTATTGTTGTCTGACCACAGTCGTCTTCAACTTTATTTATTGCCAATTAACGTAAACTATATCCATAGATATGTATAGTACTTCTATAATAATATCTCCTTCGAGACACGGTGCTGATTAACGCCTGATGATGCAGCCCTACTATCAACTCATAAGAGGCTCAGGCGAAAGAACTGCCGGCTATGTATGCTATATACTACAGGTAATTGCATAAGTTTCCGCCTTACCAACTTTTAATAGTGATAGAAATGAAACAACTGTTTTGCTTTTCAATATAATCGCACTTCCCATCAACACATTTTCCACACCTTTGAACTGACATTTTATTTTCTTAAAAATATAGTCTTCAATATGTCAGCGGACTGCATTCTTCATTTCATAATTAGCAGCAGTCTTGTTTTGTTTTTTTTTTTGTTTTTGGCTCGAAGATTTTTCTGCAGCTTTAAGAAGAGGCGGCAGTAAGCGGGCGCCAAGTCGGGGTCTTCAAGCGACATTTCTTCGCTAGCTGCAGTCTCCGCAGCGCTCGCCGTGTGAACTAGCTAGAGCGTTGCCATGAATCAGGCAGTTCATGTAAACTCTCGCGCAGGGCTGTAACTCATACCTATGTCTCCTAATAGATGGTACTGTTTCAATCAATCAATCAATCAATCAATCAATCAATCAATCAATCAATCAATCAATCAATCAATCAATCAATCAATCAATCAATCAATCAATCAATCAATCAATCAATCAATTTTTATTTGGCATTCATTACAGCAAGATAATGAACACGAGGACAAGAACAAAAAGCTGCTATCTAGCAGCTTGACAAAGGTCCTTGCCCCAATTCCTGACAGCCAAAAAACAACGTACCATGCGTCTAAACAGCTGTAGTTCTACATTTGTACTAAACATTTCTAGTTCTCATATGTAGCAGAGTAGTCAACAAAAGTAAAGATATACATCGAAATTACTACATGACAATTATGAAACATACAGTTCGTTTGAGCAAACAAAAGATGTTAAAAATATGAAATAGTGCATCATTGAAGCGGAAATACGGAATTAATGTACAATAATGAAAGCACACAGATTATTTTACACAAATGAGACATACAAAATTTGTATGCGCTATAAAGACTCATAAATACTTATGCATGCATATATAAACATCACAACTATGCTAATGAAAAAATAAAGCATGTGTATAATTCAACTTCAAAAAAGAACTGAAAAAATTAGAACATAATATGTAACTCGCAAATTATTTTATAGAGGTGGCGTGACGCGCTCTACTGCTTTGAAGGCAAGTGCTCAACCACATACCGCTTTATTGCATTTCTTGAAGATTTATCTATGCGAATGCCATTTCTTTCAAATTCATTGAGCAAGCATGGGACACGGTATGACAGGCTGCTCATTCCATATTTCGTGCGCGAGAAAGGTATGAGCCATTTGTCTCTTTCCCTGAGTTTGCCTCAGCCAGCCGTTTTGCAGTAGCTGTGAGTTCCAGAATATCAGACCCGGAAACTTATGGGATCACACGTATGTATGCTAGGCTAACCACGTCTGCTGCAATATCACCGCCGCCTGTGCAGGCTTGCCGTTGGGTAGATTTGAAAAGGAGCCAAAAGTGAATCTAAAAGCAGCTAATATTAGCCACAGCATTTAATTTTAGCGCCCAGTTTCTAGCCATATCAAGGAAAAGCTGATTAATTGAATCATGGATGAAGTGAACGATACATAATATAATATTGAATGATCAAGAATTAAGAGCACAATATTTCTTCCTTTTGCTTGGCCTTCAAGCCGGAAATAAGTTGCATACAAGGAAAAGAAGAACACTTGTGTTCACTGTGTCTGCATGCAGTGTGTGAAGAACAGATAATGTTCTTGCCAGAGTAATTTTGGGACAACTCAGTAGGAACACTAAATGTGGAGGCTCTTTTTCCTTAAGCCGTACACCGAGATTGGTTAGCAGAGTTGGCAGACCAGCTTCGTGTAACGAAATATGGTTCGAGTTGAACAGTGCAGCTTCACTTCGTTGCGGGTATTTGATTTCGCCAAGTTCCGCGAGAACTCAGACTGCGATTCAACATTACAAGCTGATGCACAGCGTCAGCATAAATGACCGGAAGCGTTAGCAGTGTGCTAGAGATGAGTTTGCTTATATGCGTGCAAACTTCATCACTCCGTCCTTGCAGTAGCCACGCGCGTTGAATGCCTCGATGCGCACCAGCCCGCTGACCGGGCGAGGGCATGCGCGTGCATCGGGTAACTTCAAGGAAAAGCTTGGCAAATGTGCAAGGAGAGAATTGCTGAGCATCTACAACTCCTCATGGCAGGATGGCAATGTTCCCGAAGACTGGAAAGTAAGCCGGTTGGTGCCCCTCTTGAAGCAGGGCAAAACCCCACTCGAGCTTGCCTCGTACCGCCCAATAGCGCTGGCCAGCTGTGTAGGAAAGCTCATGGAACGTATGATCCTTGGCCGCCTGGAGTGGTATCTTGAGCACTACAAGATCTATCCGAACGCCATGGCTGGTTTCCGACGCGACCGCTCTTCCATCGACAGTGTAGTTGATCTCGTTTCGTATGTTCAACACGAAAAGTCCCGTAAGCGACTATGTGCAGCTTTGTTCCTTGATGTGAAAGGCGCGTACGACAACGTATTACATGAGGCCATTCTCGATGCTCTTGCGGCGGTTGGCCTCGGTGGCCGAGTTTTTTCGTGGATTGCAAGTTATCTGGCTGCAAGGTCATTCTTTCTGTTAACAGACGATGGCCCTACTACACACGACGCTATACCACCAGGGGCGTTCCTCAAGGCGGAGTTCTCAGTCCGACGCTATTCAACCTCGCACTTGTTGGTCTTCCTGAATACTTGCCAACTAACATCAAGATTTCAATATACGCAGACGACATATGTGTATGGACTTCGGCAGTCACACGTCCTCAGATACGAGCGCGGCTTCAAAGAGCAGCAACTTTGACAGCGTGCTACTTGCGTAAACAAGGTCTCAACATATCACCAGAAAAATGTGCACTAGTGGCATTCACTCGCAAACCAATGTTACCTTACGCCATCTCAATCGACGGGCGGCCCATTGGTTACGCCAGAACTCACAGGTTTCTTGGCGTAATTATTGACAGGGGCCTCTGTTGGAGCCCGCACGTGGCCTACATGAAGCAGCGCCTGACAGCAATTTCCCAGTTGTTCAAGTTTTTGGCAGGAAAGACGTGGGGGATGTCAGTTGACGCTATGCTGGAACTCTACAGAGCGCTGTTTCTCGGTTTTCTGAGATATAGCCTACCTGTGCTGAGCAATACTTGCAAAACAAATATTAGAGTTCTACAGGCAGTACAGGCGCAAGCACTCAGAGTGTGCCTTGGTTTGCCCAGATGTACGTCAACAGAGGCAACTATTGCGATTGCTCGTGACCATCCAATGCAAACTCACATTACGGTGGAAGTCCTGAGAACGCACGTTAGACATTTTGCACGTGCACCCTGTCATCACCTTGCCACACTGCCTTCAGACAGGCCCCAAGCATCATTCTCTAAAACTGTTGTTAAGTACAACGACAAACTTCCCTCAGGCTTCACCACTGCATCTAAACCATCTATGCCTCCTTGGTGTCTCATTCGACCCGCCGCGCATCTCAATGTGCCAGGAATCCGAAAAAAATCTGACCTGTCATCGCCTGTACTGAAGCAACTGTCGCTGCTTCTTTTACACGAGAGGTATGCGGACAGTGTACATATATATACCGATGGTTCAACAAACCTCCAGTGTTCGTCCGGCGCAGTGGTTGTCCCAGCAAGAGTTATTACCATCAGCTTTAGGACTGACCACCCCACGACGTCGACGGCTGCGGAACTAGCTGCTCTGCGCACTGCACTTTGTTTGGTCACTCGGTAACCACCTCAACAATGGTCGATCTTCAGCGACTCCAAGGCAGCCCTACAATCTGTACTATCAGCAATGCGTCGAGGGCCATACGAACAGCTGGTATTTGAAATTCGATGTCTTCTTCATACAGCCCATGAGAAAGGGCACCACGTGACGTTTCAGTGGCTTCCAAGTCATTGCGGCGTCATAGGAAACGAACACGCCGATAATGCCGCTCGGGCAGCTCTTGAAGGCGCACAGGAAGACACCATACCACTTTCAAGGTCTGACGCGGCCAGCAGTCTTCGAAAGCTTGCACAGGGGATCACGCTCTCTTTATGGCGGCCACCAAGCAATCAGACCAACCGGACAAACCGTCAACACCGCCTGTGCTCTTTGATGGATCTCTATATGCCAACAGGACTCCGCCGAAGTGATGACACACTACTTTATCGCATATGGTTAGGTGTGGCTTTCACGAAGTCTTATTCTTTTCGCATTGGGATGGCCGACGACGCTCTCTGCGATGCCTGTCGTTGCGAGGAGACGCTGCGCCACATCCTGTGTGACTGTCCGCTATATGATGTTCAGAGACAGTCACTGGCGTCCGTTCTAGCGGACCGTGACAATAGACAAATGTCTGTTGAATCTATTCTTGAATGTCGTTCACAGAGGACTTCGCAGCTGAAGGTGGCCAAAGAACTACTGAAGTTTCTAAGAAAAACGAACTTGGACAAGCGGCTCTGACAGCGATGTCGCGTACCACATCAGCGTGATGGACTGTCAATGACTGCTTGTTTGTGTGTGTGCTGTGTTATGTGCTATCTTTCTCTCTCTTTCCACTCTTTCCCCTCCCTCTTTCAATCTCCCCCATCCCCTTCCCACGTGCAGGGTAGCAAACCGGTTATCCTGGACTGGTTAACCTCCCTGCCTTTCCTTCTCTACCATTTCTTCTCTCTTGGAAACAATGGTTATCCTTTAGGCTTGCCTGCGCTTTTATCTGCAAGTAATGAGAACATCATCATCATCATCATCATCATCAGCCTGTCTACGCCCACTGCAGGGCAAAGACCTCTCCCATGTTTCGCCAATCAACAAGGGAACAAACTGGGGTTAAGGATATCATAGTTGAAATCAAGAAGAAGAAATGGATATGGGCCGGGCACGTAGCACGTCGGCAGGATAACCACTGGTAATTAAGGGTAACTGGATTCCAAGAGATGGCAAACGCGTGAGGGGGGAGAAAGAAAATTAGGTGGGTAGATGAGATTAAGAAGTTTGCAGCTATAACGTGGCAGCAGAAAGTAATGAGAACAATGGCTAGTAAATGCCCCAAAATAGAAGTTCATGGCAGCCAGAAAGTAGCCATGGAACCAGCTAGAAGAGTGCGACATCGTGTGCGTGTGCCCCCCCCCCCCCCCTCTCCTCGTTTTCTTTTTCTCTCTCTCTACCTCTAACTTTCAAGTTCTCCCATCCCTTTCGCTATAGTGCAGTGTAGCGTACCAGTTTTTCTAGACAGGTTAACATCCCTGCCTTTGTTCCCTCTCCTGCTCCTTCCTTTCTTCCCTAATCTCCATGCGGCGTCGTAAAGCAGCCAATATGGTGCAAAGTAGCTACCAACGGCAACCCTCGCAACCAACACTTAGTTGCTTATTTGCCACTTAGTCTTAAATTCATAAAATGCCACTCGAAAAACTTCACTCCTTTTTTAAATTGAATCGTAAAAAGAAGTTAGAATGACATAATAAGTTGAACACGTTGCCCAGGTTGTAAAGAAGCCCCAATCTACAAGATCTCATCAAAAAATTTAATTACATATGGTTAGGCAAGTTCTTGCGTAACGTTATTGTCGCCCGTCTAAAGACTATATCTGACATGAAATTATGCGTTGTTGTCTGTTTACTTTGTACTCATTGCATGCGAATTGCTTACTACGAGAATGAGAGCGAGCATACATATCCATACAGTACAAAAAAGAAAAAAAGTAACAAGAGCAGCCCACGGAAACAAATGTTCATAAGAAAAGGAAAATAACTTACCGCAAACAAGTAAACAGACTGAGAGTACCGAAAAGAAATTTCGGTCAGGTAACCGACCCGGTCAGCACCTCCCTCCTTTTCCTTGACGAAAAACGATCCTGGAAACTTACCGTCGCCTCTGCATGCATTGCGCCTCTGCAACTATACGACGACCCCGGATTCCCGCGACTCGCAAAGCGTTTCTTCTCACGCATCGCTGCCCGTTCTTGTTGTGGTGGATGGCGGCGGTGGCACGCTGAGCCCGAGACGGCTTGCCGAAATTGAAGCTTCACTCGCGGTGGACACGTTCCTCTCCGATTACGGCATGCACGATGCGGAGGTGAAACGAGTAGGAAGGTGCTCGCTCCTCGCAAGGTGCCGTCGTCCTCTACGTGCTCTCATGAAAATGGAAGCGGCACGGACTGTTGCTTGCGCACCGGCACGCAGCGTGGCACAATGCTCGAGCCCGGGAGCATCGGGACGCGCCCGATAACCGACCTCCAGCGGAGCGCTGCGGATGCGAGAGTTGATCCGCGACGGTGGAGTCCTACGGGCCGGCCTTGCGTTACGCGATACTGCGTGCTGCCTCGGTAAAGCACACGAAGTACCAGTGACGTGGAGTGTTCCCTGGCGAGTGCGTGTGCGCGGGCGTGCGCGCTGATTCTCAATGGGAAGAGCTCGTGGCAGCAGCGCCGTGGTCTGGCTGGCGATGCTCCTGGAAGCGACGGCTGTGTGTGCCATGGTCATGCCGGGACTTTGTCCGACGCTAAAAGAGAAGGACGAGTTCGATCTTCACAGGGTAAGGAACAGCTTTTGTTTGGTTGTAGTTCATATTTCGAAGCCTTGGATGAACTTACTGAACAGCGGAACGGATTTTAATTAGCGATGCTCTATGCAGTTCAAAGCGACCAAGCGCAAAACTGTACAGTGTACGCATTACCTGTTTAACCTGAGTAAGCCAAATTACAATTTGTAGAAACGTGATTGCAATAATTAATGAAATTTACGGACAAAAGCTTTTGTGCACTGAGTCATCTGTAGTGCGCTGATACCTTGATATTCGGGCCAAGTAAAGTCCTCTGAAATAAAATACCAGTCTTTGCGCTGCTTACTCAGGAGAATTTCACTGGTGGGACACAGGCACATCCTCCTTTACGTTTTCGGTAAGCGACGGAGCAAAAGAGGTAGGACGGAGGAGCTTGCAAATCTGTTACAAAGGTCAGACTGACTGCGTGATACTGTAGAAGTGAAGGTGACTACTCAAGGGAATAACACGGACACCACGAGTGCCACCTTCTACTGCCTTGCGCTATAGCAGCGAGGAAACATACAAGCTCGCCAAATTTTCAGTTACTTCAGGTTCAAGATGGAGTATCTTGTGTGGTTCTGAAGATGTGAATGTTGGTCGCATTCTTCTGGAATGTGTAAAGTACGGAAATGAAAGAAAACAAGTTAAAGAAAAAACTAGGAAGTTTAGACAGAGGACCTCCCACATTACAAAAAAAAATTACTTTGACCGTGGCCCGAAATGCATCTTCAGCAAAAGGCGAACATCTTATTGGACACCGGACTAGATAAGCACTTGTGATGAACAGTTAAGTGTAGCTATATACGAAGCGATGTGCAAGTCCAATTTGACAGAAATGTGTGCGTGTGAACGTTCTATTTCAAAATGAACTCCTGCAAGTGAGCCGCCCATCGCCATCTAATGTTCTGTATTTGCCTCAGTTTGCTTTTTTTTTTTACTTGTTCATTTCTTTGTTTCGGGTAACCACTTCTTTCTTTCGCTTCAGAATTAAGCGAAATGGAGTAGCCAAGGTGAGGTAAACCTCTACCTCTCCACAGAAAGCCAGTTATAACAGAACAAATCCGAACAGAAGAGATAATGGTGCATCTGGTCAGTGTAAAACAAGATGGAAAACGTAGGAATTAATTTTTTTACCTCAGCATTAGTCATTTTGAATGGCAATCACCACCTACGGTCTGATTCGCTCCCATTTCGCCTTTTTTTTACGAGTGTTGTCAACAACCGATGATTTCGTTAACGTACGAAGTGCATCTCTGCCTCGTAGTGTGTGCGTGCGCGTGTGTGAGGGATAGGGGTGAGGATGGAGATTAGTGACAGACAGAAGAGACTACAATGGCTTAACAACAGTCTTCTGCCTGCATAGTTTTGACTCTGCCTTCCTCTACCTCAATAACGTTCTGTGCACGAGCACTACAGCTTCCTCGCTGCGCATCCATCGACAAACCTTTAGGGCAGAGACTGGTCCGAATTCATATCGTACGTCGCGGTAAACAGATACACGCTTCTGCAAGACCATATCAATATTGTGGCACCGCGCCAATCATGCTGCCCCGAGCCAACAGACTGTGGACGAAACCAGAGAGTGAAGAAGCTACCAAATGCTAATACAACACAATGTGCGTGTACTACAATGGTTCGATATTACCGCAACGAAGAGGTTCACTACCAGATGTATTGCGCCACCCATAAGTGAGTAATTGTTCCTGCGTGCAAAAAAAAAAATTAACAAGGCCTTTTATATAGTGTTCTGTCACGTTTACAGTGAGTGAAATTCGATTACCCCATGCAATTCATAAAGAAGATCAGTCGTTTTTGCTGGCAGTATTCGCTAAAGAAAGAGATACTATATATTCCTTTGTCAAGTGCCACCTTGTCTTGACACCGGCCGTGTGTATGAAAGCCTGCGGAGTGATCGTGTGTCGGCTATATTTTTCTTAAAGTATAAAATCTCAGTTTGGTGACAGTTACGTTCAAGTCAGTCTGCATATATAAATAAATAAATAAATAGATAAATAAATAAATAAACAAATAAATAAATAATTATATATATATATATATATATATATATATATATATATATATATATATATATATATATATATATATATATATATATATATATATATATATATACACAGTGCGCAACTGAAACAAGGCAGGCCGCTAGCATGGCGCCCAGTGTTTTCTTTGTACCACAGGTGAGCGCTGCGGACACTGAGCTGGCTCGTTATGGTCTTCTTAAAGCGAGAGCCTTGGTCCCACATGCTGGCATCACTTGACCAACACACGTTCACCCATGACCATCAACGGTTATGCGGGCCAGATAACGTCGTCTCAATCGCTGAGACTCTAATTTTTGTTTGTTTGCCGACTCTTCAGTAAAACCGCGGTACGTTGTTGCAGTTTATGGGGACCTGGTACGAGGTTCTCAGGACACCGTTCATCATCGAGTACATGGTGAAATGCGTGAGATTCCATTGCTTGGACAAGGGCGAGGAAAACAGCGTAGGCCTTAAGGTCCTTGGTGAAAGATCACCGTAAGTTATTTTTCGACAATTGACGGATTTCCTCTGTCAGAGCAGAGAGAAGGGTACTGCTGAAACCGTAAAATCACCAATACGGCGTGTGTCTCTCGTTGCAGCGTTGCCGCCGTGTTTACGACTGGTGACAGGTAAGAAAAAAAAAAACTTGAATAAAAAGATCATTTCGCCCGTGGTTTCAGCGCACATGTTACAGATATACGCAAAAAATATTGCAGGCAAATAAATCTCGTTGAATTCACATATACACTTTAATTCCAGATAACACTAGATAATTATAAGAAAAACGCTAGGGCCAGGAAATGTCAACTCAAGAAAAGCTGGTCACACAGCGCATAATCCTGACGCACACGTTTACATAACTTTTTTCTTTCTGATGAGATTATTGAATGAAAGATTACCGAATATGATGAGAAAAGCGTCCAAATTTTAGCGTGATAACAGAGTCTCTCCAATTCATTTCAATGGGAACGTATCTTTCTAGTTTATTCGGTACAACCTGTACAAGCTTATAGTAGCATTGATGATAACATTTTTATAGAGATATCGAGGAAATAAGATACCTAAATTGTAAATAATTGCCCTTGTTTTTTTTTTCTGGCCAATATATTCACCATAGTTATGATGAAACATAATGCGATAAGTTTAGGAATTCAAATAGTGAACAAGCGAGCACACAACGCATGTGATCATATCATTAATGATAGAGAAGATGTTACAAAAAAAAAAACTGTTCGTGAGGAGAACCGAATCACCAGATTGGATATGACAGAAAAGTATAAAATTTGCGCTTGAGATGTTTCTGGTTTCGCTTGCTGCCCAGACAAGATTTTCTGAGAAATATTGTTTTTATTTACTTGTATATTGCGCCAGGAGATACATTGCATTAATGTATTATCACTTAATCAACGTGACTGCTTAATCAGACTGACTGCTTATTCGCGCAGAGGAGACGGCTTGTCTATTGACGGAGAAATTCTTACGAGAGACGCCAACAGTCCGTATGGAATAAGACTCAAAGGAGGTAAGTGACCTCAGGAAGATGTGCTTTCGCGTAACTAGGATATAAAGCGTTCGACTTTTTCTGCATGCATACATAAAAGTCGCACTTAGGCAGGAATACGTTCTCAACGTAACCCTAACGAAATATTCATATTGACATGACCATGCGATGAATTTAATCAATTCCACAACCGGTTGACATTCATTTCTATTCATACATAAATGTGTCAGGCACGTCCTTCCATACAATTTCTTTTGATCATTCCCTAATATGCAAAAAAAAAAAGAAGCAAATGACTAACGAAAAGACATTTAGGAATATCCATGAAAGGGCTAGTTTTTCTGAGGTTACCTTTTTTTTTTAACCTGGTGATTTCTACGACATCACAGCTGGATCTAAGAATCTGTGCATGTATTGTAAAAGCTGGGATCAGGCTTCACACGCCACTTCTGTTTAACTTCTTTTTCATGCAGCCTCCTTCCACTACGCTTCTCCCATGATAGTCTTGGACACAGACTACGACAATTACGCCGTGCTGTGGGCTTGCGAGAACAACATCATCAGCGGCATTGTTCGCAGAGGTACCTTAGCTTTCTTTTATATAAAGCGAGACATGGATTCACTGTTTGAAGGCGCAGTCATGGAATAAACTGGTTGTTAACGTTCACTCGGCGAACTCCTATAGAAAATCAATATCCTAAGAGACCCTTGACATAACAGCCCATGTTATTGATGAGGTTGCATCGTTACCTAGCTCAACATTTGAATATATCTTGGCAACTCAATTATATAAAGCTGTTACACCAGACCAGTTAAGTAGAAATAGTCAGTTAGCAATTATGATAGCATTTTGATCGCTGCGATCTCTTTTAAATATCTAAGGTTTGCCGAATTTGTTGCCATAATAATGGAATACCTCACCCTATTCAATATAAAATTTGTTTATCGTGTGTGCGTTTGCACGCTTGCATTCCCTCCATCATGAATTCCGCTGCCAGCAACTTTCAGTAAACATAAGTTACGTACTAAAACCATTATTTGGTTTGTTTGTGCCTGACGAATATAACAAATTTCCGTTAACGTTGTCTCGACTCCATGAAGTAACTTCTTAAATCCAAGTGTGTCACAACGTGGCCACTATATTCCGCATTTTAATATTGTCCTTAAGTGCAACGAGGATGGTGAAGGCATGCTCAATATAGAAATTAGGTCAATAAAGCGGACAGATCTGGAGTGTTGGCTACTGCTTAACTATATCGAACCAAGCGAAGGTATCACCGATTGGCTTGATTTGCGATTGATAACTGGTCATCAGTGGCTGCTGATATTGCTTCATGGAAATTTTTGCCACGAGAGACAATCCGGCCAGTGGATGCATTGTCATTATAAGATAAGCTCTACTTGTCGCCAGCAACTCCTCGTTATATTTGTGCTCTGACTTTTTCAGAAAATATATGGGTTCTCTCAAGGTCTCCTACGCTAAACGCCACGATGCAAAACTTCATCATGGACCACTTGAAGAAACAGACGTACAGCACATACTTTCTTATGCCAACGGAACAAAAAACGTGCAAGGGTCATCCGGTACGGGAATATTCAACTGCAAAAGGTTCAAATGGAGAATAAAATACGGTTTTTATGAAACCTAAAAATGGATGTCTTTGTCAGTAACTATGTCAACTATGCATAACACTTAGTTGAAAAGTGGATCACAAATTATTGTCAGCTAAGTCACCCTTCTGCGGGCAAACTTGAAGGTATTTAGCGTATGAACACATGACGCGACAACTACAAAAACACCTGAAGTCATGAACCCCCCAACAAGTACGACATGCAGGCAGAACACATTGCGCATGTGTGTGACACAAACACGGGTGAACTTTATTCGTCAATATGAAGCTTCACGAACAGATGAGAAATTAAGGAGCTGCACATCACACTTACATAAGAGCCGATGGTGGCGCCCGGAAAACGCACGTGCGTGCGAGGGCGAACAACAATGGGAAGCACAAGTTGACTAGCGCACCATACCTAGAAACGGGCCTCGCACAAGAGTTCCGTTCATATTGAACGTCACCAATTTGCTACGGCAAAGGACGCAAAAGCGGAATACATAACATTCGCTTATATACATTTCAAACAAGTGAACGAGTGATCTCACACATGATAAACATCACTAAGTGAAACAAAAAACACATTACGACATTACGATTTCATAGGAGTAAAGTATTGAGCCCTGACTAGGTGCTGCATCGGAGGTGAACGGACATCACACGCACTCGTATAAAATGAATCCGAGGAACTGTCATTTTAAGAGAGGTTGCTTTTTTTATGTTGAACTTAATATCGGATTTGCTTTCTATTGTTTAGTAATTAAACAGTACCTTAGGCTCACAAAAGTGACAAAAAAAAGCGAAAAATAAACAGCATAGCGTTAGACTACACTCGACACGTAGAAGCTTCAGAAACTAGGGTAATGACAGAACAAGGCGGCCAAGGTTGTTGTAAATTATTGATTTGATACAGTCAAATAGACGTTGGAATGCTAAAGCGAACGTTATTCAAGCTTAAGCATAAAGAAAAAAAACGAGCGAGAACTCCTACAGTACAAAATTAGGAGTGCTACACAAGTTCGGCAATATGTCCTCATTGGACGGCAAGAGGAGGATTCTGTCGGTTCAGAAAATAATAGAAAATGAAACAAACATGTTGGCTAACTTTAGCTAACAAACTTTTATATCAACAATTTGAAAAATATATAAGCCGGTAAATTTGCTATAATTGAGAAGGAAGCCTGTTTCAAAAAGACTCATAGAGTGGTGAGTTTAATTCAGTATGCAAAATAATAAGTGCTACGAACAAAACAATCCTGGCAATCCTCACGCAAACAGGAAATGTTACGTTTTCAGAAATTTTCGTGCTTGCTGGTTAGCATTGTTAGTGCTTTTTTAAGTTAGCCTGATCTTACACATAGCACGCTTTCTTGACGAGTGTCTCCGATGCTGGCTATCATGGCTAGAAAATGGAATGATAGAGTTGCCATTTGTTGATTACAATGCGTGACAAAAGGTGAAGAGATCCACCTTGTTTGACAAAGGTAGCTTAATTAATTTCTTTGGGATTGCTTCTCCTAGTTTGCTGGCAGTGAACGATGAAAAATTAAAAAAAAAAGAGAGAGATTGTCGTAAAGTGTACGAGAGTTATGCCAGCATCGAGTTGATAAAAAAAAATCTCTACTTACGCGAAAAGTCCAGAACTCGCTGGGCTGCAAAAACATGATCGAAATAAATAAAACACTTTGATTTCATTTAATCTAAGTGCGTATCCCAGACATTATATTTTAGGAACATACCGACGAGAAACAGTAATTCAAGCCACCTTGCTCCGCGCACCACTGAACATGCGTAGGGCCCACTGTCAGTGCACACGCTAAGCAGATCAATTGCTTGCTTTGTCATACCAAGATAACATTCAGTTCTTGCTTTCTTCGCTATAGGTGCTAAAAATGTCCACTTCATATTCTTAGTCAACATGACACATATAACAGAAGGATGGATGTTTTTTGCTCGGAATGACCAAATTATAAGATCCGTGGCATTTTATGAGTCCACACGTGCCTGTGACTGTGTTACAACAATGTTATATGGCCTTGATGACGACTTCGTTACAAAGAGAAAAATTAAAACCTTATACTTTTAAAATGCGCGTGCTCCGGAAGGCTTGGTTAAAATATTTCATGATACAAATTATGAATATTATGCGTAAACTATAATTAACTTGCTTTACACACGCCTCTTACTATCGGATTGGGTATTCAGGCATACTAAAAATAATAATGTAGCAAGAGAAGCGTAGAAATAAAGTGAAAATGTAATAGGAAAAACAGAAACGGTTTTACGAAGGACTCAAGTAACTATGTCACTACAAGAACAATTTCAAACACAGATTTGTACACTAACTTGTTTATCAGTGTCAAATTTTCGCAACTTTATTGGAACACTAGTGTACCAATGTCTTAGATTCGTACCAGCCATATGAAGCCGACAGTATGGTGGCTTCCAATGGCTGCGACTAACAAAACTTGAACCGACCAATCCGTTTCCTTTCTATACCACCTTTGCTTTTTGTTTCGAAAAAAAAAATAATAAGGTACTACAGATGTAACACTTGCTGTAATTGCGTACTTCGCTCTCATGGCCTACTTTTTTGCAAGCTATATACAGTGCGTCCTTTAGTTTGAAAGTACCTGGGTAAAAACACGCTTTGTGGTACCTAAAGCGGACATTTAGCAAGAAAAGATTAGAACCGCTTCTTTCCCGTCCGTCACTCTGCCGATAAAATAATATGGCTGCTGTGCACGTCAAAACAGGAAATATAATTATACCTTAATTGTACGAACACTATAAACTAAACGGGCTATTAGTAAGACGGAATGAGCAGATCACATCACCTTCGTTACATGTGCGATGTTGGCTGACTAAACGTTGATTGACGCAATCTTCGCGGCAACGTCAACCAAAATGTTAGCGCAAGTTCTGCACGAATCTCGCATCACGCCTGCACGCAGTGCTGCATTCTGTTAGATCGCCGTGTAAAAATAAGTTAAAGTTCTCCGTCCAAATTTTCTTGCATTCAAAAAGTGCTCATATTCAAAAAGTGTTAGAACGAACCATTCGGTGGCACGTAACATCCCTTAATGTTTTGCGAGTCGAAATAAACACGGTTAAATCTGCCTACGTGAGCTTGTATGTACAATAAAGTTATTACACTTGTCCTCTTCTTAAAAAACTGATGGCAGTCACTAACGGTGTTGCACATCTTATGAGCGAAAGGGCTGGGTCAACTAAGAACACCGGTTGCCGACAAAACAAAAGCAAAAACAAGAAAACTTTATGAATCAGGCCCATTGTCCGAAGCGCACAGTGGCTTGTTAGTGTCTGCTGTAGGTTAGCGTCCGTTTTTAGATCTTTAGCACCAACTTACGAGCATCAAACTAGAAAACCATGTAAACGAAACACGGCGTGTTCCGGAACTTAAAATGAACATTTTGACACAATATAGCTGCACCCATTTCTACGTCATTGGAAACTACCAAGCAATGTTTTCCACAAGAACGTAATGAGATTTTGTATTCTTGCTATCTGTCTAGCTGTCTCGACCTTCGCAGTTAACCAAATTATAACTCCGTCGCGAACGACACAGATCCACGATCGTCATGCGAGATTCGTGCAAAGCCTCGCGTGTAAGCACTGTGTGCCACGTAAAGCATGCCAGCAATTAACGACGCCGATCAGCGCGACAGGAACGGTTTGCCCTCGTGCACGTGAGCTTCGCATGGTGTCCGTCACGACATGATGCTTCTGGCCCATCGGAACTTGACGACTGTGGGCTGGCCCTGTTGGTGCCCGCTGCCGAGCCGGGCTGTGCTGCGCAGCGGCCCGGTGTCATCCTGATTCAGCCGCAGGTTGTACCTGAAGCGGGTTCCGGGCAACCACTGGAGGGGCGTCCACGACGGAGCTTCAGTGTCGAACGACTGCGAGGGTTGTTCAGCATCGTTTGATGGGATGCCGTTGGAAGAGGACGAGGAGTGGGAGGTAGAGTTCGATGATAAGGAGATTGGGTACCAGGTGGTTTTTGTTGACGAGGTTCCGGAACCTGAGGGCCGCGACGACATCTGTGGGCGGGCATGAAAGCCACAAACGCAGTTAGAACGGTGCAGGCGAGAGGAGAGAAATGCAGCATGCGCCAGCCACCACACCCAGCAATCGAAGTTTTCGTCTTACGTGTTTGTGTAGGCCGTTGTCCGCTGCGTGCGCAGAGAAAGTGTGCGTTTTCTGAATACACCACAAATGTGAAAACAATGCGCAAGCAGCACCGTCGACCTTGGTGATTTAGCTTATAAATAGTGCCGAGGTCATTCCAAAGAAGGAGTGATCTACTACATAGGTAACGTGAATCGCCGAGTTCTTATTAGTTCGAGACGGCATGTACCTGTCCTTGTATTTTTTCAGGAAACAACAGAACATGATTACGTATAACCTTCACGAAGTGTTCGCAAGTTTTTTTCCAGAGGTACTTACGGCCATCATGCCATATCATAAGTGTCCTACGAGGACATGTTTATATGAATATGAATATGTATATTTGCGCACAGAGCACAGCATGCCCATGACTCGACAGAAGTTCAGGGGAAGATGGATGCTTGAGGTGATGGCAAATCGTGGCATAGGGAATGTTGAAGAGATGATCACTTCGTGCCCATCACTAATACATTTGTCTAGCTGCATGATGCCTTACATTCTTTTGATTGATATAGACCCTTGAAAACACCACTTGGGACAGCTTATCAAGTTCTTGAAGGCAAGTCATGCTGTTGTCTAAAGTTATTCGTGACGTCTGAATTTCTAATAGTGTAACCCCTTTACTTTTATTGCGATAGAAAATATATAGGACACTGAAGGTGCATTTTCTGCCATCGGCGTCGGTGCCGCCGTGAGGCTCCGTATAAGGTCCAAAGGCGATAACATCACCCTGGGCATCGTATTTCCTATGTGCGATTGCAAGAATGCCAGGGTAGCAGACGATCATGGCTCAACCGGAGATGAAACGCACCGTCCTCCGTCGCTTAAGGCCCCCGGTTTCCCTGAGGTTGGGCTGCGTGGCTGCAGCAGCAACTGCATAATTTCGTCGGCTGGGTGCGGTCGGGCGCGCGCTATCTTTACAAAAATTAGTAGACGCTAATACCTTTGTACATACTTTGCTTGTGGTGAAGCTATAGACAACACGTACTTCGCTTTGCTCCCTGTAGCGGGAACATTTCCTTACGTCGGCGTTTTATTTAGTTAGCGCCAAGTCGTTAGAGAAGTGCACTACTAACATCATTTGGCAAGGTATTCCAATTGGTTGCTATCTCATTCATTACTTCGCCCATGCGTTGGAACTGTGACTTTTTTCTGGGCTACTTGGTCCACTTTAACCACCGTGCTCCAGCACACATGATAGTGCATTCGATAAGTGTTTTATTACTAGCTCTCGCATAAAATAGCGGGAACAGTCGGCAAGTACGAAAGGATTTCAGGTCATGTTCTCAAGTATAACGTTTTGAAGAACCTGCCAAAGTAGTCCATAAAAATGCGTTTTTGCATATTGCCATATATATTGCGAACTTACAATCAAACCCAACATGCAATTCAACACACCGTAAAAATGAGGACAAGAAATTTTATGTTAAAGCTTGTCCTCTAGGAAAGCGTGAATGTATTTAAGATCAGACAGCATGCAATCGCCTAATAGTTTTATTGACCAATACCAATAGTTAATTAAACAACAATTATTGAAAATCGTTGGACAAGAGATTTCCTGCCCTTTCCCTGGACAGTCGCCGAATAGGTTTATTAAATAATGATAGAATTACAAAAATCATTAAATCTCATTACCTAACGAAAGATTTCCCATGCCTTCAAGCCTGCGTCTTCCCATGAACTTCTGTTTGCTTTGAATTATGTTTATGAGCAGTAATAGATTCATTACTCCAAACGCATATAGTATGTCTGTAATGTCGAAAAATTGCAACTTACCGATCCTTTCAGGATGCTTCCCGTGTTTACGACGCTCCTGAATATCGCTTCTCTCGTCTTTTTGCTCATGAAGACGTGGCAAACGAAGATTCCCAATCCCTGTTGAAAGAATCGTTACAGTGTAAATATTGCTTTGACCAATGGTGAAGCAGCACAAAGAAAAATAAAAGAAACAACGCAAGAAAGGTAAGATCTCATAACAGCGAACTCGGAAACCTTTACAGCAAGTTCACTAAGCTTTCCCGCATTTAAACCAAAAAGCTGAATTCTTGTAATTGCCGGCGCTTATTCAGGAATCAATATTTAACAGCGGAGCTGTTTAAGCTGGACGTTGCTATGCATGGTGTTGGCAGAAACTGCGCTGAGCAATGACGTCACCGCGCGTCGCTTAGCAACAACGTGGAGAATCTGCGCCT
This sequence comes from Rhipicephalus appendiculatus, assembly GCA_030522465.1. Taxonomy (NCBI): domain Eukaryota; kingdom Metazoa; phylum Arthropoda; class Arachnida; order Ixodida; family Ixodidae; genus Rhipicephalus; species Rhipicephalus appendiculatus. Next base: position 1,182,214 of record JALIZH010032930.1, read on the forward strand.
AGCTTCGCAACGCCGGCCTAGTTACGCCTAGGCACGGAAAGCTAGTAAGGAGGGTGGGAAATTGCAACAGGGTGGGAAATGGAAGTGAGAGTGAGGAGTGATGTCAAGGTGACGAGGAAGGAAATGAGGGGGGCTTATGGTAGAGCATGGCATAACCGATGCATAGTATAGCGTAGCAAGGAGTTGGAAATAGAAGTGAGGAAGAGGAGGAGTGAAGTGTAGGGGATTAGGAGGGAAAATTAGATGGGAGAGAGTGAGGCGCAGCACAACCTTGCACAGTATAGTATAGTAAGGAGGAGGGAAAGGGAACTGAAATGAGAAGGGATGTGAAGGTGAGGAGAACGGGAGAGGGTAAAGCATAGCATAGCCATGTGTGGTATAGCAAGGGCTGGGGAAAGGGAAGCGAGGGTGAGGAGATGGAAAGGAGGACGGGAGCGACTAAAGCATAGCACAGCCTTGTGCAGTACAGTAAGTACAGTACAGCAAGGGGTGGGAAAGGGAAGTTTGAGGGCGAGCAGGATGTAAAGGTAAGGTGACAGGGTGGAAGCATTGCGTAGCCATGTATATAAAGTTTTCAAGAACGTGATAATAGCTGCAAGCATTCGAGCCAAAAAAAAAAAATCTTCCGGTCACTTCCTTTATCGATTCCTAAGACCCAAGTGGAAAGCGTGTGTTTATGTTATGTCACAGTAAAGAAAGCCTCTTTTCACTTTTTCAGATAAATTGAAGGCACTAAAGTTTTAAGGGTACCTTTATAATGTGGTGTAGATGTTAGAAGAATACTTATTTATAAAATTTGGCGAAGCACAGGGAGAAAAGTGTTGAAGATCTGCGGGATACTCGCTAAGGCTTTTGTTCCCCGCCAGTGCCAGTAGGCTGCGTCGGTGGACCAAAACCAGGAAGCAGTCCAGGGCATGTGGGAAGTGAGGGCGAGGAGGAAGGGGAAGGCCACCAGCTCCGCCGCTTCCTCTGTCTTTCAGCACTAGTGCGTAGCTGTCCCAATTTTTTTGCTCTCGCTAGTGCAAAAGTAAATAAACGTTTTCTGCCTCTATCTTACATCGCAAGCTGTATCACGAAGACTAGCTTAATTAGTCTGCGCCGGTGATGAAGCGTTGTGTCCCCGTTTTACAAGCGATTTGATGATTACCAACCGTCGTAATGTAATTGATTGCACAACCGTTTGAGTGAGTAGAGTTAATATAGACGGTTGCTTAATGTGACGCGCGGTTAAGGCCACTGGTGACATTCTGCTCCATGAACAGTGCTTCGTGGCCGAAAAGCTAAGCCATTCTAGGGAAAGCTCACCGCTCTCCCGTAGTTGAGCACATAGACCTTTAAGTCATCTACATCTTAAATGTATAAGCGGTTCTATGACGACCACATGAGAAAGCTGTCGGCAAGGCTGTTCCGCCGGTCTGTCACGTGAAACGATCGTCGCCATGAAGAAACAAATGTACGAACAAAATAATTTTTTTCCTTGGCGGTGCTGTGTTTCAATCCAAGGACGGATTGCTTTAAACCAAGGCTCCCACGCTCGGAAGGCCAGCTTCTGGACCACTCGCCTACACACCCACGCTTGGAGAAATGTGAGCATGTCTGAACCACATAAATGCGTTGTATACTCACGGTTCAACGGATGCCATGTTCAGAACTGAAGCATACATTTTCCGGTACCAACGTACATTTAGGAAATATCGTGCTCAGTTTGTTTACCCAACCATCCGATTTTCGTCAGTTTTTGTTTCTAAGCAATGCCTATTTGACACAATATCGTGAGGGTTAAAAAAAAACTGATCGTACTTTAAGGCATTACTTGACATGAACTGTGCCTGGTGCACTTTTACGTAATTTTTTTCAGTGCAGATTGTGGCTCCGCATCTACGTTAAACCACATGCTCTGGCAGTGCCCCTCATTACAGAGTTCTCAACACACGACCGAAGAGGAATGGAGCTCTGCGCTACGGAGCTCAGAACTTTTACAACTCAGGGCCGTCCAGAGGGCCCACGACGCGGCGATGAGGCTCAGCCTACCCGTGCCGACGTGGGAGCGGCCCGCTGCTCTACCGCCTTGAGCGGTAGTGTTCCTCAGGACCTCAATAAAGTTCTGTGTCTGTCTGTCTGTCTGTCTGTCTGTCTGTCTGTCTGTCTGTCTGTCTGTCTGTCTGTCTGTCTGTCTGTCTGTATTTGATTTTCATAAATTCTATTATCTGCGAGAAGGAGAAGCCGATGCTGTATAAAAGCGCATAGGTTTCGTAAACAGCATATAATGAAAAAAATAAAGGCAGTGCTTCCTATCGCCACCAGAACTTAACTTCTTATTTCGAGTGCACAAAAATTTGTTCAAACCTTTCTAGGGGCAGCGTCATGAGGGCATTTCTGCGTTTTACGTGTAGTTTTATAGGAGGCATCGAAGTTGACTGGGGGCTAAAGCTTCTTCATTGGGCATCCTTAATATAACACCTACAACCTGAATAAGAAGGATACGTATTTCGCAATATGTTTTTAGGCGGGTAGTAAGCGGCAGGCTCATCGCGAGTGTTAACAAGGGTGTAATAAATAAAACCATAAAACTAAGTATAAAATGTGTGCCTTAAAGCTTAGAGAACGGATCGCCGTTAATGTTTCACATGAGAGTTTCAAATGGCGTAACGATGTAAGCCAGAAAGACGCGAGAAATAGAGCAAAAGTACTACAAAATTGCCGTTTCAAAAAATAACATAATTTTTAGAAATTCACCTTTGCTTGCTGATCCTTTTTCAATTCCTATACGCAATACGCGACATGCTTCGAATGGTAATTTCAATCTGCCCAAATGTTATAATGTTTACGGAGAAAGATTGATACAATTTAATGGAACAAAAATATGGAACGCGGTCCCCCCTAGAGATTAAAACGGCACGCAATTTCGGCCTAGCATGCAAATCATTTTTTTTATGGAGTCAAGACATGTAAGCCTGTGTGTATGTTTGATTCGATTTTCATTGTGTTGTTTTTAAATAAGTGCCTATGTATAGCGAGCTAGTTGCAAGCTAATAAGCATGCATGTCTGCAGGAAAAAAAATGTATACGTGTGTTGTCTGTATTTATATTATTGCTTTTGTTTGTTACCTCAAAGCTGACCTGTACATTTTTTTTTGTTGCACATTGTGTTGGACCGGCCACTAGCCACTTTAGGCTATCGGTCCAAATAATCCCTGTATTTTCCTAGATCTGTTCATGAAAATAAAGCTCCAGTGATTGATTGATTGATTGATTGAATGATTAATTAATTAATTAATTAATTAATTAATTGGTTGATTGATTGATTGATTGATTGATTGATTGATTGATTGATTGATTGATTGATTGATTGATTGATTGATTGATACTCGCCTGCAGGCAATTGAAGATGGTAAATAAATAAGCTCCAATCCTGTGCAAGTCCTTGTCTCCGAGCATGAGGAAGCCGAAAAGCCACGTGACCCCTAGTATGGGCAACAGGATGAATGTCCCTCTCACCCAATTCCTTTAAAGAAAAGGAAAGACAACATGAAACAACCCGGCCTTATACGAAGCCAAAGAGCAACACAAAAAACGTGGTACCTACTTGACTTTTTCAGCCGTCGACTTGTCCACCACAAGACGCACATGAGACATCTTCCACAGGACGAGACAAAGTGCGCCCACGTTGAGCTGCAGAGGTGAAGCGCCAATCGAGTTTCCGAGTTTATTAACACAAGTTCATGATATAAAAGTTGGTTGCAGCTGTTAGAGAAAGGAGAACTTCAATGTTAAAATGACTTAATTTGATATGAACTGGTAGTGAAGCTGCATTGCAACATAATCGTCAATCCCTCTCGTTTAGTATAAAACAGGACGCTGGCGTAATACACAAAAGTAAGCCGCAATACGAATGGCGTAAGTACAACGATATCCCTTCGACGGCCGACTGCCTTGGTCTTTATTTTATCTGTTTTATATTTTATCTTTTAAGCATCACATTGTCGTCACATATACTATGTAAAAGTGCTACTGTGTCCTGCCGCTCAACTTTTTTCCTTTGTGTATATTCTTTGTTCTTTCCAGACCCTTTTTCCTGGCTTCATTGTATCATCTTTTGTTGTTATTGTAATACTATTTTCATTACGAAGTGTTTTATTGAAAGTTTTGTTTATAATGATATATCAATCAAAGAAAAATTTTGCTGCCTTTAATTTTTGGTTTTCACACTCCCTTAAAGTGTCGACGTTTATATATTCTATATTTATTTCAGAATTACATTTTGTACCGTGCTCGCGTGCGGCTGGACTCTGTAGGAGGCCAGAGTCTAATCAAGCTGCCGTTTGTGCCGCTTTTTTAGATGTGAAGCATCTTATGGCGAAGTTCAATCCGGTGGTGGTGGTGTGCGGCGTGACCACCCTGACTGCGCATGCGCAAACCCTCTCCATGCACCTCCTCTCCTACGCTCCCCCCTCTCTCTTCTCTAGGCATCCCTCCCGCGGCATTTACACACCCATTGCGCATGCGCGTCCCCTCCCCCTTTCTCCTCTCCTACGCTTCCTCCTCTCTCCTATAAGGCATCCCTCGCAGCGGCGTCCGCACCCCCACTGCGCATGCACGTCCTTACCACCTCTCTCTCCTCTCCCCCCTCTCTTCTCTAGGCATCCCTCCCGCGGCGTTTACACCTCCATTTCGCATGCGCGTACTCTCCTCCCTCTCTCCTCTCCTACGCTCCCCCTCTCTCGTCTCGCAACGCCGACGCAGGCAGCGTCTGCTAGCGAGTTTCTTGATTGAAAAAACGGACTCCTCGCGCTGCACAACCGTTCACTGGCCACCCCGTGTATATAGGCACTGGATCTTGACCTGCAAGGTTGTGCCGGTGGGAGATTTCTCCTGTGCGTTGTCGAACGATAAAAATTCGCAGCGTGCGCGTTAACTAAAAGCGGACTGCGGGTCTTTGTGTCCAATCGGAGTCTTCTGTCTCTCATTGCCCATTAGCCGCGATTGGCATGTTCCAGTAGGAAACACCGGTCCACCACTGCGTGATTGCGCCTCCCCAGATTTCTCTCCTGCGCAACGCCGCGATGAGCGCCAGCGTCAACGCCGCCGCCAGTGCAAGCGTTAGCGCCCGCTGCTTCGCATCTACACATGGTTCCCTTTAGCGGGAGATGGTGTAATTTTTTTCTCCACCCCCCTATTCCTTGTGGCGAAATAAAATTGCATTGATTGATTGATTGACTGGTTGATTGATTGATTCATTGATCGATCGATCGATCGATCATTGTTATAGGCTAGCGTTTCTGGCACACAGAAGCCATATATTTGCGGTGAAATCAGTAGAGAGAGAGAGAGAGAATAAGATGAGAAAAAGGCAGGGAGGTCAACCAGAATTGTAGCATCCGGTTTACCCATCATCGCTGTGCAATGGTCGCAAGCAGCAATGTCTTCCATGCCGATATTGATACGCTTACCAGTATAACTGCCGCAACGGGGCCAATGAAGCTGTACCGGACGCCTTTCTCTTCGGGAATCCAGCAGCTGAAAGTGCAAGAAACAAGGACAGCAATGACGGCGACCTGCACCCGAGGAATGAGAAATTCGGGTTGTGCCAGGGAAACTTACAATCTGTCGTCGGCCCTCCTCTTAGCATACAAGTCATATCGAGATCCAAGGGTTATACTTGCAATTATGAGGGGAATACCTGAGTGCGAAAGAAATACAAGAAAAGCACAATTTAAAATGGTTTAAGTTTAAAATAAAAGCAGCATAAAAAACAATGCAACTGAATCGTGTGTTCTGGTGGAGATGAAGAAAAAAAGGGCAAGAGAAGCAAGACTGGACTTTCAAAATTATGTCTCAACGTATACAATGCAGTCATGCATATATAAATTAATATTGAGTTGATAATTAGTGGCTCACGCTACAGACGTACATGGTTTATTATCTGTTATAATTTCATTGATACTCCAAAACAATGTGCGAGATGCTTGAGCACAACGCAACACGTCGCTATCAGTCACATTTATTTCATCTTTGAAAAAAAAGTAACATTTTTATAACAGCTAAACGTATACGAGAACCTCTGCCGGCATGAAATTCGTTGTAAGCGAATATTTTCACCAGATGTACGCGCCACCAACCTCAACGAGCTGGCCCACTCCAAGGCCTGACTACCACCGCATCGTGGGCTTTATGGACGGCTCATGGAAGGACCATTTACAACCTATCCCAACGTGGGCTTTCTGGACGGCTTTCTGGATAGACCATTTGCAGCCGGTCCCAACGTTGGAGGAGCCCACTGCGCGCTAGTCGAGTCTGTCTGTGTGTATATTATATATATATACACACAACCTCCTAAGAAAAATGTTCAGAACAAAATTTTTTCCGATGCGTGCGACCGAGGATTCTAACCTGTAACCCCTCGCTCCGCGGGGCGACGCGCTCTACCACTCCGCGGCACAGCATAAGTTATTTAGCATACTAACGGATACTAGCGGTGAGCTATTTATATACACCATTTGCAGATTTACAGCCGGTGGTACGCAGAGCTCTCAGGTGCTTCGGCGTAGCTGAGCCTTATTCACTAGCACCCGTGAGAGGACACAAAGGGCGCGCTTTAATGTAGTCAACTCGCTCGTCTTCCTCCGGAGTTGTCATGCGCGCTTCTGCCCTGTACTTTTACCTATAGGGCGTGGTTCCTCCGCACGCGCACGCTTATCTCTTCAGAGGAACGTTTATACGTCTTGCGCTTTCACCACGAAGTTTGTGTTGAAGCATGAAGGTCACTTCGCTCGCTGCACCAGCCATGTTTGGGAAAGTGATCTGCTAGTCTTTTTTCGCATGATATTCCAATTTGTAGCTCTCGCATTCATTGCTCCGCCCTTGCGGTGAAACTGCGACCTTTTACAACGGAGCTCACCGTATCCGGCGAAGTAGTACCTCTCGTAGTACGTGCGCTTCTGGTTGAACACTTTCCAGAGAAGCACGATGATGTGGCAGCCTTCCAGCGCCATCCAACCGAAGGCGGCCAGGAAGAAGAAGTGCAACAGGAAGGCCACGACAGTGCAGGAAACGGGCACCTAATCGAAATTGTGTGAAATAATGATGATTGTTCTGGCTGCCCTTGACCGCGCTAATGTTAGGGCGTTGCGAAATCGCGATGACGAAACATGGAAAATGTGAGGAAAGTTTAAACAGTCCTCATATATCTGGTGCAGGTAACAAAAGAAGCTATTAGCAAAAGGAACACTCACACTCTAAGAGCACATTTGTCACCCTCCAGTACGGTATATTTGCCAAATGGCTCTTTAAAAAATCAAGATCTGATTATGCGACAGAGCGGCATAATTTCACATAACTATCAGGCCCCCTGAAACGTCCTGAAGTCCAATAAGACGGCTGATTGGTTTGGCTGCATAGTGGAAAATTTGAGCGCCGCCACACGAAGACAAAACAAAAAAAGCACACAAGCACCGGCACAGGCTAACTACTGACCTTTTAGATGCGAAGCAGCTCTTTGACTCACGTGTGTAACGCCGTACGTTACATGCGTCCGTACGAATGCGCCGCAACGCGTTCCCCTCGCCGTAGGTGTTGGAGCGTTGCCAAGTAGGTCACGCCAAAGCTGCGCGTTGACGTCACGCTCCCCTCGCACGCTTCCCTCGCAGGTGCGCGCTGACGTCACTCTCTCCCTCACCCACAGCATGCTCGCGGCAGCGCCCGCAGCTGCCGGCTGCTCCGCCCGCTCGCAACACCTCTGACCCACCTCCCGTGTCTTTGCGTTTCAAACAAACGTTTACTCGAGTAAACGCTACACCGAGTTTCGCTTCAAACCGTTCTTCCAGCACCCGCGTCGACGCCCGTTTCAACCGGGTCAACGCCGTGCGCACCGCTGCTGCTTCGCATCCCATCAGGGTTCCCTCCGGGGAGATGGTCCAAGTTTATTCCCTAAGAAAGCACATATATACGTTCCTGATGAGCACCTCCTAATGACTGCGCATGAGCAACGCGGCACCGCAAATTCCTTTACATAAAAACGACAAAGCCATTGACAGAACGTAAACACTACCACATCTTGTTTAGAAAGTTACTGTCGTCTTCATTCAATGTGATGGACGGATGACTAACACATGCATCTTGAAGTCAGGTGACGTTCCAAAATTCTATAATCGCTCTTTGTTGTCTGAGTAGGGTGAATATACAAAAGAGCAGTTTGATTACACAATAAACTACACGATTTTCAAGAACGCGCACAATCTAATGCTAAATGCGTGTCAGGCCTTCCCTTTAGGCTGGCCAAGAGTTCTTTCAAGCTTACACTTAAGGATCGGCCGGTCTGACCTACATAGCACTGGCCCCACTTAAACGGGATCTTGTAAACTACGTTTCTTTTGCAATCCACAACCTGGTGATCAGGAAATTAGCTTGCTAAACAAGACTTGATAGTGGATCGGTTCTGTTCATGCTTATACAGTTTTTATGTAAAGGATTATGCGGTGCCTGATTGCTTATGCGCAGTGATTACGAAGTGCTTGACGGGAATGTATATATGTGCTGTCATATGGAATAAAGGTCAGTTAATCTGCGCTGGTCCTAGCGCACTTTTTTGTTGTGTATTCGTGTGGCAAGCGCAAATGTTCCATCATGTCTTGAAGTTGTTTCACCGAGAAGACAATGAGGCAGAGCGGTTTCAATTCAAACGCATGATCTCGTACTCCTAAGTGTTTATGGAAATCGAATATATATATATATATATATATATATATATATATATATATATAACATAGGACCCGGAAGTAACAGTTCAAAAAATATATGCAGCACGTAGGAAAAATGGTTCTTGGGAAGGACTGACGTTTCGGCCGGTCCCGCGGCCGAAACGTCAGTCCTTCCCAAGAACCATTTTTCCTACGTGCTGCATATATTTTTTGAACTATATATATATATATATATATATATATATATATAATAGCCTTTTACGTGCAAGAACATGCAACATTCTGGACAGGTAAGTGCTCTAAAGCTTGTTCTTTATCCACAACCCTAACTGCTTTATCAAGTGAGCTCAAATTAGTTTATTTATGCATTCGCATAGTTTAACACCACAAGGAAACGCTAGGGTACATGCAAAGGCAGCGCAGTGGAGGGCTCCGAAATAGATATGACTACTCGTAATTTATTAACGAGCGCCTCATTCTAAGAAGTCAAGTGTTTTTGAAATTCGCTGCAGTAAAAGAGCTTCTACCGACATATTGAAAACTCTCGCGACCTTCCGATCAACGGCATAATGCCATAACCGCTTAGCCTTATGAAATTCAGCAACGTATGGTTGTAGCACGTAAGAGCAGTCGAGCTTTCTTACCTCGATCCTTGGTATAGGTGGCTCCGGCGGCTTCTATAAAAAAGGAATAAAATATAACTCATAGGCAGTGCTCTTCTAATAAATATAAAAAGTAGAAAGTGGAAGCTAACCCAGTCATTTGGAACTCTCTGCATTCCAGCCAGGAGAATAATCTCAGCGATCAAGAGTGACAGGCACAGGTTTCGATGAATGGTATTCCTAATGCCCCTCAACTGTCTGAAACGTGAAAATGAGAATATTTCAATGCATGCACTAGGCACATGACTTTCATTACAACGTTTTACTGCAGTGGTTACTGCGGTATACGAGGCAATCTTCATGCTGACCCTGCTGCAAGAGTAGCACATGACACTGCATCAGAGACAATTGACAATCGTTCCTCGAGAAAACATGCAGCGACTCTGGTGACTGCGTTTGTTTGGAATATCCAAAAACTAGACTCAGCTTGCGGCTTGTATTTGCCTCGAAGATGAAGCAGGCAAGACGAACCATGCATCTGTCAGATCAGACTCGACTTGGGTCGCTCGATCTCCCCCCTCCCCTCCACTCAATCACTCACTCCCCCCCCCCCCCCCCCCGAGGGTTGGCGTTGGTGGCTACATTGCGCCAAATGGCCTACTTTCCGGCCCTGTCTGGCTACAAAAATTTCAGGTTGACGCCATGGCTACTTTCTGGCTACTTTGAACTTCTATGTCGGCGCATTTACAGGCCATTTCTCAGTATTATATGAAGATAAAACAGAAAACAAGTCTAAAGAATGACCATTATTTGCAAGCTTTTCTGTCGCGTTGGCCTATGCGCGCACATGTCCTTGCCCCGCCAGCGGGCTAGTGCGCATCGGTGAGCTCCAAGCAGCATCCCTCCGTCTGAGACGACGGAGGGACGCGCGCATGTAAGGAAACGCGTGACTATGTAGCACAGTGCTGACGCACGGTTCTAATGCTGAAACACAGCGCGTCAAAGAAATATCAGCAACAGAACGAAGCTGGACTGCTCATCTTCGATCATATTTCGTTGATTGAAGCTAGACTAGTATTTTTGTAACTTTGTACCAATCTCGGTGTACGGCTTCAAGAAAAAAAAAACAGCTTGAACGTTTAATGTTCTTGCTCAGTTGTTGGCCCAAAATTACATTTGCAAGAATTCTATCTATTGTAGACAAACTGTATGCAGGCGCACTGAAACTACAATATTTTTAAAATTTATTTGCAGCTTACCTGCGGCTTGGAGACCAAGCCAGAGGGAAAAATGCTGTGCTCGTTATACTCCATTTTTGCTTATTAAAAATCTTCTTATTTACCATTGAATACCAACAACTCTTTTTTTTCTAGTTGGCTACAAATTTGGCGCTAAAATTAAATGGTATGTGTGCTTTTACTAGTTTTAGCTTGAGTTTTGGCTCCTTTTCAAATCTACCCAACGGCAACCCTGCTTCCCCCTTTGATGGGAGTGGGGGGGATCGAGCTTAGAGCCGTGCACTGGCCGCATCTCCGAGCCCGAGCCCGGCCCGGGCCCGCTGACTGCGTCGATGGCCCGCCCAGGCCAGGCGCTAAAGGGCTGCGAGCGCACCTGGTCCGACCCGACGTACAAGAACAAAAGCCCAGGCCCGACCTGGCCTGACATTATGAAGGTTTGCTGCGAAGACAACATATCTTTTTCCGATAATGGGGACATCTTACTCCACATATCAAAATAAAACATAAACAAACGACACATGACTGTCACTTTATACACAGGTTACAAGTTTTCGTGTAAAAATAACAAGGTTTTCAATGATTCGGGCTTCAGTGAAGTGCGGCGCTCCTGCATCACATATCCCGCCGAACTGAAGTTACGTTCGCAGCTCGCACTGGTAACCTGAATTGCAAATATCGTTTTCGCAGGCATAAATAAAAAGCTTGGGACATTTACAATGGTTGTACTGGCAGTAGTTCAGTACTTCAGATGCAGGACGGTAGTATGATTCCATGGATAGATAAACACAGAGATCATCATATGTGACTTCACCTTCTCCGCTTGAGTTAAAGTGGCTGAAGGAAAGGAAAACCAAGGAAGGGGGTAGGGTTAGGTCGCGGAGAGGGCGCTACGTGCTGGAAAACAATTCCAGCCTAACCTCTATATCTTGGGCTTGATTCGGGCTTTGCACCTGGCCCCGCCCGCCAGATAAAAGACAAAGTAGCCCGAGCTCCGCCTGGGCCCGAGATGAAAAGACGTTGGCCTACCCAAGCCCGGCTAGCGGGTCGGGCCGGGCCGGGCCGGGCCGGGCTCGGGCTTTTGGGCACCCGAAGCCCGTGCCCACCTCTAATCGAGCGGCCGCAGCTATACAAACAACTTTAGGTATAATATTACGCAGTCGGACTTTAGTATTACATGTGCTCAACAAGTAATGAATACTAGGGGGGACTTAAAAAACACGTCCTGTGTGACTGTTCTCGTTACCACTCAGAGCGACGTATTTTCAAGACAGGACTGCATTCCCAACGTGGCTCAAGCTTGGAGGTGTTGCACTTCCTCGGCGCGTGGCTAAGTACCGTCTGTGCGATACGCAATACGAAAGCGTTGCTTGTTTTCTTAAGGTCTTGCTCACGTACTTGCTCAAACGGCTCGGGAGTAGAGTCAAGGCCGCTCGATCTCCCCCCCTTCGGTGAGATCGGTGGCCGTGGTGGTGTTTCGTAGGCGAAAAAAAAAAATCTCACGCGTTTTCCTGCTTCCGACCTTGCACGCATTCTCTATGGCCTTCTAGGCGTACATAATTTTATCTTAATCGCCTGGTTTTTAGTGAGTCCACCTCCACTTGACACCGGTTGATGAAACTGCGGTAAGCCGTGTAATGCGAGCTTATCACATGATGCGAGCACTCTAACACGCAATTCAGGCGTTTGCGATCCCTGTGTGTGCGTTCTGACGCCACACGAATAAACTCGAATGAATACACGTAAAACTAGCCTGGCAAAATGCCACTGAAGAAAGCGGCAAAACTATACAAGATGATGTAAGTTGCGGAATTTCCTCAACGTTGGTGTAAAATGCTATATTATGCACAACATACTGCAGGTTTCATACTAGCATCGCTCCCATCTTTATCAATAAGGACTCTATGTACGTACGACTTACTAATACATTTTAATACCAGCATCACACGGGCACGTTTGGTCACTATCAGGGCTGCTCGTGATTAGGCTCGACCTAACTGTATCAGGGGCTGCGAGACATGATCAGATTTAACTTCGATTAGAGCCAATCGGAATCAAGACGATCACCATCTGCGCATCACTATTGGCTGACGTCTGCGCCCAACTCGATACGCATCAGTCTGGACCCTGTAGTGGCAGCCATAGGTATCCACAATGAAGTAATCCCCTCCGAATCCTCCCTGACCGCAATCAAAAGTGCTAGTGCGGCACTGGTATGTGACCTTGTATTCAGCCCCATTTTAATTAATCCAATTGGCACAAAGAAAAAAAAAGGCGACCTCCTGCTTTTCGGCGCAGTTTTGCCGATCAGACATTCACGGCGTACAAAACACGAGCTAGAAGTGGCATGGCGTATTTCACCTGTACACGGAGAATATGACGATGCAAGTGACCAGGCAGACGATGGAGATGCCACATCCTATCTTCGTGATCCACTCGAGTCTGATGATGTCATCCACGTCGACGATATTTCTGCCACTCATGATCACGGCGAATACAGTCAGGTGATTGCATGAACACTCGAGTTCGTTCTCTGTTATCCTCACAAGTGTGCAGCCTTCAGTACGCCATTCACTCCTGCCGTTAGCACTGCGAGTAGTCAAGGGAAAAAAAAACACGCATGACAAAGGTTACGTGTTCCACTGATAACTGAGTCATGGTTTCAGGCTATACATTCTTCCCAGCGTTATCATTTGAAGAGACTATGGCTCTATTCTTCCCCACCTAGTATCAGAGTATGCGAAAGGTAGCGAATCACCGGGTTTCGAAGCAAAGGACTGCGAAGGTTTTCTCAACTGACCCAACCAGCGTGCACTGAAAGCGACGTATCCGAAAGTGATCCGCTCAGAATACGGCCCCAGCTAGAGATTCTTAGTCTAATCAGAGCTTTCTCAAGTACTGTATTGACTCTACTCAAAAGAATTCGCTTGTTGCATTTCATGGAGGTGCTGAATCGTCCCTTTTAATAATTTCTGGAGTTTTACGCGCTAGAGCATCAATATAAAAATGAGGAGCGCCGTAGTGGAGGGCCGCGCTAATTTCGACCTCCTAGAGTTCTTTAATGTTCACGTAGATCGATGTACCCGAGCCCCTAGCATTTTCGACTCAGTCGAAAATGCGACAGGCCGCGGCCGGCATCGAACCCACGCTGCTGGGTGCAGCAGCCCGCACTGTAACCACTGTACCACCACCGCGACTCGAGTCACCCTTTTTAGCATACTGGAATTCGGCAGCCGTATGCTACCGTGTCTCTCCGCTATGACCGACGTAGTGCAATAAATGGCACAGGACTCTGCTTAGCCTACATAAATGGGCTAACTGCAGAACTGGTTATCCCTACACAGCGTGCTGTTTAACTGACGCACCTCGGACTACAGACGCTTTTCTGCTAACAGTGATAAGAAATTGCTGAACAGGGAATGTACCCTGAACTAATGTCCTGTTTGTATTTATGCCAATAGAAATAATGATGTAAGATTTTCAATACACGTCGGTATAGTGAGACATATACATCTTATAATTTTCATCGTTGATTAAAAGGTACCTGTTGCTCTGATAAGAAGCGTAAATTAAAGGTCGTACTTTATTGAGCGAGAACGTGTCAATGTAGTGGTCAATAAGTAGAAAGATTAGCGAAGGACGTCGAATTAATCATGTAAAGCGCGCCTGATCCTAGTACACTGTTATCGCCGGTGATTTCAACGGGAAAATGAAAGAGTGCACAAGAAACTAGAGAATTGTGCAAACCAGAGAAACTGGCAAGGAAGCAATCTAATGACTGAGTGAAAAAAAACTTACCTGATATTTATGAACGAGCATTTCGGCGTCAGCTCTTTGAGCGCGTTGTTGTACTTGAAAGAAAGCGTCACGTTTCCGTTTATTTTCGAGGTGCGTTCACCGTTCAACACTATTGATGCGGTGACAAACGATGTTGCTAGGATGGGATACTTGGACGGCCTGCGTAGACAAAGTGTGGACATGTTTATTGAAAAAAAAAAAAAAACTCCTGAACATGCATCTCCATCGAAAATTAAAAGCAGTTCCGCTTCGCGCACACCGATGAAACAGCAAAGCTGGTGGCATTTCCTTCGCCAGGCTAACAAATTTCGTTGTTTTGCATGTCTTTCAAATACACTTGTATCACTTCTGTTTATTAAAGACTCCTTTTTTAAGCTTTGACATGGTAGTATAGATTTATTGCATCTTGACCACACCGCTATTATACACAGGTTTACAAAGAGGCCTTCGCTTAAGATGCACCGATATTGTGTGTCACTGCTTTTTATTAAACACTTTTTGTTAAGCTTTGATGTGGTAGTATAGCCACCGCCGTTTATAACCACAAAGTATCGCGTGACAGTGGTGTGACTATGGTAACTCGCACGACATTTGGTGCGCTAACTGTTGCCTTCTTCCTTTTTAGTGGAAGTTGTGTGTTGTGGGATTTCCCCAATATCTGTGGCGCATACGCGTTTATAATAATGATAGGTTTCTGACAGGCAGCACAGATTTCTGCGGCACATTTGGGCCAACTGCTGCCTTCATTTTTAATGGACCTGCGGTGAGTAGGGGGATTTACCCAATGTCTGTGGCGCATACCCGTTTATGATGCCCACAAGCGTTACCGGGGATACCGGACATGAAAGGCTCGACCAAGAACAGCTCCGCTGCTAATAATTACGCGACTAGCGCGCCAAGCAGTAGCCACGTGTTCATCGTATCATTGCCTTAGAGTAGCGCCTGTAGGCTTTAGGAAGTAAAGCAGTATGTAGGAGCATTTCCATTTTTAAAAACATAGTGATCAATCTAAAGCGCTCACAAATCCACAGCTCTTCAAAGGGGCACATCTCACTACCTAGCTGAAGGTTCGGGGCAAAATATTTTGCTAGACAGCGTTCTTTAGAAGGCGATATCTCACGCAAGACATGTGAATTTATTTTTAATTAATCGCAGCGATATATGAGTGACGAAAAGCGCTTACAATGTAATAGCAATAATTTTTATCAATGGAGGAGGTTAACTCTTACGTTAAAGGCACACTAAAGAGTCATACGATTGTTTCTAATATAAGCATATTGCTCTTTCACGATGCCAAAAACATTGTGGTTGCAGCGAGAACACGCTTGTTGAGGAAGAAAATGAAAAAAAAAATGTGAGTGGCGGCGCCGCCTGAATTTTCCGCACCAGTTTCCATGACGTCACAGATTTTGACGGCGCGTAGTAAGGCCTACGGAGTTCCTAATCGGTGAAAATGAAATGCATTGCCTTTTGGGAGAAGCAAGGACTTAGCACACCAAGCTTTATTAAATTTCGTTGAGCCAATGTGAAGGAAATACGAAAAAGCAGTTTGAAATCTGTGAGGTCACTATTGGAGATTTCGGCGGCAAATTAAAAAGGTAAACTTTTCACGTTGATTTCCTCGTCCATTTATAAACCTAGGGCGGTGAAATTAGCGACACTCTATAGAGTTTTTTCGGAGCACAACTTATCAGTCTAAATTAATCTTCTGGTTCACTTTAGTGTCCCTATAACGTGGATAAAGTTTAACTGAAACTGTTCTACCGATTCGTTCTCCATTGTTAATTGTACTGCTCGTAAAACATACGAAAAATAAAAGAAACTTCGCGCGAACTTTTTGTGCGAGCTGCTGTGTACGATTTAACACAACCTTTTACGTCAGTCAAGAGCGCGTTGACAAAGGAAAAGCTACATCTGACTGTATCCTTGCTAGTAAAAAAAAAATGGAAGATTCGCATCAGCGGCGATAGAAAAAAGACGAACAGCACTGAAGCAACAAATTGAAAGCCTATGAGAACACCGTGTCTTTACCTTGTCACATGACATGAGACAGGTAAGGACACTCCACACAACATTTTGTCACCGTACGATCAACTGGAAGTGAAATGCAAATGCGATAGTTTTAAGCACGAAAGCAGCAGATTGGCTTAAGAACTCTAAACACAACGAACTGCCCTTCCTGCTACAAACGATCGGAATTATCATAGTTTTACGTCACACGTGTTTTTGCGTCCCTTATATTGAGCACAGTCATCTGTCTATCCTGCTCTGGTGGGAACATTTCTGCTAGATTTGTACTTGCCTCTGAACGGATACTATTCCTAAGAAAGGGAGGGCTTCAAGTTGCGTTGTGCATGATTTCGATGCTCTTATCGCAGCAGCAGCCCACCATGTTATGTTGGAGGAAGTGAGCGAAATCTTGTGACGGTAACAAAGAAAGTAAGTGACGGTGGACAGTTATCGCTCGCGTTGCTGTTGTTGGTTCGAATCAACACTAGCTTTTTATTCTTGACTCCGCGACACTGCAACACGCAACATGCCCTTGTGGCTTTATACTTCCTCGAATAAAGAACAAGTCCTTTATTGCAGCCTCATATTATTTGGACAAAATGCACAAAAAAAAAAGTGAAATAACAAAATGTATAATAAAGCAGGTTTTATTGCACTGCGGTTTCATTCACGAGAGCGCAAATGCGTAATGTAGCGATCGGGACATTTGTGAGAACTGATAAATATAAATCGGTTTCAGTACTTACGTCCGCGACGAATTTGTTTCAAATATATTATTCACGAGGGTGTTTTCAGAGAATATGACGGCTGCATTTTCCGGTCCTCCTAACAGGAAGTGAGGAGGTAACTTGACAGTTGCACCAGTGTCAGCACTTAGCACAGTGGCGTTGCTGAGGCTTTCTTGGGTCACCGGCTTCACCTTCATAACTGAAAGAAATCAATAAAGAAAACCTTTTCTGCGGAAATTGTATCATCTACTGCAGCTACTGATAGACATCGTCTCCTGCAGTTATTCAATAATGATTGTTGGCGTTAACGTCCCAAAACTAGCTGTAGTTATTGCTAGAGAGGGTCGCACGGGTCGCCATCCCGGAATTCCGTTCTACGGAGCTGCAACCCACGCCCGCTTCTCGAGGCTCCACTGATCCTCGAGAGCTGGGCTGGACAAAGCCTCCTCCCATCCCGCCACGTCGGCTGCGTAATTTGCGCGACAGGACCAAACCATGTGAGATACGTCAGCGCGGCTGCCACAGCGCGAAATCGTTCTGGATCTGTTTTGGCCAGCTTGGCCAGGCTGCCGTACGACATGGTTTGGAGCCTGCGCAGGCAGGTCTGCTACGGTTTAGTATCCCATGGATCCGCTATGCATTCGCCTAAGACGACTCGAAGGCGAAAGCCGATGTATTGATCCTGCCCCATGACCTACCCGAAAGCTTTCCGCGCCTAGCGTGGCTGTGCACTGCCTCGAGGATCGGAGGCGTTGCAAGCTTTCTGCACTTCACTTTGCTTTTGCCCTTGCCTCCCACCTTTGATAAAGCGAAGATTTCATGCGATGACCTCATGATGTGACGTCATAGTGACGTCATGATAGGCGTCACAATTTCGCCCCAATCTGTGAAGTCATGATGATGTCATATAAGGTGACGTCATCACACGATGATATTTTTTAGATGCGAAGCATCTTATGCTCGGGGCTGTGTCCGTCCTTCCCCCCGTCCCGCGTCCCCCGTCCCGCGTCCCCCCGTCCCCGCGTCCGGCCACTTTCATGAAGTAGGGAAACAGCCACTATGCGAACCAGAACACTGTAGTACAATAAAGCCGTCAACCACCATCACAGTCATGAGATGTCATGGCAGAGAGCACAGAGTTGCTGCTTAGCAATAGCTATAGGCAGGTGGTGGGTGCACGCAAAGAATAACGCGCTCTACCGGTGGTGTCTGTCACCCACATTGACTCCATTCCTTGATTTTGCTTGCATGTGCTTGCGGGGGGCTTTGTCCGTCCCTCCTTCCCGTGTCCCACGGCTCTCTCCTACGCTCCCGACCTTTCTCTCCTCTAGGTATCCTCTACTCTACGAAGCGGCGCCCGCGTCCCGTTGACTCCATTCCTTGATCTTGCTTGCATGCTTCCGGGGGCTTTGTCCATCTCTCCTTCCCGTGTCCCACACCCCCCTCTCTCTCCTCTCCTACGCTCCCCACGTTTCTCTCCTCTAGGAATCCTCTACTCTACGGAGCGGCACCCGCGTCCCCTTGACGCCATTCCTTGATCCTGCTTGCATGTGCTTGCGGCGACTTTGTCCGTCCCACGTCCCACACCCCCTCTCTCTCCTCTCCTACGCTCCCCGCCTTTCTTTCCTCTAGGAATCCTCTACTCTACGGAGCGGTGCCCGCGTCCCGTTGACTCCATTCCTTTATCTTGCTTGCATGAGCTTGAGGGGGCTTTGTCCGTCCCTCCTTCCCGCGTCCCACACCTTGACAGCGCATGCGCGTCCTCTCCTACGCTCCCCCCCTTTCTCTCCTCTGGGAATGCTCTACTCTACGGAGAGGCGCGCACGACAGGTGGTGCACAGCTGCATACTCCGCTGGGAGCGCCACGGTAGTTCCGTGGTATGAAAATGACGGGGAGCGGCGTCTTATTTTTTTGCGTCACTCGTGCAGGCGCCGTCACTCGTGCAGGCGGCGGGAAGCCAGCTAATTTTCGCGTTTGATGAGGCATCTCAGGCTTTCGCCTAAAAAAGTACTGAGCTTGCAAAAGCCATTTCCAAATGAGAAACGGCGTAGTAGTGATGCATCACAGAGACAGAGATGCAATGGATCTTGCAGCTACAGTAAACAGCAGTCCAGAACACTGCTGCTTATAAGCTCCGCGTCAAGTTATGCAATGAAATGTCGAGTGAAAACATGCACGTCGAAAGTTGCTTTCTTTTTTTGTTGTGCTTTTCATCGGGCTGTGCTACGCCAATAACATTAACCCACGTATGTTTCAGCCTAACAATGAAATGACGCTAATTTTGTTAGTTACGACTTCTGAATGCGACAGCACTTTCAATAATAATAATAATAATAACAATATCTGGGGTTTTACGTCCCAAAACCAAGATATGATTATGAGAGACGCCGTAGTGGAGGGCCCCGGAAATTTCGACCATCTGGTGTTCTTTAACCGTGCACTAGACGTTGCACAGTACACTGGCCTCTACCATTTCGCGTCCATCGAAATGTGACCGCAGCGGCCGGGATCGAACCCGCGACCTTCGGGTCAGCAGCCAAGCACCATAACCACTGCTCCACCGCGGCGGACGACGACAGCACTTTCTGCATTGCACTAAAAATACATGCACTACTTGCAACAAAATATGGCGAATTGTTGTGCACACAAAAAGACACATGACCGTCAAGTTTAAGCCATCTTGCACTTTAGTTACTTTAATGGAAATTGCCAGATTGCTGTTATCGCTAGGAGAGGAGTGGAAAGTGATTCATAAATCACTGCCCCCAGTGAAGCATGTGAAGCGCTTGCACACACCCTCAAAAAAAAAAGATTAAGAAAGCGATAACTCACTAATGCTTCCGTTGGTTCCGAACGTCGTTTCATCTAATATTGGATACTGGTACATGATCATCCTGATGAAAATGTCTTCGACTCTGTGGGCCAAACCGGCTGCCGTGTCAAGTCTTTCGCTCTGAAATGGAAACACAAAACAAATTTATGCCCCGGCGCAGCGTGAAGGGTTCATGCGGAGAACCTAGAAAAAAAGATCACCGACGATTGCGACACTCCCAAATGCGAATTCTCAGCGCAGCTTCGTGTTCGGGCAACGCCAACTGTGTTTGAAGTTTTGGCTATCCGCAGTTGTAGCAATGTAACATTCGTCACATACTGCCACAGAAACTGCCAGCGCTCGAGTGGCTACGCGCACAACTCTGTGCATTGCAGGCGCCGCCAACGAAGCGAAACGCCGAGAGTGTTCGACCTCTATATAGAGCACACCACTCTGTGCATTGCGGGCGTCGCGAACCAATTGAAATTCCGACTGCCCCGTTGCGACAAACGAAGCCAGTCGCAGTGCACGTGTCAGCCCTGCATGCGCACGAGCTCCGACCGAGGAGCCAGTCCGCGCGACGGAGGAAGAAAGCGAGGTTAGAGGCCAGTGGCTCGCGAAATCGACTGACTCCGCATTTGCTCTCTTTCGTCCTCATTCGATCCTTGCATACTCGTTCGCTCTTTTGATTACGCCAACAAAGCTAACGCCAACGGCGACGCTGCTGATCGCAGGAACGGGCCCCTAGGAGCAGCACTCTAATAAAGGTTTGCTCACCTCCGGTATGCTACTCCAGATATGCGACTTTTGCATGGTTGCACTGGCGAGGTCGACAACTGTTGTGGCCAGCTGTCGGGTCTGACTGGCCCGTTCACTTTCGGGTGTGTTATTGAGGAGCATGTCAATTTCGTTCATCACACTTGACAGAGCCGAAGATACGCTCCTCACGTAGCCATCCTCCTGGACGTGGCGAGTGAAGCTTTCGAGGGCGTGAGTTACTTCTTTTATGTTCTTGCTGTTCTGTTCGAATAAGAGAAAGAGTACGGATGATCAGGCACATGACTTTATAACACAGCTGAGTGAATAAAAAATTGGCAGATCCCAAGTACCATGGTAATCGATGTTATGCGAAGCATGCGGAGGAAGGGTGACTGGTTTGTAATTTTTTATTGAGCGAAACGTTACAAAATGACGTTAAAGATATGTACAACAGTCGCATATGTTTCATATAATCAGTTCTTCACAGTTGCGTCACGATGCCAACAGAAACATGGGTATTACCAACCCTTAGAAGTGGTAAGCTGATATGTAGCACTTGTGCTTGCGAGGATGGTAGACCTGGATAGTGCTTCGTGGACCAACTGCAGTGGATGGCGCTTAAGTATACAACTGACGTTAATCCCGACATGACGCCTGCCTCATAGGAGTACATATGTAATGTTTATAAAAGTTAGATAGCCTGCACTGCAACCAAAATTGACGTTTCACCAACATTACGCCATCATAGGGTCTTTTTTCCAAAGCAGTTCCGAGACCTGGCGTGGCTCTGTGGTAGAATACTTGATTGCCACGCAAATTGCTTGGGCTCGATGGCTGCTAGGGACCCTGATATTTATTATTTGGCATTCGTCAGGTCAACGCTGCTCACGTCCAGTTTTTCTTAACGCTCACGCATTTAAATTACAAATGCCTGTCCTCGCCGTTCCCGGGTAGATATAAATTGTCAAACACCTGTTGTGCATACCCGCATTTCACGGCCCGTAGTATACTGGTATGTGCCACACGTGTCTGCAGGAAAGGGTTTGATGACGTATGCAACAGAATTTTCACGTTATTCATGTCATGACCAGCCAGACATATTCATCAATACCTCTTACCCTCCCATACAAACTTCCCTTTTGTATTCCTTCCTTCCTTCGTCTACAGCAAGTTAAGGAAGGCGATCACGAGAGCACCCCGACGTAAGCGGCTGGATAGATAGATAGATAGATAGATAGATAGATAGATAGATAGATAGATAGATAGATAGATAGATAGATAGATAGATAGATAGATAGATAGATAGATAGATAGATAGATAGATAGATAGAAACGCAAAAGTGCTTACAGTACACAAAGAAATGCTTCGCATTTAAAACAATATATCATAACTCGTGCGGCATATACTACAACATGCATATTTAGCTTGAAATTAATGGCTCGACAGCTGCTGGCAGGTCTGCCGGAAATGTGACATTCCCCGTGAAAGCATAAACCATTGAGTTTAAAACACCGGATAACGTCGACTACTGCGGAGCTTGCTGCCCTTCGCATAATGAAAGCCGACCAACCTCTACAAGGAGCATATTTACAGATACCAAGTTAGCCCTACGATGTCTGTTATCGGCTTTACATGGTGAGCCACAAGACCAACTAGCGCAGGAACTAAGAAATTAGGCAGATCCCACGTACCATGGGGATCGATGTTATGCGAAGCATGCGCAGGAAATCTGACTGTGGTGTAATTTTTATTGCGATAGCAATTATATGGACACTCTCGGCTGGGTTTCGCCGTGGCCGTCGCCGTAATGTCCCGTATATGTATATGTATCTATATATTTATAAAAGCCACAAATAAAAATAATTCAGAAAAATGTTTCCGACGCGCGGCATCGAACGAGGGTCCTCTCGGTCTGCAGCGCGCGGCGCGAACCGCTGAGCCACGAAAGCGCACGTCCTTCAACGTTAAAACGGCGAGATATCTATATACAGCGTGTTTTCAGCATCACCAGCGAGATGGCACAAAGGGCGCGCTCAGCGGGGCTTTAGCAGCTTTAGTACGGCGCCCCGCTCGTCGCGACGCGCGCTCTCAGGCGCTCCTCTGCCGTGCGTACTTTGCCCCGTGGGAGGTAGACGCCCGTGCGCGCGCGCGCTTATCTCGCGGTGGGGGGAGAATAGCACGTCTCGGGCTTTCGCCGCAACGATTGCGTTGTACTTACCGAGCGCACGAAGGTCACTTCGCTCGCTGCAGTCCCCCCCGTTTGCGCAAAGAGCACGCTTTTCCAACACAGCGAAGTAACAACTGTGACACTTGTTAGTTCGCGTTCGTCTGTACCTGTGAATACGTTTCGTGCGTCGTTTTTGCTTGAGCAGCGCGTTAAGTGTCGAGCTGTCAACGTAGTTAGTTCGCTCTCGTCCTGTGCGTCTAGTTAGGGTGTTAGGTTCGCACACCAAAAACGAAAGTGCGTTTTCCCGTAGTTTCATGGTAAGGAAAGTCTCTCTTTAGTTTTTCAGATAAAAGAAAGGTGCGTAAAGTTCAAGGGAACCTCTTAAAGTTTTTGTGCAGCTCAAAGGAATTTTTATTTGAAAATATTTTGCTAAATACGGGATGGGAAAGTGTAGAAAATCAGCCGGATACTCGTTAAGGCTCTTCTTGCCTGCCGATGCTAGTAGGGCACATCGACGGACGGAAGCGGATGTTGCCTGGGGCCTGTATTTGTAAACAGTGAAAGGATCTATAACGACACGAACGAGCTCCCCCACTGGAGCCACTTCTACACATCATTACACACGCGGCTTGTCGTGGTCATCGAGTGCATACAAGTCTGGCCACGCTGAAGCGCACCTGCCTACTTATCAAGCTCATGTTTACTATACCATTCCTATTGTGCCTAAATTTGCTACTCCTTACTGCATATAATGCTCCATTGTGTTCCTATCGCATCATTTAATTGCTTCGTCCTTACGGCGAAACTGTCATTTTTGGGGTAAGTTCGAATCGTTAATTTTTTCGCTGTTTCTAACAACGTATTCTTCGACTTTATCGAGCTAACCTAAAGCTCGTGGCAACTATGCAAATAAAAATGCAGAGCCTTACGAGTCTTCCAGTGTCTTTATATCTTTCTGTAAATTTATATCGCCCGTATAGTAACCAATTCGCGGGGCTTTTTAAGAGAGATGTTTACCCACAGCCCAGTCGGCCGCTGCCGTATTGGAAATTTCGCGGTGCTTTAAATCGATAATGACCACAGCAGAAATTCAAGAAAGAAGGCGCCCCTGTATAAAGTCCCAACGACGATTGTACCACGTGTATTTCCCAGTTGACATGTTCTAAAACGCTGTCTGACATTTGACACCGAAAGTATTATAGCTTTCTACACACAGTGGTCAGTATCTGCTACATACATTCACAGCTTCTTCCACCACCACGACCGCTGGTGACTTGCAGTGGGATGAGTCCTCGCTCTGTGACCAGTGACCATCGTTCTCGCACGTCCTGATTATAACTGTAAGCACAATAAAAAATATATAGAAAAGACATAGCAGGGCCCGGAAAGCAGGGTGTGCAATTTCTCAAGAGCGTGCTTATTTTTGAGAAAAAGAAGTGGCAATTTAAAGGGACTCGCTTTTTCTTCGTTAGACACAATATTAATGAGAACTAACAGACAATAATGCCAAGGAAAATATAGGGGATGTTATTTGTAACATACATGATGTGAATGTGAAGAAAGTAAAGTGGACGAAAAGATAACTTGCCGCGGGCAAGGACCGAACCTGCGACCTTCGAGTAAGGCGTCCGGTGCTCTACCACTAAGCTACCGCGGTGGGCATTACCCCGCCCACTTTATGGGGTATATATATATGCATTTAAACGTGGGAGCGTCACTCAGCGCCACCAGTAGCCATGGCGGCGAGTGTGGAACACTCTTTTTTTCTGCCTGTTGGCGTCACTTAACCCGTGATTTATGAGAGTACTTGATGTCCAAAATTTCAAGAAATGAATCTTTGCCTTACACTTACTTTGTATGCTGCATAAAGGCCGACAAACGCTGCCACAAGTAGCGATAAGCGTTGCTATAAATTAGTTTTTTCATTATTTGTTATTTTTTGCTAAAGCTTTTATTTTTCGCTTAACACTGCATTACAGCTACTACTGAGAAGAAATGTGCTGAGAAGTTACGACACTCAAATATTGAAAAGTGAAAAGTTAGATCTAAGTAATGTACGTACTTTCGTTTCCTGCGCCTGCACTACGCGTCGCATCGTCGTAATTTCGACTCTAACACTTACATCATAACCCAATATTACATTTAAAGGAAAAACTTTTAAGGGGCAGATTTGGAGCGCAGTGAGGTGGTTGTCACGAGAAATTCCTCATAGTAGAGTCGTTATACTCAAGAGAAAAACGATGTCGTGTTTCAATTCGCGAGTACTGAACAAGCTGTACTACTATAAGAAGCTTCCCACAAGAAGAAAACATGCACTCCCCCCTCCCAGCCCCCCCAAATGTAGATGAATGAAAATATGGTTTTCATTGTCATATGAAAAGCATACATCACTAATGCATGTCGCCTTCGGCTGGGCGGCGCTACACGGCGGATCCGAATCAAATACACTGAGTCTGCCAACACCATAACTATATGTACTACATTTTCATATTATTGTTCAAAACATATTCGGTGAATACAATGTTAGATATCGCTGCTGAAGAACATAACTGAGAGAAAAACGACAATACTTAGTCGTTAGTTCGCTCCCAAAGTTGGAAATGGCAGTATACCGATGACGGCTGCGAAAAACAACACGCACCCCGTAAGTACGCCATTTGCCCAGTCTTCATAGGCACTTTGGTAAAGAAAGGTTTTTTTAACGCTCCAGTGCGTGCTTGAGCTACAAGTAAACATACAACTGATGAGTACGCGTAGGACGTCTGGTGAACAGCTAACACCGTTACACTGCATATAATTATATGAACTGGCAACTATGTAAGACGTGCTACCTAAGCATTTCTCTTCACTAGGGCGAAATGGTTACGGAGTCAACATATCTTTGACTCAGTAAGAGCGCTAGCCTTATGCATCTTGTATTTTATCAACGCACCCCCCTGCTCTTTCTTCAACTGCACGCCAACTTATAGAGAATTATATGAAGTTATGACTGCGTAACAAGGCACTCCTTTATTATGAAGAGCAATATCCGATGGTATATCTTGAGAAAGATGAATCATCTTCATGCTTGTTATGAACGTTGACAAGAGATGCAAAAACGGCATTTTCATTTTATACTTTCACATCAAATTCTGATATGTTTTACTGTCCAGTTCGAGCCTTGTTTAAACTGTCCAGTTCGCGTCTAAATGAGTCAATGAGTGTTTGTCCGTGTTGATATTTATATCGTCATTGTCACATCGGTGTCGTCTCTTCTACGAAACGGAAATCACGAGCCTTTTAGCGCTCGCACTTGCCTGCCGCTTTCTCTGCCGTTGTTTGCTCAACACTTCGGTTTTCACGAATGATGATATACCGACTATCTCAATCCGCTATTTCTTTAGAGAATTCAGAAACCGACATTTGTTTTCGCTAGACAGTCTAGAGCGACTTTATTCAAATATCCCCAAGTGCTCATAGACGATGTCGAAGCTTTGACAAAAGTAGTGTGCCTTTCGGCGCAGTGTTTGTAGTCGAATGGAGCACTGAGATGAACAGCCAACTGCTGTGTATCCCAATGTGATACGCATGCTGTGATTAACACGTTACCTCCAATTTTGTTTCCACCACATGGTTTAGTAGCCTTGCCTCCGACCTTTGTCGATGGCCAACCATCCATTGTTTGGCATTTGGTTTTGGGGCTTGTAGTAGTTGGTGTTAAGGTTATTTCACTATTAGATACCATTATAGTGGCAGAAGTGGCAGTGATCGCCGTGGTAGTGGTAGTTGCGGTGTTGTCGACTGAAAGGGAAGCGCAGATGATTAGTAATCGGTAGGATACAATGGTCTAGCAGGAAATAGAGTTACGGCAAGCTTTAATTTGCCTCTGTCTAAAGCGCATGAATGCGACCTATATTGATGTATAAGAATAAAAGAAAATTAAAGAAAACTGTTCACGTGAACCGAACACCTGGTGAGACGAAACGCGACGAAGCGAGACTTTAGGACACCTGGTGACACCTAGCGAGACTTTACAAGGCCTCTTATACGGGCTCACACAAATGTTTCCCATAAAAATGAAAATATTTATATGAATCTTTTCGTCGGGACGTGAGCCGGCTGCGTCTCTTAGTCGCATCCTGTTTTTTCTGTACGCGTTACGGGCAACGAGTAACGTTTCCTTCGTTACTCCACAACGGCAGATATATCAACTAATAGATCACTGATGAAATTTTCACATCATTGAAATGAAAGGCGTCTCTTCCTCTTTCAAGTCAAAAACGTCAGAGAGGTACTCACACACACAAAGTGAACGAAACTTCGTGGAGCAGTCTAGTCCAAATAGTATGACCGTGGTTTCATTGCGCACGAGGGCTGCGCATGTCTTGCTGTAACTGATGGGAGCGGAAAGTGGGAGGGGGGAGGCACGATAAACATCAAAAGTATTCAAAACCACATATTGCAGGCTATAATAGTCAATCAAGCCGTACAAGAAAGTGCAGGAGAAAGGGGAGGACGATGAAGGGAAGGGTTAGGTTACGGAAAACACTGAAAAGCGTTAGTGTGAGGTGAACTGAGAAATTAAATTTTGCTCAGCAACATATCTAAAAGTTCATATAGAGCATAGTAAGCAGCATTAGTATGCGCGCCATCATTTAGAAGTAAAGCATATAGTTAAGATCAGTCACGCGTACCTATCCGGAGAACTAAGCCAGTACGGCGTGCCTTCATTGCCTTCGTAGCTTCCCAGCAGGCTTTCGTAAGTGTCTACGACCAAGTTATCAGGCAGAAGGCTCATTCCCAGTGCGTTGCAGGCTTTGAGGCTTTCGTCAAAGGTCAATTTGGCGTGGTTTATGCAGGTTGGAGGCCTGTTCGTTTGAAACCTGCTCACGTTTTCTGTTGGCGCAAGGGAGAACGAATGTAAAGATGTTAGGCTCATCACCAGCGCGACTGACATTTCGCGGGTAAGACCCACTCATTAAGAATTCAGCAGGAGTACTTACCACAGTTAAAGCCATGTGCTTCCGGTAACTTCGGCTGTCTACCTGGAAGTACAGGACAATGTTCAAATGTTGCGTTTGCATTTACTTAGTAAATAATTGGGATAAACTACAAGATTTCACTGTAGCCTTTCGCTTTTCTGATGACATGTTCTAATGTAGCATGTACAAACTTTCCATCGCTTTAAGTTTGTTACATACGTTTCTGCTGGCATCTTGGATTTCGGGGCGCTTCAGTGGCGCTGACGTATAGTGAAATACAACATCAAAGCCGAATATTGGGAATATGCGGGATATTGACGCCGTAAGAAGCGTTCTTTATACATTTTGTAGCTCGATTATATATGTCCCAACTCTACGTATGCCATGGTAACATAGAGGATATCATGTGCCGTTAGGTTTTGTGTATATGTTATCACTGCATGTATCATACTGATCACCCAACACATCAACTTGGTACTCAGGCAACAAACCAAACTAACCTATCTGGGATTATTATCAAAAGCTTCTGTCCATCCAAGCACGATGTCACAGGTTCTATTCCCAGCCACTGCGGTCGCAATCTAGGCACACGCTAAAGAAACGCAGGTGCTTAAAATTCATCCACCACCGCATGCCTAATAAGCGACAATTTCGGTTTGGGCGAAAAAAAAATTACACTGGTGCTATTAGTGGTACGTTGGCTGGAATTTTTCCCGCAGCTGTCGGTTGTCTTTCGTCGAACGAAATTGCGGGCCAATACCGGAGATATTGCTACACTGGGACGACAATGGGACAACACTGGGACGGCATTGACATTTTTCCCGATACAAGTGTACCTTAAAGGGCCAGTCAACAGGCTCCGACTTTTTTTACACCCCCAAAACAAGCTCGCTAATTCGTACTGTAGACCACGGCGATCACGTTTTCCGAATATTACAGCGCTGCGCGCCGCGCAGACCCTTCATTTCGAAAAACAATTCCCGCGCTTCTTTCCTACGCCTGACCAATCCTCCTTGTACGCGCAGTGACGCAAAGTCGCCGATCGGCGACTTGACGTACTGAGCTCGTCGATTGGTCCTTTGCCCTACGAAACAGCGCCTTGGCTCTGCGGTGATGCAGTTTCGGCCGCGCAGTACGCATTTTCATTTTCCTGTGCTGACCTCTGCCGTTTTGTAGAGCCCGAGACTACCGGGAGAAGCGGCATTGCCAGAACGAAAGCCTTCGAGATAAAAGAGGCGTCTCGCTACTTTACCGCTAGGGAAGGGTGCTCTTCGCATCGCGCTTCCTCCCCGCGCCGCTGTGACACGTGCTCATGTGGGGGGAAGCTCTGCTCGGTCGTTGGCTGCGCGCCTGATGACGTATCACTGACGACGTGTGACATTGCCGAAGTGGGCGGGGTCACGACGACGGGCTACGCCTCCTCCCTGCCTACGGCGGAGAAGGGTGGCGAGGCCGCGCGAAGATTTGAAACCAGCTGAAACGGATGTTCTAACCCCTGTAACTTCCTCATTATAGCACGTATTCGCAAAATTCTTGCGGCAGCATGTTCACATAGGCAAAAGTGCACTTATTTCTCCTTGATAACAATTTTTGGACCTCGGGGTTGTTTACTGGCCCTTTAAGAACACCTGAGTGCGCGCTTGAGAGCCGCCAGTACGTGAGACACAATAACGACGCATAATTACGTGTCATACTTTAGCCCTCATAGACGAGTACCCTGTAGAAAGGGACAAAACCTGTACAAAAGGAAACGCGAAGAGCTAGTGCAAAACACAAACACTAGAGGCAGAAGAGGACGGTAGCACGTGTATGCGTGGTATACATTTAGAATACCAGACAAGTTGAATGTATATATGCCCATAACGTTGACTATACTATACGTTGACTATAGCACTATACGCATATGCAAACACCACCCTTTTCCCAGCGCATGGACAGAACAGCCGGAGCACTAGCAGAGTCGAAGCGACCAGATATCATGCTACGCATATATTGAATAATTACCGCTGAGAGAGGTTGCCGAGCGCGTGCGCCGAGCTAGGAAGGAACTACCCAGCAGTTCGTGACCAAGAGGACGAGCGCAAGAGCCAACGCCTCCAAGACGTTAAAATCATATATCGATACTGTTTGCCGCGAGCTTCGACAGCTGGGCAAGCCAATTATGTCAACAGGGATAGGTGTCAATCAATTTTTTAAAACATAATAACCATCAGTTGCCCTTCGCTGATACACTGCCTCAATTGAACTTGTGTAGCTCTACAGCAGCGGCCTGACTAGGCCTCCTCAAGACGTCCTCAAAATCGCGAAACGAAGAAAAAAAATCGCCAACCGAAGGCACAGTAATAACAGTAAGGCACGAGCTTAGCTTACGCTATCGTCGACGTCACCGAACTTTGTTCACTGTTAGCAGTGCACCATCAATGAACCTTAACCTCGCCACAGCAAGACAGGTATAACAGAACAGACGGTATTTCAAAAGCTAAATACTTAAATAGATTACACTTGTGAGAACCGAAGTAGTCCTTGCAGGTGCTTCATGTTCACTGAAGGGAGGAAAATAAGAGAGGGAGAGAGGAAAGACAGCGATGTTAACCAGTTTGGCATAACCGGTATGCTACCCTGAACAGGGGGGAAGGGAAAGAAAATGCTTCAGAATTGTAGCTCGCTAAATGTGACTGGCCGTGGTTATCGTTTGCCTCAGTATAGGGTTACCTGCTGCCTTAGCACAAATGCAGCATTGGAACTGTTCCCCTGTCGCTCGGTGGGCATTGTACAAGCAGCATTGTGGACATCGTGCAGTCGTAAGATTTGGAATTCTGAAAACCAGTGTGAACTTACAGATGTATCCCAATTTTTCAGAACATGCCTGTAGAACCGGAATAAATGATGATCCTCTAATGCCGAGGGCATGACATTTATGGTACGCTTGGGTGTACCTAAAACGAACACAAAGAACGCTTTTAAGAAATGAAAACATATATAGCATGAAAGACATCAAGCATTTTAAATCTTCATTTTAGCAATGTAGCACTCCAAGTAAAAATGTGGCTTATACATTGTTGTGTAGTATGCTTTGTTGGTATCGAATGCAGATATAAAATGCTCAATGATGGAAAAGAGTAATCTTTGTTTTAAGCAAGAAAAGAATTTTCGAACTGACCAACCACTAGGTTGCGCGAAGTTTGCCTTTGCCTCGCCTTCACTGGATAGCCCGTCAGCGCAGGATTCCAGAGGATGCCTTTTGGCAGCGTCTTATGCAAGTCATAGAACTGCTTGTCACTTATTTAAGTAATACCGCTGTATACAACGTCAAAAACCCCAATCGTGCTAAAAAGATGGAGCGGTATCCTCCCCCTCTTGGACCATCAGAGGGCAAGCAATATTCAACCTCTTCATAGTCCCAAGAGGCAGAATTGTAACGCAGGCGATGGCCCGCAGGACATTTTTAGGGCGTCGTGTTTGGCTTCTGATTATTAAGTTCCATCACCTTACGCAATAATCAATGCCATAATTAAACTATACTTTGCTTAAGTTGTTCTTAAGCTGTTTAAAGTACAGCTCAACGCGTGATCACTTAACCACTGGGTTGCCTGATGAAAGTATGTGTCCAAGGTATACACATTCGAGATGATTCGATAGCGTGCCCACGAATGACACACGCGTTACCGTTACCGGATGCCATTTTAATATTTTCCATCCCCTGTTTCTTCAATGTCCAAGGGGGGCTGAAAATATTAAAATGCCAGCCGGTAATGGTGACTCATACCTTAATCATCTTAAAAACAACTTAAGCAAACTATAGCTTAATATCGCCGATGCTTATTACGTAAGGCCATGGTATAGACTTGTACACTTGAGCAAGGGAATTGGAAAGGGAAGCGAGGGTGTCGAGGACTGATGTTAGGGTGGGGAGGAGGGAAAGGAGGAGGGGAGCGGTTAAACCATAGCATAATCATATACAGCATAAATCCAAAAACAACCGGAAGGGGAAGATGGAAGCTTGCGATGAAAAAATAAGTGAGAGGGCATTGTAGGAAGAAGAAAAAGAAATAAATATCAAAGGGACAAGAAGCAGCCATAGAAGAAGAAAAAGAAACTAAAAAAAGATTAAGAAAAAGAGAAGATGAAGAAAGGTGAAATAATTCAATATACTTTAGCCGAGGCGGTGGCGCTTCGTTGCCAGCTCTGCTGTTTGCACATATTTCACAAGCGTAGGAACTGGCTTTACTTTATTTTGTATTTGCTCCCCTCTACCTATATCTTTCGCCATTTCCCTTCCCCCTAATGTATGGTAGCAATCCACAACTTTCTCCTCGACTCGATTTCCCTGCATTTCCATAATTTATCTCTCTCTCCCTTTGAAGCATGCTGCGTCATATGTAAGTCAACACTCACAACTTCTCACGGCAGCGCATGCTGAAGTTTTTGTATTGTATTGACGAGTACGCAGTGGTGGAGTGTCCATTTCAGCGTGCCCTGATTGGCTAAATCTAGAGAGCGAGCGGGCCGGCACCAATAGTGAACCCCGGCTTCGATTTCTATCCAATCAGCGCACACTCAAACGGACAGTCCATTTAGTGGACACTTACAGAATACCACCCCTGCCGTGATTCAAGACGGAAGAAAGTGCTTACCCGCCGATCGATCCTCTTGCGTCCCATACGAGAAAGTTATCAGTAACACCAGTAATACGGCTGGGCTGCTTGTCAATACGCGTGTAGACGAAGAAGAGCTCGTGCAGCGTTCTTCCGCTCAATAGTGTCATGGAATGATTGACGCAGAACTCGGCAGCGGCGGTCATGCTGAAAGTACGGCCCTCCGGAACACAGTAGTCGAACATCCAGGACTGCGTCTTGTGGTAAACTGCAAACAAGGAGGGAAAAAAATTAAAAACGATTTACAATCCTTGTGATGGTATACCTCTCCGTTCGGAGACGAGGTAAAGTTGGTTTATTATAGCTGTGAACATGCCTTTCTTTGATTCAAAATGCAAGTATAGTAAGCTGGTAATAATTGCGTCCGTTTAACATTACGCGATGAGTTAGTGTTGTACCAAACATACAGGTACAAGACAAGTTGAAAATTTTTCTGTCAAGACAAATACTTCTGAAAAGCTCACTGGCAACGGTTGCCACGCGTACTAGGTTTCCTATGTTTGCGTACATGCGCACCCATGCGTGACTATATATATACACGCGCCTGCGGTTGCAAGTGGAAACAATTTCTAAATGCAATTGCAAGCGAACTTTCCTTTTAAACCCCTGACAGCTCTACTGGGATATGCAAGCGAAACACGACTTAGTGTGAGTTGGGCAATTGTACGGCACAAAATGTTCTCTCAACATCACCCTAATATAAGTCAAATTGTTTTCGGACCTTTTTGTTGCCGTTTTTAGAAAATATTGATCGTTGTCCGTGGAGATGCTATTCGATCACAGTTAACATCGTTCGTAGGCCAGTGCACAAGAATGCAGCACGGCGCTTTTGTGCTCCTTGAACACGACTGGCCAGCGCGAACACCATTGGCACCGGGGCCGTGCATCCACGTTCACCAATATCATCTAACTTTTTACTTCCCCTTCTCTCATTTTACCACTTTCCTTTCGCATTCTTTCATGATGGGGTAACGAACCTGATACTTTTCTCGTTAAACTCTCCCGGCCTCCTTCCTTTTCTGCCATTTTTGTTGTCGTTCAGTTTTGAACAGTAGTTATGAGCCGACGAGCTCATGCTCGTCGATCAGCAAGTTCTATCGCGTGCCACGGCACAACAAGCCGTAAAACAAAGCGAAAGAAAAGTGCATAGCTAATGCTCGCATCTACGCTTTTGACTGTCGTAGTGCGACAGGCCTTTTCAGAATGGTACCACCAATCCCCATGATTGCATTTCTTGAGTAAGCGGGCTACCAGTTACAAGCTTTGTTATATAAGCCACTAAAATCACACGCTAGGACCGTTATCGTGAATGTGTCGGCATCAGTCCACTAAGTCATTACGCCAGTGACCCTGAAGCGGTTCTTTTTTATTTAAGTTGTGTCAGCGTTCGGGCTACCGCATCACCAAATCATTCGCGTCGTAGGCTATCAAGGCAGCTACGAGCATAGGTCGGCAAACTCACTCATGAGTCGACTCACTCAGACTCAGATCGAGCCGTGAGTCTGAGTCTGAGTGAGTCCGGGTGAGAAATATTTTGGCGAGTTTGAGCCCGAGTGAGTCCGGTTGAGAAAAATTTAAGTGAGTCGGAGTCCGAGTGAGGCCCGGTTGAGGAAAATTTTGGTGAGTCTGAGTCCGAGTGAGCCCTTGAGTGAGCTCAAAATGTATTTCTTGAGTGAGCCTGAGTGAGCTCTACACTTTTTTGCCGATCTACGGTTCTACTTACGAAACTTGACTTTACTATCAGCCTTACGAAGGTTCACGTTTATACTCACGCCGACTCACTCATACTTCAAAGCACCAGCGTTCATATGCCAGCTCAATATTTCAGAGGCGTGAGTTACGGAAGAGGGGGCGGGGGTGTCGTGATTTCTCCCCGCCCCCAAAACTCTTTCCCGGGAATTTTTCATAAAAATATTTCATGCGAGTTATTTCTTTAAAAAAAAACAGTCCTTACTGGATTGCAACCACTGATAAGGTACGAGATGAAAAGGTGGCCAAGTACAGCACCGATTACGCGAGATATTGGTGTTAAAGAGCATTTACACGAAGTTCAAAGAAGCCAATTGTACGCTAATGGACTCATGAATCGGCTCGCTCAGACTCACTCAGACTCAGATGGAGCCGTGAGTCTGAGTCTGAGTGAATCCGGCTGGGAAAAATTCTCGTGAGTCCGAGTCCGAGTGAGTCCGACTGGGAAAAAAAAATTAGTGAATCTGAGTCCGAGTGAGTCCGGTTGAGGAAAAGTTTGGTAAATCTGAGTCCGAAAGAGTCCCAAGGGCAAAACATATTTCATGAGTGAGTCTGAGTGAGCTCCACATGTTTTGCCGATCTATGGCTACGAGTAATTATATTGTCACGCGCACGGAAATGTCACTCCGCCGCGCGGTATTCAACAAAAACGTAAAGTATGGCCTCTGAGATTTCTCGTATTCGCAAAGATCTCAGAGCCGTACTTTACGTTTTTGTTGAATGCCGTGTGGTGGCGCTGCAAATAATCACGCCCACTGTCAAATTTCTTCGGTTTTACTTCACATTTCAAGTTACTTTTTGTAGCAATACGTACCGATTGAGGCTAGTTTTAAGAAGCAAAGAAAAACAATAAAACTATAACAAGTTACACTAAAAAAAATAAAAACTCAACCATCTATAGCTGCGATTCGAACCTGGGCCGTTCGAGTGGGAAGCGGGCATTTCAACCTCTGCACCACTTTGGTGGAGCCACGCGCAACTCTTAAAACGATGACAGACTGCAGACTAGCGATCGCAGCGCCAAACGGCATGACCCTGTTTGGGCTTCACTTTCTGTACATTAGTACTGTGGCCGTTCCGAGCACTCCCCTGTTTTAGTACACTCTAATTCAGGTTTCACCCGAAAAGGCTATTAGCAACGCTCGGCGCAGACCGCGCCGCACGGTTTCAGAAGCTTCGCGGGATTGTTGTAGATAATTTTGTTAAGATCGCGCGCAGGACGCGAATAATCGAGTTTATTCGAGAGCTTGATTTTCATGATATGACCAGCCATTTATGTTCGTCATACAGTCATGTTATGCCATACCAAATTTGGTATAAATCCCATTAACGATACGGCCAGGAGAGCACAAAGTCGTAGGCGGCTAGATAGATAGATAGATAGATAGATAGATAGATAGATAGATAGATAGATAGATAGATAGATAGATAGATAGATAGATAGATAGATAGATAGATAGATAGATAGATAGATAGATAGATAGATAGATAGATAGATAGATAGATAGATAGATAGATAGATAGATAGATAGATAGATAGATAGATAGATAGATAGATAGATAGATAGATAGATAGATAGATAGATAGATAGATAGATAGATAGATAGATAGATAGATAGATAGATAGATAGATAGATAGATAGATAGATAGATAGATAGATAGATAGATAGATAGATAGATAGATAGATAGATAGATAGATAGATAGATAGATAGATAGATAGATAGATAGATAGATAGGTAGATAGATAGATAGATAGATAGATAGATAGATATGCTCAAAGTCGCCGAAGTTCGCTAAGAAATGCTTCGCATTTAAAACGATAATAAACGTGTACTCACTGCAATCGGTCAACGGATAGTTCGTTCCACCTGAAAGACATGTGTGGACGGTTAATATAAAGTTGCGCCGCACAGATTATCAATATTTGTGCAGGCGTTATTTCAACGGAAGGTCTTACTCCCGGTTTTTCGCGCTGTCTTCGCACACTACTGGATATAGCTCATCGCAGCTGTGCTTGAAGAACCACGGTACGTCGCGGCCAAACCACACGGTGAAGCATGACGAATTCCAGTCGATGGCTTCAGCGTCGAAGGCAACCTACGCCGCTCAGCTGACTGCAGTAGGGAAAAAAACAGTTTGAAGTTTATCGTTAAGGCGAAAGCTTTATACGTCTCATGAGTCAAGAAACTTTCATATTGAAATATTGGCAGCGCAAACTGACGGGACACAGAAAGAGGACACAAACAAGCGCAGACTGAAACTTGGATTTATTCACAGAAGATAATATATACCAGAAAAAACAC
Source organism: Rhipicephalus appendiculatus (assembly GCA_030522465.1). NCBI lineage: Eukaryota > Metazoa > Arthropoda > Arachnida > Ixodida > Ixodidae > Rhipicephalus > Rhipicephalus appendiculatus. The sequence continues at coordinate 1,218,695 of JALIZH010032930.1, forward strand.
GAAGGGAAAGGGAAAAACAAGAGGGAAGGGTCCACCAAAATCAAGTGTCGTCCAGAAACGAGATCTCACAAAGTGTGTCAGCTCTGCTTCCATATCGCTATTAGATTGTGAGATCTCGTTTCTGGACGACACTTGATTTTGGTGGACCCTTCCCTCTTGTTTTTCCCTTTCCCTTCATGTTTTTTTTCTGGTATATATTATCTTATGTGAATAAATCCAAGTTTCAGTCTGCGCTTGTTTGTGTCCTCTTTCTGTGTCCCGTCAGTTTGCGCTGCCAATATTTCAATATGAATGTATACCAACTAGCCCGCCTTACAACCCTTCTTCAAGAAACTTAGGCAGATTTCGCGAAACCTGATGGTACATTGCGAAGCTTCAGAAATGTTGAAAGAAACCGATAAAGTAAGTCGAAAGTCGCGGGATGTTCAAGCGAATGTATGTGAGCCGTACGTGTGCCAAAGATCACATATAGTCATCAGCGATGCAATCATGTGACGCCAATCATGACGTCACAATTGGCCGAAGTTCGTGGCGTTATCGTGACGTCTCTATAACGTCGCATGATGACGTGTCACGTGATATCGTCGCTTGGACAAGGATGACCCTATCCTGGAGAAAGTTACACACCACGTGAGACGCAGAAAGAATGCAAGCGACTGCGGAGAAAAGGGAGATGTTTTTCTCCTCCTCGTCGTCTTCGGCGTATGCGTAAGCGACCCTGTGACTTTTAGATGCGAAGCGTCTTATGGCGAAGTTTAATCCGGTGGTGGTGGTGGTGTGCGGCCGACCACCCTTACTGCGCATGCGCAAACCCTTTAAAAAAATAAGGATAAAACCCCTCTTCTCCCCCTCTCTCTCCTCTAGGCATCCCGCCCCGCGGCGACCACACTCTCACTGCGCATGCGCGTCCCCTCCCTCTCTCCCCTCCTACGCTCCCCCCCTCTCTCCTCTAAGCATCTCTCCCCGCGGCGTCCACACCACCACTGCGCATGCGCGTCCCCCCCCTCTCTCTACTCTCCTACGCTGCGTTAAAGGGACCCTGAAACGGTTTTGACGATTTTGTACAAACACATTAGGCCAGTAGACCAAGTCCTAAGGCTCATTTACAGACTAATTTAAGCTCTCTGCTTACACTGTGTAATTTATTACAACGCTATAAAGCTGCGAATCGCTGCAGATCACTGCGGCTCAGCCCAACGCGTTTTCAACCGCCCCTTGCGAGTACGACATGCAGTGTCCGCACGACGTCATTGGGGCTGCTGGTGACGTCATTGGGGCTGCAGTGTGCGCGCACAAAAAATTGGCTGGTAGGGTGGCGGCACCTGTCGGAGCAGATATCAACCACTCCGCGATGTCTTTGTTGCCAGACGGCGTGCGTGCTGCCGGGCGCACTGGGCTATGGTCTCCGAGATGCACGCAACCTGTCGGCGTGCAATCTCGGAGGTCATCACTGGGCGAAGCTCAAATCGTCGAGTGTGCTCACGTGAGCTCTGCGATCGCCAGCGATGCCAGCGTGTCTCATGAGTTGAGGAGGCAAGGCAGGGGTGAGAAAGAGGCTATGATATAATTGTCCGTAGCCGCCTTGGTACACGGCGTGCCGCTAAATTTGTGGTGCCAATGGTTCGATGATGCTCTAGTCTAAACGCTGACAAAGCTTCAAATAACCGTTTCAGGGACCCTTTAAGGCGTTGACAAAATTGCACTTCTAATGAAAACGCGCCGACTGGGACGGACGCGTAGTAACACGCGTTGCAGGTGCTAATAGCGGAAGCCACAGTAATGATGAATTACTTTACTGCTCCAAGACGGGCGACCCCACCCCGCTCACCAGGATCACTGTGATGAAAGCGGTAGATATAAAAGGCGCGTTCGTAAGACTGTAAGAGTCTGTTGCCGTGGTGCAGTGGATAGCGTGCTCGGCATCTGTAGATGCTGACCGAGAGGTCGTAGGTTCGATGCCCATTGACAGATTTTTTTTCTTTGACATCTAATCGTGTACATTTTTTCAACGTCATTTCCGTGACGGAAACTACGTCACTGAAGTCTTGGTGGGCCCCGGCATAAAACACTTTCGTGTTAAAAAAATAAGTTAGATCAGAAATCCCCTGCTGCCAATGATCATTGTCACTGCGAATAGTGAATAGCATTGCCACTGCGAATAACCATATTGGTGACTCGATGACACTTCATCATCATTGTGAAAAACGCGCTAAGCGCCTTAATGTGCTTGCTCGCATGAAGAAAATTCTTCAGGGAACCAGCCAGAGTTGTGGAAAACGTGGCCAAACGTCCCAACGCCTGTGCTTGCACGAGGGACATCTTTGAAGGCATTCTGCTCCGCCCTATGAGACATACACAAAACGTGAAGTGGTTGGAAGATTTTCTTTTGACCCCAAAGGCCCAGAATTCAAATTCCGAATTTCGGAACGTATTGGACATTTTCATTTATGTTATTTGTGTTTACCTAGTTAACCCATGCGCTGCGCTGTCGTGACCCCTGTGACGTCACACCGTAGGATAGATCGGCCACCCATCAGCAGCTTGTCAAGCTGGCCAAAGAAATGCTACTCGCATTAAAAAAAAATAAAAGGAAATTCATAAAATCGCCAGCCAGAAGGTGGGCGAGGTTCAGAGTTGTGTTGCTAGGTAGAATACGGGGATTTAACAGCAGCCTATTATCCGCGTTCGTTTAATTGTTCGCAGCGCCCGCTAAATTGAGAGACATGGCTCAATATCTTTCAAGTCAAGGGCGCAGCGAAAAGTGCGGAGGCGCTGTTTGGTCCATCGGGCGTGTTGAAAGCTTTTGCCAATGCCTATACATCCCCCTAAGTTAAAGCATTCACTGCTAGACATCGTAACCGCCCCTATGAAAATTGAAAAAAGAAATTACCCCAGGCCTGCGCGGAGCAGACAGCACAGCCACAGAGAAATCTGGAGGAACGGACCTTTCTAGAGCCCGTTGTAAACTCTTTTGCGGCGACTACTACACGCACAGTTGCAAGGTCCCCACTACGCCATAAACCATCATAATTTGGCGAAGTGGGGAAGTACCCACTCAGTGGCGTAGCCAGGGGGTGGCACACCGGGAGCACGTGCCCCCCCCCCCCCCCTCCCCCCGAAAATTTTTTTCGCTATGGAATACAGAGCAAAAAATGACCATTTCAAGGAGGTGCCACCCCCGAAATCAAGGAGGTGCCCCCCCCCCCCCCCCCCCCACGAAAAAAATTTCTGGCTACGCCCCTGTACCCACTGTGCCATTATACATCGTTCTACCAACTCAGTCGCGTTTGCTAAAGATACGCCGTTTGAATTTGACACTAATAGTCAAATCACAGGTAAGAAGTTCGGCGTCGCAGCACTTACCCCACGTCTTCCTGTTTGAGATCGACCCAAAACTCCAAGTCGGTGCGCACCAGGCGCCTTATGTAGTCCACTTGTGAGTCATTCAGCAGCCGTCCCTCCATAAGCATCGAGGACGGCGATGGCTGGTCTAGGCAGCGCTGACGACTCTCGGCTGCGCTAACCTTTTCATCGTGATAGCAATATTCGACATCGTCCTTGCCGTGTTCCATGACAACTGCAGTTCATAAGGATAAAGAAAAGAAGAGCCTTTGCAATACCTCGTGGACTTGCGTACAGAGATCTTCTTCCTAGAGATCAGTTTATTTCGCATATTGATATGCTATCAAGTAGTAAGAAAATGAAACAAAAGTTGAGAGCGGGTAAAGGCAGCAAGGAGTTTAAACAGTTCAGAATAACGGGTATGATACCCTACGCTGGGAAGAGGAACAAGAGGAGCTTTAAGTTAAGGGCGGAGATAGAGAGGGAGAGAGATAGACATACACAACGCCACAGAAAAGCATCACCGTGCTTGTAGCATGCAACGGCCCACGAACTGCCGTCTTTCAACACAAACTGGGGAAATACTAGTGCCATGTGTCTCAAAGTGGTATAGCTGAAGAAGGAAACAATAGTGTAGCAGTGTCTAAACTTTTCAGGCCACGGGTATTAGCAAAACGAACATGAGGCATGCTGCGAAGTAGATTGGCTAGTTGCTAAATTTTTATCCATAAAGGGCATAAGAAAAATGCTGCTAAGAGAATCCTCAGGAACAACGTGTTAGGGGGTAAAAAATTTACTCATAAACGTGCGACGCTAGTATTTTAAAGCATGTAGTTCTTTTGCAATGGGAAATAGCTATAGTAGCAGGTGAGAAGCAATAGTAATAATATAATCTGGAGCAAGTGTGTTCAGATTTTCCTAGCTTCCAAGGAATATTTCCCGTATACGATCTGTAACGCCACCGCATCGACTTACTGCAATTCGATCCATTCGAGTGGTAGAACCCAGCTGAAAAAAAAAAAGTCATGACGTCGTTAATTCTTACAGAGCAGATATGATCGCACGGGCGCAAAGTGAGAGGACACACACAGAAAAACTTCGCCGTACGAGTCAACAACGGAACTCGTGCACCATCGATCGCGCTATTCCTTATATGTATGTATGTATGTATGTATGTATGTATGTATGTATGTATGTATGTATGTATGTATGTATGTATGTATGTATGTATGTATGTATGTATGTATGTATGTATGTATGTATGTATGTATGTATGTATGTATGTATGTATGTATGTATGTATGTATGTATGTATGTATGTATGTATGTATGTATGTATGTATGTATTCGTGCTCGCCAATGCCACAGGAAAATTGATTCCGGCAGGAATTCAGAGATTATTACGAGAGCGAGGTTTGTCGTTTGCAGATGGCTAATTTGGCCACTCACGTGTTTCCGAACGAGTTGAATTCTTTCAAGCACACATAAAAACGTACTATCGCGCTCATACTGAGCGCGACAGTACGTTTTTATGTATGAGCGCGATAGTACGCAAGGGAGCGCGTGACCAAGGACACTGTAAGGTTGTGCAGTGTTCCTGATCGTGACATGTTTTCGAGTTGTCAGGGGAGGGTTCGACTATTTCTGCGAGTGCGCATCACCTGCACTTGCTTTTGCGCTGACCCTCGATTTGACCAGCGGTGATAGCAGCTTCGAAAATGATAAGCTCGAGTGTGAAAGCAAGCAAGTGGGGACGATGCACGACCGCAGGGACAGCCAAACTCTCTCCCCATAAGTCTAAAATACGCCACGATCGGTGCCACTGTACAACGTCGCACGGCGCTCGGCCACGCGCTCCCGTGGTGTAGCTCATTCTGAGCGGGATAGTTCATGACACTATTATATTATAAATACTGAAAAGAAGACCTTAGGACAAAATGATTACAGGGACTGATATTTATTACGAACTTCCTCCGCGAACTGCTAGACTACAGGCTGAGTCCTCTCGGAGACCGACTGTCTCCGGGGGGTCGGCGATGTTCAGATTACAATTTACATGCCCTGATAATTTTTTTAAATGCGAATGCATTTCTTAGTCGGCCTATGTCAGGCATCCGGCGTTGGCGTTGTCCGCGGCGGCCTCGGCAGGTGTTATGTCTCCGCTCTCACTCCCTCTCCCATAGCAACAGCTGCGGGCGCGCGCGCTTATCCTCGCCCCTAGCAACCGGAGCAGGTGGTGCGGGCGGAGTAGCGGAGAGTGAGTGGAGAGGAGGAGCGCGCTCTGGTGTGTGAGGGCGCTCACATCGCGGGAGCTCGGCGGAGCTATATATGAAAAAAAAAGAAAAAATTTAAAAAAAAAGAAAAGAAGAAAAAAAGAACAAAAAATTAAAAGAAAAATAAAAAATAAAATAAATAAATAAAAATAAATAAAAAAAACAGGTGCTGCGCCGTGCTCCCGACCGGGCTGCAGAAATTAGGCGCCTTTTCCTTCTTCGAACCACAACCACCATATATAAATGGAGTGAAGCGCGCGCGAAATGCATTCGCATTTCCTCACGATTCCCTTCGGGGAGGTGGGGGGCATTTTTTTTGTTTAAGGAGCAAAGGGTTCATTACGATGAACCCATGATGACCACTTTAAGAACATTACTTTACTAACCGGTTAGCTGATATTTTAAATGCACTTGTGTAATTACGGTACTCACGGATTGAAACAGGACAATTTAGGGCTAAGTAAAGCACATACTTTCGTTTCCACCGTCTTCAGTTTAGGTCATATCGGCGTAATTTTAACTCGAGCTCGTAGATAAGATCCAACATTGTCTTTAGAGACCACATTCGTCGCGACATGACGTGGTTATCTCGAGCAATTGCGCATACCCGTCGTTTACTAAAAAAATTTGATGTCGCGTTTGAATCCGTGAGTACTTTACATGTATGCTTGCATAAGGTTGCTTAAGTTAAGCAGATACGTAAAGCCATGTGCAGCAAAATTCAGACAGTAAGGCTCCATAAACTTGCTGACAATATATACCAGAATTTTCGAACGCATTTCTCCGCAGCTGCGGCGTCAGTTCACATAAATTTGATGGGCAAGTACGGACGTACCATCGCAGACGACTGCAATATTGCAGATAGTGCAGTTCGACGGCGCCTTTGTTACATTTGCGGCCAGTACTTCAATGTTGCATTCATCCCACGTAAGAGTGTCAGATCGATCCAATCTAGAAAGAAAAGTAAAAAAAAATTAAGTGCGGTAATGGGATACGCGCTAGAAACGATGTGTTGGGCCAATGGTCACAGCTCAATCAATACCTGGCATGACTATGTTCAATAATAATAAAAATAGTCACGTCAAGTCAAGTCAATTTTATTTAGCTTCTTTGCATACAATGTAACATCGTTAGTAATATGTATTACCTTCGGAGGTCCCATAGTTACGAGAACTGATGGGGGGATCTCCTAATACTAAAACACATGTATGTTAAATGTCGTGGGCAGCCTGAGAAAAACGAATACAATAATAAAAATTTTCAGAAAAGCTAGAAGATGTACATGAAAAAAATAAAAGCAAAAAAATGAATAATAATAATAATAATAATAATAATAATAATAATAATAATAATAATAATAATAATAATAATAATAATAATTGCTGGAATTTTATTCGCGCAAACCCCGATATGATCGTGAGGCACGTCGTAATGGAGGACTCCGGATTCATTTCAATGCTGTGGCGTTCTTTAACACACACCAATGTCTAAATAGGGCGTGCTTGCCTTTTAACGCCATCGCAATGCGACCGCCGTGGCAGAAAATCGAACCCGCGTCCCCTATCTCAGCAACCTTGTTTAATAAATTGAGGTTGTTGTCAGAACTTCTGTACTATAGTGGAGACTCCTTGATACGATCTTCATGGGAGCGAGAAAATAATGAGCATCATCCCAAAACCACGTTATTCAAGACGAGCTCCAAAATGCAATAGCACTAGGAAGCAGCCCCGCTCCATACCACATGAACCGCAGTCAACGCACTTTTCTTTTTTTTTTTTTTTTTTTTTTTTTTTTTTTTTTTTTTTTTTTTTTTTTTATTCAGCAATGTTGAAATAGCTTGTCAGTTTGAGCTGAACTTTTTTTTTCTTTTCAATACCCGTAAAAATAATGGATGTAAAGCAGAGGAGCTGCAACGACGTCTTTCCTGAGCCGTTAGAACGTTATTTACGCTAGCACACCGGCACATAAAGAGATCTATAAGTTCATAAACAAAACAAAAAATACACTAGGGGCCCACTCTTGCAGTCGTACTGCCCAATTTCGCGAGAGCAGGCGATCGAATTAACAGTAAGAAACTACATTGCTCCTCTAGGAGGCTGGCCTGCCAAATAAAATAAAATGTGCAACAGTCTCCTGTCGCCTGTATGTTTATATCCTTACTTATGTCTCTTTTGCTTTATACTCAAACTGAGCTGCGCCAAGGCAATACAATAATATGCACCACACATCTATGTTTTTTTTTATCTCCCTCGCTCTCCCTGTCCGCTTTCTGAACGAGGTTTAACTCCCTGCCCTTCCTTTTCGTGTTTCACTTTTTTAGCGCACAAAAGTGAAACATGAATTACCAACATGCCCAAGCATACGCTCTTTCAAGTTCTTTTTCGTGTATTTCTTTCTCTCAATCTGATGCACCAACTAGTCCAATCAGCAGTAGTGGCAGGAAACCACAGATCTTTTTTTTTTTCTTTTTTTGAGAGAAGTATGAGGTTTTCATAAGCGTGAGTTCGCAAGGTCAGCCATGACGCACGCGCGCTCTGTTATTGCGATCTAGCAAAGATAACACAATGTGTATATTTGGTGCATATATTATTTAGAAAGTTGGCAGCGTTCTGATATACCAGACTTTGTTTTTCTCTCAAATCGTTTTCTTGCGACTTCAGAACCGTGGCGATGATCCTAAGAGGGCAAAATTTTGTTGATAGAGCACGTTCCCAAACATGATAGCGCCAATTAATATTCCCAATTTCGAATATGCTGATTTGCTTACCGGTATGACTAGTTTATTTCACGCACATGGAAAAGCCTTTGTGAACGTCTGTGACTATTGTGCAGTGCCAACGCCATATAAGTGTCAGCGTATTGGTTGATCATTTCCTTTCTTCTTCTTCTTCTTGCGCTCCTTTCTCTCTGTCTATCTCATCTTTCTACTCCCCTTTCCCTTTTCCCCCAGTGTAGGGTAGCCAACCGGACTGTTGTCTGGTTAACCTCCCTGTCTTCTCCCTTTTCTATTCCTTCCTTCCTTCCTTCCTTCCTTCCTTCCTTCCTTCCTTCCTTCCTTCCTTCCTTCCTTCCTTCCTTTCTTTCTTTCTTTCTTTCTTTCTTTCTTTCTTTCTTTCTTTCTTTCTTTCTTTCTTTTTTTTTCTTTCTTTCCTTCCTTCCTTCCTTCCTTCCTTCCTTCCTTCCTTCCTTCCTTCCTTCTTGCTTTCTTTCCAAAAAAGCATATTGTATGTGACCTGTACGATTTCGTCGCAGCAATGTCAGAAATATACAGAGACGACCAATTTTGGGCTGCCCAGTAAGCCCGTAAGCGGCGAAGAGGCATGACCTCGACGTCCCCACGTGAGAGGCCTCGGCCCAGCCAACTAAACTGCTGGTGTCAATAAAAGTTTATTAAGGCGAAAGCCTTTAATGTCTCATGCTCACGTCCGTCCAGTGTCCGTTCGGTGTCCGTCCGTCCGGTGTCCGTCCGGCGTCCGGTGTCCATCCGTCCGGTGTCCGTCCGTCCGTCCGTCCGTCTGTCTGTCCGTCCGGTGTCCGTCCGTCCGTTCGTCTGTCTGTCCGTCCGGTGTCCGTCCGTCCGTCCATCCGGTGTCCGTCCGTCCGTCCGTCCGTCCATCCGTCCGGTGTCCGTCCGTCCGCCCGTCCATCCGTCTGTCCGTCCATCCGTCTGTCCGTCCATCCGTCCGGTGTCCGTCCGTCCGTCCGTCCGGTGTCCGTCCGTCCGTCTGTCCGTCTGTCCGTCCGTCCGTCCGTCCGTCCGTCCGTCCGTCTGTCTGTCTGTCTGTCTGTCTGTCTGTCTGTCTGTCGGTCCGTCCGTCCGTCCATCCGTCCGTCCGTCCGTCCGTCCGTCTGTCTGTCTGTCTGTCTGTCTGTCTGTCTGTCTGTCCGTTCATCCGTCCGTCTGTCTGTCTGTCTGTCTGTCCGTCCCTCCGTCCATGTCCGTCCGTCCCGTCCATCATAGCTCTGGCACGGAGCCAGGTGGCCGCCGGGATGCGCAAACGGACAACGGTCGCGTGGGACTCTACAGCGCTCGCTCTTTGCTTGCGTAGCTTCGCTGTGCCCAGCGTTTGCAATCATTCTGACCGACGCCGTCTCAATGGACACAGGCGTTCACGGAATACACCTTCGAATTTACAAAGGGCCCATCAATTTAAGCGCTGGAACGCTATGGCGTTTGCACGATGCACAAAGCGCGAGAAAATACTAACGCATGCGAACGGAGGAAGATTAGTCTCGCGTCTCGCTGCGACTCGCGGTAAAAAATAAAAAAAAAAAGAAAACACGCACACATTCGCTTTGTGTGTTATCCCACTGAGAGTGTAAAAGAAAAAAAGACATGGCATAGTCATGGGAGCAGCCAGCATCAGTCCCGGACTGATCCTCAGGACGACAATAAAGTTATTCATACCATAGTCAGTGGAACGGCCACACGCTTTCGCCGGACACACTTTAGAATGTACAAAGTGTCCTTCAATTTTTTTCTTCCTCCTCCTCCAACCGAATTCCACTTTATTAGAATCTGGCGGTGTTCTTGACCAGGAGGCGTTGGCTTGACCCTTTCGCAAAGCCAATACCCACAGTTTCTTTGCTTCCGTTACTGCAAGGACACCATCCTGGTAAAGCGAGTTGAGATACAGGGCACTCGGAGAAGCATTAGTGGCGAGATATCCAGGAGTGTAGTGAAAAGATTAAACACGCGCAAATATAGATCTTGCACACGGTGTTCCTCCCAGCAATATTAATAGGTGACGTTGTAAATGCTGACGCTGCGAGTACGAGTGTTATTCACCAACGCCGCTTCTCAAGATTTTGATGAGTGTTTAGGTACTCTAGCAGATCTTGTTTAAACTTATGGGTATTTACAGATATTGAAGCCTCCCAACTTTGCAAGCGAGCATTATGAAAATCATGAGGCGGAAAGAAATGACATCTATAACTTGAATCATTCATTCATTCATTCATTCATTCATTCATTCATTCATTCATTCATACAAACCATCAGCCGTGTTGTAGGGCTACTGCACGAGTGGAAAGTACAGCACTCGGTATTGTACAGAGAAGAAAAATACTTCTTGAGGAAATACAGTATCAGTGATGTGATCGGCCGAAGCCAACTCGGCGCAGCTTCTGGAGCAGCTAAAACCTCGTTCTGGAGCAGCATATCAGCCTTTTGGAGCAGTTGCCTCTCGCACATTTTCGAGCACAACTTTTTAAGTAGCTAAGCGGGAGCAGTTTTATCATATCTAACAAATAAACATATGCAAACATACATGTATAGGTGCATATATAGTTTCCCAAAAGGTGGAATTAACTCACTGCTCTTCGGTTTCCTGCGGACAGCCCTAAACTTCTATAGGTATATCCGTGACATATCAGGCCGCCCAACATCTCCTCCCGATACAATTCTTATTTCTTTTTCAGTCGGGTATTCCCTGAAGCTGTAGACAGCAAAAGTTTTCCACGCATATTCTTTTGTTATTAAAAAAAAGGCCTATTGCGAGGACGTCTGTGCTTGTCGGTACAACCTAGATGCTTGAGTAGCGTGATGAAATACATGCTGTCGCATTTTATAGACAGACTTGTAAGGCTTTTGGTTCATTGGTGGTTTATAACATGGAGGGTTTAATAAATAATTGACAAATTGTGGTAAAATTGCCAAGGTGCGCTCAACTAAATTTGTGATGATGAAAGGCTTTCATTGTATTTAGACATGTTCTATAAATTGAACTTTTGCGGAGTCGAGAAGCAGCACCGATACAACGAGATAATGCGTCACCGAGGTTTCCCAACATGGCACTGCAGCGGCTGGAATTGCTGATAAATGCTGGCCGTTATACTTGAGTGCCCTGTATGAAATCTTTTGGAGGTCAGCAAAAGTATCAATACATCTTTTTGATAAACTAAACTAGCTAGAAATTCTAATTACGTACATGTAATACTTACTGTAATTTATGCAATCAATCATGTAAAAGACTACCATCTCACAAAAACTTGTAGTTGTACAGATTATTATTTTTTTTTTCTGGCTCCATAACGTTAAGTCTCTTTACCTGACCTTACGATGTAGTTTCATAGAATGGGTAGTTGGCACTGTTTGGTGCCAACTACCCCCCCCCCCCTCCTTTCTGGCCGATGAACTCAATATGCAGATTTTATAGTTGAATTCAATCTAGACATGTAATAAATCTTGCATATGTGAATCTGCCATCTTGATATATTCTATGTGCCTGCCACAATACATGGCAACTTTAGCTTCCCTCTCCCCCTCTCTGGTGTCGCTGTCTTGTGTCAATACAACGAGCTCTCGTACAAGCTGCCAGCTTACATTATTTTGCGTGCCTCCAACTATTAGCACTAAGCTAAAGTTTACGGCAGGGCACGTGCTTCGGTGCAGAAGTCGCCATTTACCAGATACTGTGTGCATGGCTTTGCAGCTGGGCAAAATGGTCGCAACGGGGGGGCAAGTGCGAGTTACTGCTCATCACCATTCTCAATTGAATAATCTGTGTTGAGTACGCAGCTGGTGGCCTTGTGATGTTGCTTATAACTACAGAGCTGTCGCCTGTCTGCTTCAATGGCCGCTAACATTACAATGGTAACTTATGTAATTCGAGCACCTGCCATTTATTTGCTCTCTCCGAAGGACTGCAAAAATGACGTCTTGGAGCACGCTCGGCGCTAGTTATACGATTTCCAACGAAATGTAGCAGGATGTAGCAGGTTTCACCTCTTGGCGCAGTTTGGCACAATTGGCGCAGCAATCACATCACTGCTGTATAGAAAGGTAACAGCGCGCTCTTGATGGTCGCACAGAACACAAATATAACATTATGGGAATAAAGTTCAAAAAGGTAACAAAATAAAAAGGTAGAAACGCTACGCATGCAAAATAAGAACACACACACAAAAAGATAAGATAACTAAATAAGGTCATGATTTTACGAAGTAATACATTCTGGCCAAGCAAATGTCTAACGCAGGTGAGTCTTACACAAAGCGGTCGTGACCACACAATATTAGAACAAACGGTCTTAACTCAAGAGATCGCTGTCATTCAGCAGTCGCCCCGGAACGAAATGTGAGAAGCATTAAATAGAAGCTCCTGTGTAAGGATTAGTGTCCGTCACGAATTTCTAACTTATTCGTGGAAGAACACAAATGGCGCGATCCGTAGCAAGCGCAACTTGGGCTCGCGCAGTTACTTCTTTATGCACGTTGGCGTAAGAAGCCGGAAATGTCACATTATCGCACAATCTACAGATAATGTGAAAAACGTGAAGTGTGAGTAACATATCTTCACAATACAGAAAGACGAGACATGCCATCGAGGAGGTGATGTGTTCTGTAGAAAAAGGTTATCTTGGCTTACGTGGAACGTGCCGTTGGCAAAGTGCCTCCGCTGGCGAGCTCTGCCTCAAAAAAAAAAAAAATAAAAAATCCTTGCGCTGCAAATATTCTCCTAGCCAGAAAAAAGAAAATCATCGCGCTGCAAATGTTCTAGTACGTGCCGAGAATTCGTTCGCTAACGCTCCCAGGCTTCCCTCGTATATACTTACACGTCAGCAAGCCAGAGCTTGTGCTCCTCGAGACCGAAGTGCTTCATCAGAGTGCATAGTCGATGCATTGGGGTGGTATTCATGCTGATAATGTCCATGGATATGGCACGACACTCTTCCTCGGCCACTTGTGCCGTGATGATGCCCGACAGGCCAAGAACGTGGCAGTAGGTGCGCAGCGGCCGCGTCTTGAAGTAGACTGCGCGAGAGAGCGACCAACGTGAAACAGCGATTTCAGGGATAAGCGTAAACCTGTTTGCAGTAGGTGCTCCCTGTTTTAACCTGAAGATCTACACTTCACGAACATTACTGACGGTGACATTGCGAAACAGCTAATGTCGATGTCAAGCAGCTACGTTACGTGCTGCGAGGAGCGACGCAGTTCGCTGCAGGCAGGATGTGCAGGCCAGCCTAAGTCTACTGAAGTAACGCTGGCGCAGTCTAGAATGTTGATAGCAAACATGTCACTAGGACACTTGAATCTGACGTAAAGAACTGTTTCAGGACTGAACAGTTTTAGACTACAAGCGAGCGTCACTTTATCGGGCACAAACCCTGTTCCCGCAAGAAAGCTACTTGCCGTTCCTTAAGAGAATATAGCGCTGTCATACAGGTGCGTACAATAAATAAAGAAAGACAAAGAAAAACTTCCATAATATCGCCAAAACGTTCTGAAATCACATAAGTATAAAAAAAGCTTGGGTACTTGCATAATACACTCGTGATCGCTATCGCTTTCTGAGGCCTTGCTGATTAAAACTGTGGCGAGGTGATGAGGTTGTGTTTAATTAGGCCACCGGTGACTGTATGAGTAACAATGAGTAACTGAACATTGTCAACACCTGTATTATCTGTGACCCTTGTGAAATACTTTGGTCGAAAGTGATTAATACGAGTTCAAGAGCTAACTTTCTTTACAAAAACCTGTTTCCAACTGGCTAGTATTTAAATAATACTGTTAGAGCTGTTGGATGCCATGACCGCAAACTTCTTTTTTTAACGTCTAATATGTCGATCGCATATGCAAATAAGAGCTCAGGTAAGTGGGAAACTCCATCGAACAACACGTACCCTATATTTCTGAAAAGATAATTTTCTGGTTCACTTTCTGGAGGCAGAAGGATAACTAGTTTTGGCTTGTGTGCGTTAGGCTTAGGCTTTGGGAGGAACACGTTAAGGAGAGGACGCACCGTAGTGGCCCATGCGACTGGAAAACTTCGTTGAAATCACACCAAATAAGTAGCTCCAAAGAATCCACACGCTAGGCGCAAGCGGAAGTTTAAAGGCAATTCAGGAGTTGTTTAAAGAGACCCAGAAACGGTTTTGACGATTTCGTAAAAACGCATTGAGCCGGTAAAGCAAGTCCTAATAATCATTTGACGACCAGCTTAAGCTGTGTGCGTCAACTGTTTAATTTATTACAAGTCTTTAAACATGTGAATCGCTACAGATCGCAGCGGCTCAGCCGAACGAATTTTCTTCTCGCGCCCTTTCAACGTACCATTAATCCATTTTACGTAGCACTCGTGACCGATTTGATTGGATATGTCTAGTCTACGTCACGGAATCTATGGTGGGCAGCGAGCGTCGTCTGCCTGTGTAAAACCGTGCTCCGTGTTGACGTGAGCTACGCGACAATGTTGATTGAATATATGAACAGCGCAACACACAAAGACTGAAGAAGGTAACAACACACAGCGCTCTGTGTTGTTACCTTCTTCAGTCTTTGTCTGTTGCGCTGTTCGTATATTCAATTATGTCCTACCAACTTGCCCAAGTTTCCACGCGACAATGTTTATCTCGAGGTTTCTTCGCTCAGACACCATTAATTGCCCTAGCTGAGTTGTGCGCCGTAAGTCTAACGATTGGTGACTTGTAAATTTTATTTATTTACAAATACTGCTGTCTCGATAGACGAGACATAGCAGGAGTGGGTACAGTGGGTACAAGCCGCGACAACGTGTAAGGCTTGTAATGCACCAGGCGAGCAGAGTCGCTTCAGCTCGTCGCTGCAGTGAGCATTAAAGCCTTTAGTGAGCATAGGGCACACGCTACCCCATCAACGCAAGGGCCCACGCGTATGCGGTTGTAACTTCAGTCCTGAAGACAGAACCACATTGCCTGAGTAATCTTATCGGCGATCGTTATCAAATACTTTTTTTTTGTCCGCATGTCTTTGCGTATTGTCGCCGCATAGAAGAATAAAATAAGAACAGCTGGTAGTGTGGCGGCTCTAAAGGAGCAGATTTACTACCCTACGCGCGCTTCGTCTCTCTTGCCCGACGGCGCGCGCCAGACGGAGCTCAACCCGAGTGCACTGCGGTCGCCGGCGACGCCTGGGTTTTTGACGAGTTCAGGAGGCAAAGCAGTGGCGAGAAGGAGGGTATAACTATAATTGCCCGTAGCTGCCTTTACACGTGGTGCGTCGCTTAATTTGTGGTGCGAATGATTTTATGATGGTGTAGCCCAGCGCTGACAAAATTTCAGAAACCATTTCAGGGTCCCTTTAAGTATTAAATACGCAACTAAGTCACTTTAACACGATTAAATTCCTTCACAATAACATTTAGCTGATGTGGCCAACAGCGTAAAAGTGACCTTAAACAATTTGAATTAGTATTTTACCCGCGATTATTTAGGTTAGGAGACTTTACAGCATTCCCGCTATATAATGGATGCATAAACACTCAAATTGCGAAGAATAATCTCCAACCCGTTGTTTATGCGCGCAATGCGGTTGAATTGAATGTTAAAGAACATGACTACAAATTAAATACATCCTGTTTTCGGACATGACACATGATATATTAACAAGCGCAAGGAATTAGCGCATTTTATTGCAAGGAATGACCGCTAATGAGCGCATTTTATTGAGAGAGAAGTCTCATTGTAACGAGGAGCATAGCTAGAAGGACTTTTCTAAACGGTGGCCAAGGGTAGTATCGTAAGCAAGCACATAAGTACCGTAAGTAAGCAATGCACACTTGTCTTGGGTATCTTTGACATTTGGTATTGCGCATGCTGTAACTTTAGTACAGCGTGTAGAATTAAGTAAAGCTCATGATCTGGAAACTCAGCTTCTACGTACGCTGGGTCCTTCGGTTCGTCAGCGTCATTTTCGCCCCGTGACATCATCAAAGTGACCAGCTGTTTACAAGAGATAAGAACCGAGTTCTAATGTCCTTACGCGCAGCTCAGATCTGGATCAACTTATTTAATGACATCAAATCTTTAAAACAATGCCATGCTATATTTTTCTTTGTTACCATTGCATAATTTTGACGACATGACATTGTTTTAAAGTGGCCATCTATTACATGAAAAAAAAGTTTGATTCCTAACGCCTCTAGATGCAGAGAAATAATTTGGGTCAGCCTATGCAATCCATTGAAAAAAAAAAATTCAGGAAACACCACTCAGGAGCCTGCTTTGTCTGTGTCCACATAACCGACTCTACGAAATAAGGGCACTTGTCGCGAGTGCTTGGACTTGGAAAAAAGTAGTTGCTTTATCACTTAACTATCTGAAATAAAAGAAAGAAAACTCTTGCGACACGTTGCCTTGTATCCTTAGAACATCAGCATTCCACTGCAGACGCTTAAACGATAAACCTAATCATCAGGCCAGTAGGGAACACTCGCGATACTTTCATAAAACGTGAGTCAATTCTGGTGACTTCAGGCACCATAATGGCTGGTTGTGATGACGCGATGTACCAAAACATTCAAAATGTGCGCTTGTGCATCACCAGAAACAATCAAAATGGCCGCTCGGCAAACCAGATTCAGAATTCATCATACTCACGGCATTTCACCCTTTTCGACTGAGGATTCGAGTGGCCCGTAGCAATGAGAGATGTTGGCGTTTCCGGGGCAAACAGGATGGCTGGAAGAAGTAGCACGAAAAGGAGGAATATCATCTTAGGCACTGTTTGCTGATCAAGCGCATACGCGACAACTCGCACGAGAGTTTTCTTTCACAGAGCCAAGCAATTATAAACGTGAGTCATCGTTCGTTCTCAGTCTCTCGCGCAACGCTTGAGACCGGATACACAACGAACTAAAAGGGAAACCAAAAAAACTACTCGGTACTCGAGGCGTCGCGACCTAAAAGCACTTCGAATGTAAGAAACGGTAAAGTGCACGTTTCTGTCGACTCAGCGCGTCAACAACGGTGAATCCGCCGGGCGTGTACTGTCTCTCTAGTGAACTTTCGCGCGCGTCATAGGAAACGTGCACACAGCTATGCTGACGGTCCGTTTCAGCACACGCGCCGTCGCGTAAACTCTGGTCCGAAGGGCAGGCCGTGATGGCCTGCGGTGGCTCTGGCTGACGCAGTTCCGTGTGAAAGTTTACAGCAAGCACGCTCGGTGTAGTGTTCTCAGCGAGCACAGTTTGATCAACACCGGTGTGAGGTTTCCAGGTCCTGCAACTCCGTAACTTGTGCGCAACACAGGAAAGGATGTGGTCAGATGGCGTTCGCAAAACGCAGTAGGAGATTAGTAGTCTCCTTCCATTCAGGGGATTCGTCCTGTCAGGGGATCAGGGGATTCGTCCGCATTGTCTCCCACTTGCGCTGTATCAGTGACCATCTCCCCCCCCCCCCCCCACCGCTACCCACCAAAAAATGCAGCATGTTTTACTGTGAGCGTCCACTATAGGCGACGTACGAAAAATGCGTTTACAGTAAAACACAATCGGCACTATGATGATTGCCGTCAACCGATCAAGTAAGAATTTCAAATACATCGCGACAGAATTCACCTGCAGTGCAGTGTATTGAGTCGTGGTCTAACAACGCACTGTAGGGTATCCAGTTCCGCTAATCAGTAAGGGAGTGGTCAACGACGGTTTATTTACGCTTCTACAATAACAGTGTACCGCCCGATCGTGTGCACGTGCACACACAAATTTTATTGCAAGGTTCAAGCATCACGTTTCAGTTGCACGACTGAATGTTTCACATAAGCCTATCTCCTGCGCACGTCTTGCTCGCTCCTAATCGTTTAGTAGGGGTTTTTAGCTTGTACGTATGAGAAACGTGCAGCACCTACAGGGGACGCAGCAGTGCACTGCACCTATCATGGCTCTGGCACCTATGCGCCGCCAGCGACGCGAGTGGCGACTTGCGGCCACTTCAGTTTCAACTGGCGTGCTACGAATCGTCGTCTCTCCGTCAGCTACGCCCGCGTTGTATGCAAGTGCGTGTGCTCGAAGGTGACAGGTTTGATAAAATGGGTCGGCGTCCAGAAAGTGAACAGTGCATGATTCTTATGGGGCCCCAAACGAAGAGAAAGGCCGTACATTTACGGAATCAATCATGTTTTTGATGTGACGTAGCACAGACACAGACGCGCGACAGAGTGTTTTGAAAGGGCGATTCGTGCGGCCGGCCGGCGTAAACCTCGATGGACTAAACCACCCTGATAAATCGCTCTGGTAAAGTACGAAGCATAGACCGTCACCATCGATGTTTGCAAACATTATTTCTTGCCATTTTGCCTGCTAATTATTGAGTAAACAATGGCATTTGTGTCTGACACGTGTTAGACAACCCCTTGCTATGAGCGCTGGTAATACATACGGTCACTGAACTGCACGTGTTGCATTTAGTAATGCGTGGCATTTGCGCGAAGTTTTCTGTGCAGTAGCCCAGATACGTTTGTAGGCGTTGCTCGGGCTGCATGAGTCCTTGAGTAAATTTGTCACATGCCAGCTTTGCACGCGATATCTCAGCTATCACGTAGCGCAATAGAACGGCGTTGCCCGGCTTCGCTTGCACGCACAGTGCTGTTAAGTACTGTGACAGTACATGGGGAATAAATTTTGAAATTGTCGTGGTATGCGACGCATTTTGCCTGGCATGCGTGACTTCTTCCTTAATGTTACTGTTTACGAACTGCGATACGGCGGAAAAACAGCAGCAGCCTACAATGGAGAATTGCTGGATCTGTCGAATGCTTTCCGCCTACGAATTGTGGACTGCAGACTCGAGATGACTTTTCCGGCTGCCCCTCGGTTCCTTCAGCACGGTAAAAATATCAGTTAACTTTCGTGGAGAGTAAATTCACAGCGAATGGGTGTCCGCCTTGTCCAATATACGATAAGTTAGATATAAAAGAAGATGAAAATGAGGTTATAAAAGGAAGTAATGATTATATAAAATGGCTATTACGTTGACGTGCACCAACTAGTGTGCTGGTAACACCACCAAAAGGGATTGTTGATACAGGGCAGAATGGGAAGCCCTGCCTTGTCAGTACAAAACCGCAGTTTCGAGACGCCACTCCGCTGGAATGGCTTTTCGTGTCGGCGACAGCAGACGTCACGAAGGGCAAGCTCGCAATCGTTAAAGGAAGGACAGTCACATAAAACTGCTTTAACGGTCTCCTCGCCGCCACGAGAGCGTTGCGAGCAGCGCTGTCCACAACTCCAATCGCCAAGGAACGGCCGATGGAAAAGGCGGGCGCACTGCCGCCACGGTTACACAATGAAGCTGTCACGAATCATCGTGACCGTCACAGCTGCGTTGCCTGGCCGACCGAGCGCAAATAACGCGACGTGAAATGAGACGAAATTCTCCAGCTGGAATGTGAAGTACCAAGCAAGCAAGTCCTAAAGTGCTACGCCGTGTCTGTTCTAGTCGACAGCGCAGGAGACGTATCAGCGCGTGTTTGTGGGCGACCAAGGCAACCTTTTGTGTACTGTCCTTGTCGGGATATGCCGCGCACGCTAACAAAAAAAAATACAGAAAAAAAAGAAGAAAACTCCAGATATATGAAAATCTGGTTTTCTTCAAAGGGACACTAAGGCGAAAAGCTGTTTCACTCGTGTAAGTAAAATACCGTTCCATAATAACAAGAACGCCACTCTCACAGAAACAAGATGCTTAGTCAGAAAGATCTTAAAAAGAACATGCAGGTAGCGATGGCACCTTCAATTTTCCGAACCAACTCGCTGTGACGTCCAAGATTTGCACGGCGTCTGTTTCGCACCACATGCTTATTCATTAGTAAAATTTAATAACTGTGTTGTACGTGAGCCAGTGACTTGACATGGCATGTTTCGGGAAATTCTCGCTTATTAGATGTGGCCGAAACATATAGAAAAAAAAACAAAGCTTTCAAATTCATGCCGTCACACCAGCATTGTTCCGTTGCGTTTTCGACGCGAAATCTAGAAATCACACCTAGAACTTCATCAATAATGAACCTGTTATGGTCAAATAAAGAATAATAAGGTTCTCGAGTAATAATTTATCCTTCTAAACTGATTGATTATTTTTCTTCACTATCCATTTAACTCCACGGCGGTGGTTTTTCCCAGGGGCGTAGCTAGAAATTTTTTTCGGGGGGGGGGGGGGGGGGGGTTCAACTGTACTTTATGTATATTCGTGCGTGCGTTTGTATGTGTGCGTGAATAGTCATTTTTATATGTATACATACGCAAGCAAAACTGAAACATTTCAAGGGGGGGGGGTGGGGGGAAGGGTTCACCCCCCCCCCACCCCCCACCCCCCCGACGGCGGTGGCCACGTAAGCGACGGCGGTGGCCACGTAAAGTTCACCAGATTAGCAAGAAAGTAATGCAGAATCATTCAGCAGAATCTTCATCTAAAGGAAGGGACAACAGTTGCGTTTTATGTGCATGTATAGTGTACTGTATTGTACTACTACTAATTATAATAGCTGGGGTGTTATATCCCGGAACCGTGATATAATCATGAGCGTGGTGTAGAGGAGGGATCCGGAAATTCTGACCATCCGGTGTGCTTTAACGTGCACCCAAATCTAAGCACACGGGCCTCTAGCATCTCGCCTCTATCGAAACGAGGGCGCCGCGGCCTGAATTCGATCTCGCGACCTTCTGGTCAGTAGTCGAGCACCGGTATTGTACTACACAAGCGACACAGTGATAAATATATGTATTCGTCGATCGCCACGATATTGGGTACTGCCTATGGTATGTACCATTGATCAACTACCCTAAGTGTTGGCAGTCAACAGCGCCACCCATTGCAACCACGCATATTCACATTATCGTCCAGATCGACACACTTGTTTCCTACTCTTGTTAACTCTGACGTAAGTATTGTCACCGATATGTCGTCAACCTGATTGGAAGAGCTAATCACACGAGACCATAATACGAAGGAAGGGCTTTGAAAGTACAGGGCTCCTTGCACAGGCAGGTCAGCCATCTGCTGAAAGGTCGCATCTCTTATCGGAGGAACTCTTACCCCCGTATTCTAGAACGTCCCTTCACTCAACGCTTCACCTTGACTTGAGAAAGTCGATGGGAGGGCCGTCTCTAAGCAGAGCAAGTAACTGCCTCTCAGCAATAATCTGCAGCGATTCTTGAGAAGCGCAGCGTCATTTTCAGTCGAGCAGCGGCGCAGTGCTCAAGTCGGTTAAGCGAAGGACGAAACTCGAGTCGAGGCTCGTTTGAGAATACGGGGGTTAGGGTGAGATCGATTGCGAAATCATCGAGTTCCAAGTCGCGCGCTCACGTTCGACTAAAGGTCGGCATAAGTTAACTATACGCGGATGAAAGGTCAATGATAAGATCTACTCGAGAAGCTGCGTCAATGTCGAATACGGCTGAGCGATATCGGCATATCGACATAAATCTCTCGTGACTTCTTAAAACGTTCCTGTCGCGCTAAGGCGCTTACAATACGCTTCAGACTTCGATCAGATATCCGCAATCTTTCCAGTTCTCTCTTGCTCACGTGGATGCGGTGGAGTTGGCAACTGCTTGAAGAGACTTCCGCCTTCGCAATAGGTTATCAAGAAATAACCCCGATCGTTTCGATACAGACGGATGCAGAAATATGCGTCATGGTTGCTTCGTTGCACGAACCAGGACACGGCGAAAGACCGAGCCCGTCGCTGGGTATTCAGCTGGTCATTTCTTCCATGTGCCTTCTTGGATGTACGCCAACCTAGCTCTGTCATAAAGTTCGTCGCATTCAGCGTCTTCATAAGTAAGACGAATGGCTATTTGAACCCTCTAACAAGGCATAAATCAACGAAAAAATCCTCTGTTCTTGATTGAAGCACATGCAAATCTCAGTACTGTAAAGCAAGCTCCTGTTTCAAGAGAGAAAACAAGGGCTAAGGCAATTTTTAGCAACATGATAAATAATACAACAGAGCTCCTCATTATTGCATGGGATTTCCGTTTTACGTATGCTCACTTCGAAGCGAAGAAAAGGAATGCTTGGATTTTTTATCGGCCACCGGAATCAAATACCGCGGCACAGTGGCGCCGCAGACGCTTTTGATTGCAGAGACAGTACCGGACATCTGGACGGAAACACCGTTAATTATACGCGCTCAGATTTTACGTGCAGGCGAAGCATGAACAGAAACGAACAAAAGATAGCCAGCCCCGACCCTCTCTATGTCACGGAATGCCTGCGATTAGAAATTCATGTCTCATCGCGCCGCGCCACGTATAGATGGCTCGTTTAAACTTTCCTATATCCCGTCTGGCCACGGGTATGTCAGTTCCTGCTATGGACGCGCCACGTAGGAGCCTTTGTCTACATTAACCAGCTGAAGCGGGCCGTAAATACTCTGCTTAGCGAGAGGGTCTTTGCCAACCGCGCAGCGGCATTAGTCACCCGCGAGGGGAAAGGGAGAGCGAGCGCGCTTAGCGCAGCCCGACCGACGCTTACGTCATCACCTCGAGGAAAGTGTGTCAGAGGTCGTAGGAAGGCACGCGAGGCGGGAAAGTATTCAGGCCGCTACCTGGCTCGAGAATCAGCACTTTCAATGTCACTTTGTCGGGCTCAGTTTGCCACCGAAGGAAGTCACTGAAGCGCTATAGACTACGTAACGGTGCAACCAAACGGAATAAAAGACCAGAGAAGGTGAACAGGGAAAGACGTCTAAGACGATGTCAGACGCCCTCCGTCCAAGTGGTGGTGGGGATGGTGGTGCGAACGTGGCAGGTTAATTTATCTCAGTGGAGTGGCCGTCGCTTTCACCCCGCCTGCAGAGTTGAACTATGCGGAGTTGAACTTAAGTTTACTTAAATATAAATAGTAAAACTAAGCTGTCCCCAGCGCGTATTCCCACCAATGAAGAAACACTGTGTCGCTTGATGTGAAAAGTTATTTAGTGTCACTGTGACTGGACTTGGCCAATTTCCATGCTGTTACGTGACCGGACATTATGTTTAGCATTATTTTCAGCGTGTACAGTGTTAGTGTGACTGCATTGCATGTTAACTATAGTGTTATGTTGCTAGACTGTATTATTTTGTGTTGCTATTCGTGTCGCTACGTGAACGGACTTCGCGAATATGAGAAATATATTTACGGTTTGGTTGACTTACGTTAACTCTCCCTAGGTGCTCGTCTATGTAAATTTTTTAATAATAATATCTGGGGTTTAACGTCCCAAAACCACGATATGATTATGAGAGACGCCGTAGTGGAGGGCTCCGGAAATTTAGACCACCTGGGGTTCTTTAACGTGCACCTAAATCTAAGTACACGGGCCTCAAGCATATTCGCCTCCATCGAAAATGCAGCCGCCGTGGCCGGGATTCGATCCCGCGACCTTCGGGTCAGCAGTCGAGCGCCATAACCACTAGACCACCATGGCGGGGCTATGTAAATTTTTTCACGGCAGTTATCTTCAAGAATGCTCTTCTCCATAGGCGTGCGCACGAGGGGGGGCAGAGGGGGCGGCCGCCCCCCCCTAGTCACCTGAGAGAGGGGGGCGCAAATTCTGCCCCATACATTGACATAATAGGAAGGGGGGGGGGTCGCTGCGATGAACCTTCGCCCCTCCCTGCCCCCCCCCCTGAAGGGGAACCCTGCGCACGCCTATGCTCTTCTCTATGAAAAAGAGCAGCTGGCGCTATAGAAAAACGCTAACATTCGCTCAATCAAAGAAAACTGAAAATTTGAGAAACGCATTAGTTGAAGACAAAACGAAAGGTGTACGCGGAAATGGAAACCAAGCGATCAGCAGCAGGCTATGGGGCTTTTAAAAGGCTGCATTTAAAGTTCCGTTTTCCATGGCAAAGATGTATGAAATTGGTCGAAGCGATGGTTCTCGTCTAAGGCTCTGCTTCTTCTCCAGCGGCCCGTAATTTTCAGGTGTATTGTCTTATCATAAGTTACCCCAGACAGTCTTGTAGAATATACATCGACTGCTGTATTATTGCCCGACTGACATGGCGTAAACTTTTCTGAGAAAGACAGCGGATCCCTTGGAGTATAATGCAAAATTAGTTTCTACTTAGACATGCTCTAAAGGGACACTAAGGGTAAAAATGTAGTCGTGTATTGTTGAAATAGAGTACCCGAAACCTCCCACTGTTTGTTTCGTGTGAAGAAAATGTGAAGTTTGAAAAAAAATCGCAATTAGTGATACTCGTCCCGTTAACGCAGTTCAAACCACCTGCCTCCGATAGCGGCCTTCTGACGTAGCCACGCCTGCCCTACACTGCCCGACAGCACGCGCTGCGGCGCAGCGGAATAAGGGGCTCTAGCGGAGCACAGCTCGGAGAAAAGTAAACTTGAGTCATTCTGAAAGGTAACGTCAAGATGCTATATTTTGTATGAATCAGGCTAAAATTCGATAGTTGCACTTTATTCCGTTTTGTAGTGCACTAAAATGTTCTCTTTTTTTTTTTTTTTTTTGTAATGGGTAGTTTGTGTACTAGTGATTAATTGTGCCAAGGCCCTACCACGCCATCGGGCTTGTGTTCTGGAATGTCCCACAGGTAATGCGAATGGTGTCCTACGTTTACTTTAATTTCTCGATTACTAAAGCGCTGTCGTGTGTAATCATGACGTCTTGACATTCTCAAGCACTGACCTTTCGCTCTGCAGTTTGCCGTTATTGTCCCTGCAACAAGAAGGAGAGTTGAGGCTTCATTATCACGCCCCGCATCTTCTCAGATGTTACGACTTCGGTCCACTTATGTTTGTCCCCAGTTGTCTCCTGATTTTTCCATCACGTGAGGCATTTAGTCTTCACCACCCTAGTGCTTGATGTGAGCATAGATGTCAAATGGAAATTACAGAAACGGTTTGGCACAATCCCACAAACAAGTTTCCTTTCACAATATCCACACCATCTAAATCTCCTCACGTGCTGAAGGTTCCGCAACAGCGTTTTCGAGCTAAAAACAGAGCGGTTGCCGCGAGGGGCGAAAAACTTCAGCAGCGCACCAAACGCCACGTGCAGTAAATAACTCGCAAGCTCAAATAAAGTCACGTTCCGTGAAATATTGCCGAAAAGAGCGTTTGCATAGGTTTACAACGCTCACATACGTATATTTCAAAGCAAACATTGCGACGAAAAAAACCAGCTGCGGAAAATCGTCTATACGACAGAAGACCGGTGGCCAGTTAGAGCAACGGAATGGATGCGAATGAATGGAAAACGTAGCCGAGGACAGCAGATGGTGAGGCAGAGTGATTAAATTATGAAAATTTACCTGGTGTGATGAGATGACGACTTGCCTTCATCCGGCAGTACACTTAAGATAGGCTGGTAAGATTATGATGAAGACCAATATATAGGACTTTGTGGCATAATTTTATAAAGATCCGACAGCTTCAACAATTTAGCCATTACGAGGGAATGTTTGAGTCATGTACGTGGACTAGATCTGAGCCTGAATGTATAAACCATCGCGAATCCCGACCTTGGCGGGCGGATATGGAACGCACTTTTAGCTCTTTGCTGAAGCAAGCTAACCAAATTAGTGGCGCCAGTTTTCAAGTTGTTCCAGCGTATACAATACCGACACCATTTTATTCACGCAGCAAGAATTAATAAACATAAGGTTAGATTGTGAGGTATAACGCTCAGAAAAAGCACAGGGGTCTAAACTATAAAAATAAAGGAAAAGGAAATTAATGCAAGCGATCGCAGGCATGAATAAGCAATTACATTTACTTCTTTGTCTCATAAAGGATTGTTTACGAGAGCCTTCTTGCATATTCGAGTAGCACGTACACGGATGAACGTAATGGCTCCAACTCTCGTGAGTCGGCGATACGACATATGCCTTATAACGCTGGACAATGGGTGGCTTGTGCCAACTGTTGCCGGACGTGGCAGACATTTATTGGCGTCTAAAACAGAACCCTACAGAAAGTGTAGCCCTAAATACGACGAAGCAGGAGATTTAAAGCCAGTTCAGCAGCGTTTGCGAATTCCTTGAGATGGAATGTCTAAATCTGCTATATCTGCACAGCACGTTTAGATATGTATAGTCTGAGAAACTCTACGATGTCGTTGAGGTCGCAGTCAGAAATCCACGAGAGAAAGCTAAATCAATGAAAATCTGCCATAACTGTAGGACAATCTACACATTTGATCAAAACATGGGTAACTCTGGCCTGAAGCACTTGACGTTTAATAGTTATGCGGTTTAGTAGTATGTAGGATTGGTAAAGAAGAAGTGATGCCGCGAAGTGATGTCATCCGCTTTCACGGCACATATTGATCAGAGATGCAGCATTGCAGAACTAATTGACAACTCAATATCAGTAACCTCACAGAGTTCCTTTCCGAATAAAACAAATAGAGCCAACGGAGCAACGTGCAATTATTTTTACGCCCAGCGTCATGTTCTCACTTCGTCGATTGGCCAACAAGACGTCGGGCGAAGAATCCGAGGAATGGACGCCTTGCAGATACAGCGTTTCTTTGTTGAGGACTTGCCTAACTCAGCCATGCGGTGGTTGGCAGCCGAGAGCATCGCCACGATACTTATGTTTGTCCAAGTGTATCGAGTGATATGAATGACACTACAGGAAGTAATGAAAAGGCCGGGGGCTTGCAGGCGCGACAAAGCATCACAAAGCCGGCGTGTTTAACCCTTGACAACTCAGAACTTCGATGAATTATGGAGCAATGAATGACGGCGAAGCCGACAGCGAGCAGCCTCGTTTAGTCTCACACCTTCCATCAAGCTTAACTGTATTGATGGGAAATAAAATTATTATTATTATTATTATTATTATTATTATTATTATTATTATTATTATTATTATTATTATTATTATTATTAACAAGTATGCCGGTGACACATCAACCAATAAGCTAAGGGACGAACAAGAGATGGTTGTATACGTAACCAATGTGACTGGTGGGTGAGGACCCACCAGTTACGTTGGCTGCGTACAATAAAAATTGAGTAGAGTGCAAGCATTCTTCTGAATGCGACCTCTGAAAACACGAAGAACGAGCGCGTTATTCTCTCCCGGTGTTTCCCGTCTTTGCGGAGCAATTAATGACGCCAGCAGCTCATGTGACGTAAGGATGAAATAAACTCTCGATAGGTCGATATACGAGATATATCTGTTGTGAATCGTCTCGTACCCTGCTTTGTCATGCCGTCGCATGCCCGTTCTGCCTTCTCTAGCATGACTATCGTGCGTGATAGATCGAGTGTTTTCACTTAGTTTTCTGTGTTTGCGACTCCGCAAGCGGAGACAGCACCGCGTAGTGGAACATCGCGAAATTCTGACTGGCTCAACGCTTAGTGTCGGAAGGCATAGTGAAGGCGAGAAAAAGAAACTTCTTTATCTCCTTTGAACTCAGAGTGGTTGAGGGGCCCTTTAACGTCACAGTGTATGTACATAAGTGCTAGTTGGCGATGCTGTCTTCATCTACATGATTTATGCGCCACCCGCCTCGGTGGTCAAGTGGTTATGCCGCTCGACTGCTGGCCCGCAGGTCACAGGATCGAATCTGGGCCGTGGCGGCAGCATTTTCAATGGAGGCGAAAATGCACGAGGCCCGTGTACTTAGATTTAGGTGCATGTTAAAAAACCCCAAGTGGTCGAAATTTCCGGAGCCCTCCACTACGGCGTCTCTCTTAATCATATCGTGGTTTTGGGACGTTAAACCTCATCATCAGTTATTAATTTTTATAATTTATGCACCACCTGCTCACTTCAGAACGTCATATAAGGAAACATTATTCTTTGTATTTTGAATGCGTCATATTGGATTGTCAGGGTGTAATTCAAATCGTATATTTTATGCGTTGCTCATTTGTTACATTTCGGTGTTACTGGGAGAATTTTACTTTATAAGTATTTCGGATTCTTCATGTTCTGTATTCAACCCGCTCTAAAAGTTGAGGAGTAGCCCGCGCCTTAATTGTGCGCCAACACCTTCTTATATCATGTCAATAAGAAGAAAAATGCAGAGGCCAAATCATTCATGAAACTATACAAAGTATGTTAAAGTGAACTAGAGCAAATACTTCTAGAACTGCGGAGATTGCGCACCTTACGAACAATGTTCGGTGACAGCACAGTTGGCTGTATAAGGTACACCACAGGGTAAGATAAATATTAACTCCATGGGTCACTTCCGCAACCTTCACAAGATCACGGCACACGCTCGTTTTAAAGCGAAGCTTTATTCGCCTGGCCTGTCGCAAGGGCTTGAGGATGTTGTCTCGCCAATCAGTTACCTAATTGTGCCATAACAATCTAGAACTGGCCATGTGCCACTCGTTAGGCACCGAATTCCAGAGCAATGACAAAGGATAACATGTGCCACACTTCGCATTGTGCGTCTTATAAAACAAAGATATCTTACTGCAAGATGTGAAGATGGCAACATAAAGCTAAATTGACGCCGCTTAAAGTGAAGCGAGTATGGAGTTCGCAACATTCCACAACAGGCTACGGAGGTGTCTATCGATGTGATCCACAATTCAGGTACGTTGCGCAACCAGAAATTTCCTTTATGCTTGCATTCGTCAACAATACGATGCACTCCTGTGGTATTGTAATCATAAGTTGAGTCGTCGTTGTCTTTTCCTAAGTGTTCCTTCCGCAGTTAAGTGTATGTGTATTGCGCAATCAGTAAGTTGTACGTGTTTCATATAAGGTGATAACATTTATGAACAATTATTACGGTGACTTATTAACTTCTAAATGTTGGCAAGAGTAAAAGGAGAGAGAAAGGTTAAGTGAAAGGCAGGAAGGTTAAGAAGAAGAAAATTTTCCGGTTTGCTACCCTGCACTGGGAAAGGGGTAAGGTGGGACAAAAGGTAAAGGAAAAAAGAAGAGGGAAGTGGATGAAGAATATATAAGGAAAAAAAAAGCACAAACACACATAAGCACGGGAGTGTCATAGTCGTTTAGTGAGTCCGGTTGGATCGCAGAAACTTCAGCGCGTGAGTAAAAGGATAAATGTAGCTTAAGGTGTCCACATGCATTTCATATTTGGTACGCATTAGATGGTTGATGCCTACCAACTGGCAGTATAGCTAGAGCTACCGAACCCTAAACTTTGTGAGACGTGTTGCTGCTTCGGAACAACCAGTTTAGTTCTAATAGGTAATGCTTCGCATTAAAGTTAGCTCACCCGTCTAGTCTTTGAAGTTAAACTTTAACCACCTCCTACACTCGGAACCTATGTGTATCCCGTATATTAAAATATATGATACGTTCTATGATGTATCGAAAAGTGCAGGTACTTATACCCATATTGCCAAGCGTATCAAGAAACAGATACAAGGTATCCAAAAAATATCCAAGATACACGCATCTTTGATACTTCCTAGCTCAGGTAGAAAAAAAAAAACAACAAAAAAACATAGTGTCGAGACCATGTAGGTCTTTTTTTTTTTTTTCTGTTGCTTCCGGCATGATCCAAATTCCAAGACTAAGGTGGAACATCTTGAAAGTGAAGAAAGCGCATGCTGACATGTGCCTCGTGAAGCCGTGGCGATCTAAACCACTGATACGGCAAGCAGCCAGTATCTGATGGAGCGACGCGTCTGCCCTGGTGTCTATCTAGACTTCCATCGCTCGAGAACAAGACTGAGCCACCTGAATACTGCCGAGATAACAATTGAACATTGCTGCCACGATAAGATTGAAGCGAAGGGCTATCCGCTATCTTCTCTTTCTTTCTTTTTTTTTTTTTTTTTGCAAACGGGGAAGACTAAGGCAGGGGACAGCTTTGCATTTCCGCCTTTCTTACCCTTATTTCCCCGTCCCAGCGCTGGGTAGCAAACCGGATACTAGTATCTGGTTAACCTCCCGGCCTTCCACTTCACCTCTCTCTCTCTTTCTCTCTCTCTTCGCCTGAAGCCGTAAGCTAGACGCCGCTGTGTCCAATAAGAATCACGAGGTGGTTTACATTTCGCCATTACCACGAAATGAATATTAATTGATGGTGTTTTACGTGCCAAAAATACGATATGATTATGATGCATGCCGTAATGCCGTTAATAATGAACACCAAGGGTTGGCTTAACGTTCACTTAAATATAAGTAAACCGGTGTTCTTTACATTTCGTCCCCATCTAAATGAGGCCGTCGAGGCCGGAAATCGAACCCGCAACCTATGGCTCCGGAAACCTATGACATAACTATAGCTAAAATTACTGTTTCTGTTGAAAAAAAAAGAGAAAAGTAAGAAATAAAAAAACTCGCATGCTGTTTTCTAGCTATATGTGCTCGTTAAACACTCCAGATTGGACCTCATTTAACAGTTAACACCTCATTTAACAGTTAACAACTTTGACGCCTCGCACGGCCCGTAAGTTTCTTCGGGCGGTAAAACCACATGTATTAATCTTCCGCTATATATCGGAGTCCGTGGCTCCATATGATGGTCATAATCCAGCCAATTACACAACAGGAATGCTTGGTAAAATTGTATGGCATGTATACTCTCTTGCAGAGACAGTGTTCCTGAAACTTGACTCCTGTTTTGTGCCATAATAATTGAACGAATGTCAGTTGTAAGAAACTAGCATTTTTTCGTGCAATAATTTGCGTTCTCACAAGTTAAGCCTCATTTTTATACCTCGCGGAATGTTCGTAGGGTATACATAGTGCTCCGTGTTTTCGGATAAATCTGAAGAAAAAAAGTCCGATAAACACTCGCCGGTAAAATTTTTGACAATTCGGATTTATTCGATAAATGCCGATTTGAATATCTCGTAGGCCACGCCCATCACACATTTAACAAAGGGCTTGTAGCGCACGAAGCAAGAGAGGTCAACCTGCGAAAGACGACATCTTGATACAAAGTGGGAGGGGGGGTTGTTGGTGGTTTCAGACCCTTCCTTCCTCTCTGAAAACTTTCAATTTTGCATGTGTATATATACACGTACAAATACAAATGCACGCACGAACATACATAAAGTATGGTTGAACCCTTCCCCCCTCTTCCCCCCCCCCCCCCCCCCCCCCCCCCCGAAAAATATTTCTGGCTACGTTAGTGTCTTCATAGGCGTTCGAACGAGAGGGGCAGGTGGCGGTTCGGCTGCCCCCCTACCCCCCTAATCACCTAGGACGGGGGGGCGCAAAGTTTGTTCCATACGTTTATTCAGTTATGGCCTCGCAGGTTTCTGACGATAATGGTGCATTCCAAGAATTGCTTATACACTTCCCACCTTTACTTCAAGAAAGGCCGGGACCAATAGCAGGCCATTGTGAGAAGCACGTCGTCACTGCGTTTTAATTTTTTTTTCATCCATTCTGAAGCATGTTGACCTTTGGACTCAACGAGGGGGGGGGGGGGGGGGGGGCGCTGCAATGAACACCCATCCCCTTCCTCTCCTAATGGGAACCCAGCGCACTCTAATGACTGTCTTGATGCGGCACTGAGGTGTGCCCGATCACCTCATATATACGGCCTTCGTAAAGCATGTTTGCATTTACTACAAGTTTTAAGGTTGCAATACGCACAAACGAAGGTGTTTTGTATTCAAGTATTTGTGCTCGTACGTATACGTGATTGTGCGTTCAAACCTTCCAGACAACTAAAATACGCTCCGTAACGTTTTCGTGTTGACATATCATTTCATCTACGTTATTGGACTGTTGAGAAGAGTGAAAAAAATTAAACTCCGTATTTCGGAGAATTGGGGACATACGAAAAATAAACTCCGGTGAACGCCGAATTTCCGCAAAAAAAAAAAAAAAGAAATAAATTCCACAGAACACCCTCCGAATTTAAAGAAATGCAAAAAACACCCTCCAAATTTAAAGAAAAATAAAACTCCGAAAACTCAATACCCTAGGTATACATTAGTAAAAAAACAAAGGAAAGGCGACGAAGAGAGGAGAACAAGTCAACACAAACGGTGTTTCTGATGTCTTGTTCAACTTTTTCAACTTTTTGTCGTAAGAGATACATTCACTTCGTTGCCTATACTAGCGCATGTGCCTAGTTCTGTTTCTTTGACGGTCTATACCCCTGGTAATGCAGCATAACACAGCCACGGGGTTTTAGAGTGGTCGCGAACTTTTTCTTTCAATGAAGCGTTCGAGATGATATGTTGAGGCTACACAGCCTGAAGAATTGGTTTATACGCATAGTGTCTCCTTTAATCTGTTTCACTTGCGCGCGCCTGCCGTGGCAGTTCGCGTTAGAGTGCACAAGACGAGCTACCCTTTCCAAGAAATTGGGGTCAATGGCGTGTGCTCTAAAGCTCTATATTAGAGCCAATAGATGTTGGCGCGTTCATTTCCACGGTACGTGGACAACGACAACGGCTACGATAGTTTCGCTATAAGTGCGCCTGAGAAGTAAGTCCAGTGCTGCGACCGACAGCGAGACGTGGTGACAAGTGTCCTGGCCTCCTTCAATGTCATGACCGTCACGGCCGCTGTCAAGCGCCAAGAGGTAGGCGAACACAAGTGCTTGATGCGAGACTCGTGTGACGAAAGTCGCCGAGCGGGCTCAAGAGCTCAGGCCACGACATGTCAACGCGACATCGATAAGGCCGGATTCCGGGTGACATTGAAGGCCAAGCACAGCGCTAATAACGACTAGAGACGTGAGGTATCAAAGGCCATGTTCCAAAAGCGAGGTGACGCAAGTACATCGTACAAGAGGGAGTGTTGTGCGTTTTCCATCGTTCGAGAGGTCACTTGAAAACTGTAGCTTAAGACACAGAAATGGGCCAGCACCAACTAGAGCTACGAAGTGAGCGCAGATTTGCACGCCGATATCTTTCGATAACAATTCCTGGACAGCTATCGAGGTTGACCGATTTTTACTTCTCGAAGACGACACTAGCACCGTAATGGAGGTATCCCGGTTATTAAGGCGAAGGCCTTAGATGCCTCACCAAACGCGAAAACTGACCGTCTGCTTCAACGTGTGTGATGCAAAAGAATGTCATCATGTGATGACGTCACAGGTCGCCAAATGTGTGACGTCACATAGCATGACGTCACATGATGGCGTCATCACATGACATCGTGGCTAGCTCAAGGGTGGGCCGATCCCTGAGGCCCTGCAAAACCACTTAAGATGCAGAAAGCTTCCAGGGGGGGGGGGGGGGGTTCAATACAATCGACTGAATGGCTCCGGATTGATCTTGACCTCTCGGATGTTTCACATTGTCTGACGCGGTGGTGTAGCGGTTACGGTGCTCGGCTTCTGACCCGAAGGTCGCGGGTTCGATCCCGACCGCGGCGGTCGAGTTTCGATGGGGCCAAAATGCTGGAGGCCCGCATACTGTGCGATGTCAATGCACGTTAAAGAACACCAGATTATCAAAATTTCCGGTGCCCTCCACTACGCCGCGCCTCATAATCATATCGTGGTTTTAGCACGTAAAACCCCAGATATTATTATCGGGTGCTTCACAGTGCATCTAAACTGAAGTACACGAGCTTATCTCATGCCGCCACATTGTCGCCTCCACGCTCAGGAATCAAAGCTGCGATTTCGTACACTACAGAAAACCACCATATTCATTGAACCACCCCGACATATTGATACCATGAAAAACAGCTCCGCTACTGCTTCTGGGCGAGTTGGTTGAAAACCAAACCACCACCGGATAATGCTGCAGGTAGAGTAATCAAGCCTAGTGCATAATATCTACCTCGTCAACCTATTGCCGCAGTTTCGTGACGCAGCAACTTTGAAACTATTTTACAAGTATAAAAACAAAGAAAAAGGAAAAAAAAAGCTTGCGCGGCTGTTTCCATTAAAAGGGTGGTGCCATCAAATTTTGAGGCTATAACAAACCTGTTGTGGGTTTCCTCTGTATGCAAGGACACTCCACATGAAGGGTCGGACGCAGCAAACGTTTAGAATATATTTTAATTCACTTCCAAAGTGTACCTAAATGCTCATTCTCCCGATCGATGCCCATCGCTAGCGCATCAAAACTGACGTAGCTCTATGGGAAGGACAACGAAAGTTGTAGTGACGTCACACCATATCTGTAGTGACGTGAGTGTCCTCGGGACCTCTGTTACCTCCAGAACGTACGTACCGGCAAAGCATCGGTTGCTACATCACTTGCCGAGTTTCGATCGCTTCCTGGCGAAGTGCTGTGCATCTTCGCGCTAGCCTTGTATGGTCACGTGACCAAGCCTACTACACTGCTACGTCACTGCCCATCTTGGTGCCCAGAAACCGAAACCGAAAGTTGTCCGCATAAATAAGGCGATATTAAATTACTTAGCGAGAATACGTGAATCTTGGTGCGTGTATCATGCTTCCTAGAGCTATACGAAACGCTTGCAGCAAAGAACGCGCTAGCCACAAATTTGGTGGCACCACACCTTTAAGTTGCATAAATTGAAAATACCAACTCATCAATGTTGAATGGATCGTACTCTGCCATGAAATGGAAGACTGGTTCAGCTCCTAAGTGTGACTTTGCTCAGTGCGTAAAGACGCAAGCATAAAGTACACTGTTATAGCTAGAAACTCCGTTTCATTTATTTATTTCTTTTTAATCTAGTCCAAAAAATCTCTGGGATGGTGAAATGGTTTCAGAGTAACTTGCGCAGATTTTAGCACGCATACAGGCATTTCTAACTGCAATCCGAGCGTGTCTGTTAACATATACGAGCCGAAGTGTTTGTCAGTTCATAAAAATTCAGCAGCCCCTCCTTTATCCGGGAAATGGGGGGGGAAGCGAACCTTCCGGTGGGCGTGCCTCACGTACAGCTTTTCTTTCTTTCTTTCTTTCTTTCTTTCTTTCTTTCTTTCTTTCTTTCTTTCTTTCTTTCTTTCTTTCTTTCTTTCTTTCTTTCTTTCTTTCTTTCTTTCTTTCTTCATTCCTTCCTTCCTTCCTTCCTTAATCCCTCCTTCTCTCCCTCTCTCACGATCAGATAACGCGCAATTACCCAAAGAAACGCTATAATTCGCCTGTTCTTACAATTCGCTTGCTTCTCAGTACTATCATGAAACCATACAATCCTGCCTTATTTTCAGTTTCCACAGACCTGTTCTTAAGCAAAACTAAAGGTACGGTATGGAAGTCAAGTCCATACTATAAACTCATCACCGCGCTGCTTGCACCGGCGACTCGACTCATGGACCGGGCCAGATTGTTTGACCAAAGCGGAAGGACCGCTAAGGCCACAGAACTCTTAGTCAGATGGAATCAACCGCTGCAGAATGGAGCGGTTACGTGCACTCACTTCACTCTGATGCTTATATGGATGCCTATGAAACTCATTCCCTGTTGCCGTCGGGACGGTTGAATGCGCTCTCAGAGTGGAGTACATCACACTCTGAATCGTCAGCCATTTTTTTTTTCTCACACAAAGTACGTACACTCTCTCCACTTCTCTCGTCTAACTAGATCATTTTAATGTCGATAGCAATATGAACAAATGATTGCAACGAGTTTTACCATAGGGGGACGTCGCAGTATGTAAAGCATTTCATAGAGTGAGACAGATGCGTAGTAGTGCAGACGTGTAACTGTATACCATTTTTATAACAGCAAATATCTAACTGTAGCCACCGTTGAGCTACAGCACTGGCATATCAGTGTTTAATACATTTCTAAGTTTTCATTTTTTTTTTTCTTTTTGCGTGCGTCCCAAGGCTTCCCGCTTCTCACTTCTCACCTCCGAAACAGTTTCTTAATATTGCACCTTTTTTTTCACACTTACTTAGACGTCTAAAGTATATCTCGTTTTCATAACACTTTTTATATCATAGCTTCTATGTCATGCATTTCGATTGCATTTCCTAAAACATTAAGTTTGGCTTAGCAGCGGTGTCAGAATCCCTGACGAAATTTACCAAGGCGCTTAAGTTTCTTATCTAAAACCAGAGACACAAATGTTCATCTCTACGGTAAAGCCATCTATTTGAAACACCTCTTCTTGAAACATATCTGCAAAGTGATGGTGCGTTAGCGGACTGGTGGCGAGTAAAGCAGTAAGGAGTCAAGATTTTTATATGTGAAACACCGGCGCACACTGCATGCATTGCCCCTTCGCAGGTTTCACATTAGTGGAGCTGAAACACCCTTCCCTACATGCCCCTTCGCCACGATATATATATATATATATATATATATATATATATATATATATATATATATATATATATATATATATATATATATATATATATATATAGTCAAGAAATGAAGGAGAACACTTACGAAAATTGAATATTTTTTACTTCGTCAATTGAGTATTTTTCACTGGTTAACGTTTCAGCCGTGGCACGGCCGAAACGTTAACCAGTGAAAAATATTCAATTTTCGTAAGTGTGCTCCTTCATTTCTTGACTATATGGGCACCGGACCCACAGCACTTTCTTTTGAATAATTATATATATATATATATATATATATATATATATATATATATATATATATATATATATGTGTGTGTGTGTGTGTGTGTGTGTGTGTGTGTTTTACTTAAATTAACAGCGCAAAGAACGGACACTACACAAAGGAAACACACAGGACAAGCGCTGCTGTGTAGTGTCCGTTCTTTGCGCTGTTAATTTAAGTATGCATAACCAACTAGCCCAGTCAGCTACACTCTTAAATGTGTGTGTGTGTGTGTGTGTGTGTGTGTGTGTGTGTGTGTGTGTGTGTGTGTGTGTGTGTGTGTGTGTGTGTGTGTGTGTGTGTGTGTGTGTGTGTGTGTGTGTGTGTGTGTGTGTGTGTGTTTGCAGACACACTGGTAACTGATTCTTTTATGTTTTTTCTTGCAGTTGTAATTTTAACTGAATTAATAAAAAATGAATCCGTAAGTATTTTCGAGACAGTGCTTTCAATTTATGAGTTATGGTTACCATGTGCCTAGCATGTGCGCGGCGAATCAATGTCGGGGCTGAGTGCTGTTGTAGGCAATGCCATCGAAATGTAAAGGAGTCCGTGCACGAATCGTAGATGCGAAGCCTGTCTCGCTGACTGACCATAGAAATACCTCAGCCCTTGCTAGGCGACTGCACATGCACAAGCTAGCGTAAGCAAAATAAGGAAGTTGTTTCGCATACAGAGCTGTTTTAGGAGAGCTATAAAACTGAGCGAGGAAAATTCCTTTCGGATTCCGTGCACACCTTTAGGAAATCCGCCACACTTCTTTCAACCAATCCCAGCAACCTTCAAAGGTATTCTTACAGTTATCGGCACATTCCAGCGCCCCCCGCGGTACTTTATCACACGCCATGTATCCAGCAATGTGCAGGAATGACACGGCGCCTTTGATCCAGATATGCCCGCCGATCGAAACGTCAGCCAGCCTGTGTGAGGCCTTGTCCGCC
Organism: Rhipicephalus appendiculatus; assembly: GCA_030522465.1. Taxonomy (NCBI): domain Eukaryota; kingdom Metazoa; phylum Arthropoda; class Arachnida; order Ixodida; family Ixodidae; genus Rhipicephalus; species Rhipicephalus appendiculatus. Next base: position 1,256,377 of record JALIZH010032930.1, read on the forward strand.
GCGGTGGAGCAGTGGTTAGGGTGCTCGGCTGCTGACCCGAAGGTCGCGGGTTCGATCCCGGCCGCGGCGGTCGCATTTCGATGGAGGCGAAATGGTAGAGGCCCGTGTACTGTGCGATGTCAGTGCACGTTAAAGAACACCAGATGGTCAAAATTTCCGGAGCCCTCCACTACGGCGTCTCTCATAATCATATCGTGGTTTTGGGACGTTAAACCCCAGATATTATTATTATTAGCCTGTGTGAGGCCGTTATTGCTGTTTATACAACCTCTATTGCACACTGTGTTGCGATCTGTTGGCACCCCTTTACTATAATACATCATTATGTACGTGAAAGAGCCTTCAAATTCTACAATGTGGAGAAACTCTCTGACACAAGGTGTGCGATTACAACAAGAACCCCCCAGTCAACTCTCACGAAAGCACCTGCCCGAGACCAGTAAGGGGCCGAGCTGACGAGCCGATCTCCTGGGCTCCACCCCGTGAACAGCGCTAAGATGTCAGCTCAAGCTCTCGCCAACTTGGCATACTATGTGGCTGCCCACCTCCGGGCATTAGCAGCTTGGTCTTCAGAATAAAGCTAATTCGCTAACATACAAACACTTGAAAGAGTGCAAACCCAAAGCCAGCCGACGGACCCTTTGACATGCTTCCTTACCGCCACTCATAGGTATTTACTTTTATAACACCTTGCCAACATACACCTTGTCAAATTACGGCTAATGTTTATTCATGGCACTGCGATCTTACAGCACCTGGCAAGGTTAAGCGTATTTGCTGCAGTGCGATGAATTTAAGGAATGTAGCCAGTTCTTGCTATCAACAGTGCATTCCTCGCAGTACAAGGATGAAAGAACATAGGCGGACACTTTCCCGGCTCGACGACGCACGAAAACTTCAGCAGCGGGCATACGGCCATCACAGAGTGCAAGGCGCCCAATTAATCGGCTAACGAACTGCAGCTGTGCCAAGTTCAAGGCTCGGTATAGTAGCCCCATCCCACGCGGCTAATTCGTGACAGCAACACACTGTGCCACAGTTCCCGGCTCTGGGGTGACTCAATAAATTGCATTAGGCTTCTATGTGCGCGCTAGCAGAAGGCGGACGATAGCGTACGTGCCTAAATTAGAGATTAGGCTTCGTGGTTTTTAACACTCCTCACACGCGCACTGTGTGAGAGCTTTGGAAAAACCACTGACTGTGAGAAACAGCAAGTCGAGCGGATGCAGTATAGTTTACTAACGATTCCAAGACCATTTCTAACAAGCTGCTTAAACGTATACACTACGGAGCGAAATCATTGTTTGCAGGGCAGTGGCATTATGAAAATATATGCACGCAGTGTTAAAACTAGTTTGTACTAAGAAAACAGGAGCATCAATCTGTGGATCCTGATACTTCACAAGAATATGCTTTCGTCGAGATCGTATCATTGTCGGATTTACGTTCCAGCATACGCTACGAATTCAATGCGAAAGACGACGACGACTTGCTCAGCGCTGCAGGCTGCCTGTGGCTTACGAAACGCCGAGTCTGCATTAATGCTGAACCTTGAAGCTATATTTAGGTGCACCAGAAAGCAGGTATTCCAGGTGGCGGTTAGAAATGCAGCGCTGCGATTTGACGCCTCAACCTTTTCCAGACATGTGCATACTTAGAAGTTGCGCTAAAGTATGCTGCAGACCGTTTTTTTTTCTTTTTCTTTTAACGCGTTTGCACAAGCACCGACTTAGACGAATATACGTTGTCCTTGCCACAACGTTGCTCATCCTTTGCCTCATACAACGATGACTACAGGACATATCGTTATCAAAGCAAACAACTCATTTTTTACCTGATATACGACATTTGCGGTATACTGACGCGCGCGGCAGCTGATTCGACGCGGTCGAAGGCCGCGAAGCTTCGCGTCAGCTGTTTTTAAGTCAGCGATAGCCACCTGAGGTCGTCGGTGGCAAGCGGAGGAACATTCCTAGTTGTTTTTCACCTGGAAGCACCTGCTTGATGGTTCAGGGCGTAGCTTTACAGATTGTGATGCATAAGCTAGCGATACTGGCATTTTCTTTATGGACTGTGGTGGTAAACCGCTCAACGATTACACAGGGGCGCGTTGCAGTGAGACATCAGCGATGCGCAGAGATAACCGGTGGATATATGAGTCGTTCAGCTCCTGTAGGATGCGCATGTGCAGTGTGGGTGCTCCTTTATCTTGTTTTTGTAACTGCGGTACTACCCGTGTACATATAAGTATGACGAAATAGCCCGAAATAAACAGTTCTTTTTTGCGCTTTGTGTTGCATCCACATTCCCAGCTTACAACGCTGATACCAGAGACAACTTACAACAAACTGGCCCCTATTGTATTGCTTCCTATACCTACTTGCTTCGTCCTCCACGGCGTCTAGTCTCCGGGCTACAGTAGCTGCTTCGGAGGGCTCGAACACGCACAGCAACACTACTACACATAGCGTGACGGCCAAGGCAATCGCCGATGCACGGCGTCCAATTTGCACAGGCAAAAACAGCGAACGCTGTCGAACGGCCCCACAAGGCCCACTTCGCGCACACATATCGTCCTCTCGCTCTCAGCCGACCGTCGATTTCACCTCCGCACAATACCACCGTTCACAAACACACAAACACCCACACACGTAAGAAAAACGAAGTCCTCTTTCGCGCGCGCGCTCGTCCGATGGGAACTCCGCACTTCGTATTCCTCTTCAGCCGACAGGTGACGGTTTCCACTTCCCACTCAAAACACTCCTTTCTCGTCTCTATCCACGGTCACGTCATGCGCCACAGCCGTGTCGCGTCCAACCACGACTAGGCTGTGCTGGACAGTTTTCGCTGGCAAGCGGGCGTCTTACGGCATGGCATATGGGCGAACCGGTGTGCCCGGCGGAGCGGCGACTACGACTGAGAAGCGAGGGGGCAGGCGAGTAAGCATTCTGCGGTCGGCTTCTTCCTTTCTGGAGAGCTGACGAGAGACCGCTAGGTGTGCGTGTGTGCGCGCGCGCGAGGGAAGCCGTTCGTCACCCTTGCCCCTCGGCGACCCTCTGCTTGGCGCCTACTCTCCCGCCTTCGGCACATCGCGCTCTTGTGCTGTTGGCTCACACTCTGGCGCCTAGATAAGTTATCAGTGCTTACAGGTATGTGCGGGGCGCAACCTCGTTCGTTTCCTCTTTCGTTTAGCGGCTCGATTCGCGATCCGTATACGGACGGTGGTTCGTTCATTTCAACGAGGCCTTCCGGATTTCCCCGAGCATCCGGGTGTTCCCAGTGTGACCGAAATTTGAGGATGCAGGAGTGGCATTGAAATGAGGTTCGCCAGTGATATCAGACACTATGTTGCAAATTCTGTCGGAATCATTTACAGCGGAAGCTGTTGTGAGATCACAAGCAGCAGCCGATTTTGGCGGCATTGTTGTCAGCCGCCGCTGGTGCACATAACCGCTATCGCGCACAATGAGGGAACAAATCCAGGGTCGAGAGTGATTTGAACCCAGGCCCGCTGCGTCGCAGGCGGGAATTCCACCACAGAGCCACGCGATCGCTTTAAAGTATTTCGCAAAAAGACCCTATACAGGCGCCATGTTCGCATGGAATCACGTTGATTTAATATAGCGTAATAGAAGAGTAGAATAACACCAAGAGCCACACAATGCGAATTTCGTAACGAGTGGATGAAACATCCCACCCATTGCAAAGGTGTCAGCAATAATTCTTCATTGTCACCAGACGCAGCATCTACAAAGTCCTCATAATTCCATGCGGATGTGCAGTGAGTGCCTAGCTTCTGTCGTTCACCGTTCACGTTCGTTAAAATAAATGACTCATGCGTTTGTTCCGGTTACGAGTAACTGTTTAATTATGAACAAAACAGGCGGAACGAATACACAATAAGTAAAAGACTTCTTGTCGACACGGAGAGCGATGTGGTGTCCCTACGACTGGATTGCTCTAGTCATGAAATACCGAAGAGTGAAACAAAGCCGGTGATTAAAACAAAACCAACTCATTTACTGACACCAGGAAAAGGGAACGTCCACGCAGCTCAAAAGGTTCGTTGGTGACTGACGTCCTTCGGGGTCCGCTGGGCTCTCCTCCTTACACCACAAACACATACACACAAAAAAAAGCCGGCAGATCCCACGCACTGTGGGAATCGATGTAATGCGAAGCAACCAGGAAGGAGCAGATCATGCTTTACATAATTTCCATGTCATGTTTTACATGTTAGGACCTATAATTTATATTCGTCATACAGTCACGCCGCGCAATAGCAATTTTGGTGTATATCCAGCTAGCGAACTGGACGCAAGCGCACCATGAGCGTGGCATGTAAATGGCGTTGTAGATGACATGCATGCCAAGATTTTCATGTTACCACCTGCCACTTATGTTCATTATACAGTCATGTCGCTCAATACCAAATATAGTGTATATCAAGCTAACGAAACGGCTGCGAGCGCGCCGTGAGCGTGGAATGCAAGTCATGTCGCTCATGACATGTCATGATTTCCACATTACCAGTTGTCATTTATGTTCGTCATACAGTCATGTCACTCAATACCAAATTTGGTGTATATCAAGCTAACGAAACGGCCGCGAGCGCTCCATGAGCGTGGCATGCAAGTCATGTCGCACATGAGAAGTCATGATTTCCATATTACCAGTTGTCATTTATGTTCGTCATACAGTCATGCCACTCAATACCAAATTTGGTGTATGTCAAGCTAACGAAACGGCTGCGAGCACGCCATGAGCGTGGCATGGAAGTCATGTCGCACATGACAAGTCATGATTTCCATATTACCAGTTGTCATTTATGTTCGTCATACAGTCATGTCACTCAATACCAAATTTGGTGTATGTCAAGCTAACGAAACGGCCGCGAGCACGCCATGAGCGTGGCATGGAAGTCATGTCGCACATGACATGTCATGATTTCCACATTACCAGTTGTCATTTATGTTCGTCATACAGTCATGTCACTCAATACCAAATTTGGTGTATGTCAAGCTAACGAAACGGCCGCGAGCACGCCATGAGCGTGGCATGGAAGTCATGTCGCACATGACAAGTCATGATTTCCATATTACCAGTTGTCATTTATGTTCGTCATACAGTCATGTCACTCAATACCAAATTTGGTGTATATCAAGCTAACGAAACGGCCGCGAGCACGCCATGAGCGTGGCATGCAAGTCATGTCGCGCATGACAAGTCATGATTTCCATATTACCAGTTGTCATTTATGTTCGTCATACAGCCACGTCACTCAATCCCAAATTTGGTGTATATCAAGCTAACGAAACGGCCGCGAACGCGCCATTAGCGTGGCATGTAAATCATACTTTTCATGACAAGTTAGTCATGATATGACCAGCCATTTATGTTCGTCATACGGTCATGTTATGTCATACCAAATTTGGTATAAATCCCATTAACGATACGGCCAGGAGAGCACAAAGTCGTAGGCGGCTAGATAGATAGATAGATAGATAGATAGATAGATAGATAGATAGATAGATAGATAGATAGATAGATAGATAGATAGATAGATAGATAGATAGATAGATAGATAGATAGATAGATAGATAGATACGCTCAAACTCGCCGAAGTTCGCTAAGAAATGCTTCGCATTTAAAAAAAAACCGGCAGATCCCACGCACTGTGGGAATCGATGTAATGCGAAGCAGCCAAATCATGCTTTACAAAATTTGCATATCATGTTTTACATGTTAGGACCTGTCATTTATGTTCGTCATACAGTCACGTGGCGCAATACCAAATTTGGTGTATATCAAGCTAACGAAACGGCCGCGAGCGCGCCATGGGCGTGGCATGCAAGTCATGTCGCACATGACAAGTCATGATTTCCATATTACCACTGATGATTTATGTTCGTCATACAGTCACGTCACTCAATACCAAATTTGGTGTATATCAGGCTAACGAAACGGCCGCGAGCGCGCCATGAGCGTGGCATGCAAGTCATGTCGCACATGACAAGTCATGATTTTCATATTACCACTGGTCATTTTTGTTCGTCATACAGTCACGTCACTCAATGCTAAATTTGGTGTATATCAGGCTAACGAAACGGCCGCGAGCGCGCCATGAGCGTGGCATGCAAGTCATGTCGCACCTGACAAGTCATGATTTTCATATTACCACTGGTCATTTTTGTTCGTCATACAGTCACGTCACTCAACACCAAATTTGGTGTATATCAGGCTAACGAAACGGCCGCGACCGCGCCATGAGCGTGGCATGCAAGTCATGTCGCACATGACAAGTCATGATTTCCATATTACCACTGGTCATTTATGTTCATCATACAGTCACGTCACAGAATACCAATTTTGGTGTATATCAAGCTAACGAAACGGCCGCGAGCGCGCCATGAGCGTGGCGTGCAAGTCATGTCGCACATGAGAAGTCATGATTTCCATATTACCACTGGTCATTTATGTTCATCATACAGTCACGTCACTCTATCCCAAATTTGGTGTATATCAAGCTAACCAAACGGCCGGGAGCGCGCCATGAGCGGGGCAGGTAAATCATGCTTTTTATGACAAGCTAGTCATGATTTTCATGATATGACCAGCCATTTATGTTCGCAATACGGTCATGTTATGTCATACCAAATTTGGTATAAATCCCATTAACGATACGGCCAGGAGTGCACAAAGTCGTAGGCGGCTAGATAGCTAGATAGATAAATACGCTCAAAGTCGCCGAAGTTCGCTAAGAAATGCTTCGCATTTAAAACAACTACTGACACTGGTGCACGTGTCCCCCCGTTTTATGGCCCACTTCACAGGAGAGAACAGTAGCCGTTTTAGCCAAGCGCGCTTTCAATTTTCCAAGGTCACGGACCCGGGGGGCCGGGGCCGTATGCTAGATGTGTGGCGCTTCCCTGCACTCGAAACGCCCAAAAGCTGTCCGCGACAGACGATTTGCGGCCCAAGCCGTCGTCTTCGTCCTTCCTTCTCCCCCGGTGGTCACAGCGCTGTCCGGTTCCCTCCTTTTCTCCATCCGCAGCTGCCCCTCGGTGTCAGGTTACCGCCAGAGGGGCGCGTTCCGAGCTCGCCCATGAGATTGCGAAAAAGGCTGATTTCTCGGGTCTGGGGACCATATACCAACATTCTGCTTCTTCTGACTCTTCTCAGAATTTCGCTTTCAACAGCTTCTCCACAGGATGATGAATAATGGCATAATGGGAACTTCTCTATTTCGAAAAAGTATGATGGCTCATGAAGTAGTGGGTACCTTGCAACTATGCTTGTGGTAGTCGCCCCAAGAGAGTTTGCAGCCGCCTATACAAACCATCCTACGCTTTTGCTGTCACTATGCTGAGTGTTCCGCGAAGGCTTGGCGTTGTTTATTTATTCATTTGGCTTCTAGGCTAGTTAAGAAGCCAACAATAAACATTAAATCAAGTGAAACAGACACGGCTGCCCCCCCCCCCCCCCCCCCCTTTTACGCCTGCGAAGTTCTGATATGACTCATTGCTAGCGTGCCAGCTGATGTAGGCCATCATTGCTTAAGACGCCTACAGGCAGCTTGAATTCAACACACCCTTTCCCATGCCTTATAAGAAACAATTTTTAACAAAATATACCGTGTGATACGCAGCTGGTAAAATTCACAACCGACTCTGCAGATCAACACAACGACCGAGAAACTCTGTGCACTTTTGTGGACTTCTCGAGGTCGTTCAACTGCACTGCTGACTACCACCGGCAATGCGCATTCTATAATGCATGTTGCACATTCGAAGCTTGCTATCGCTTCACGCACAGTTCACGTTCATGATCGTCTATTATTAACACCATGTTGAAATCACATCTGTCTAACTCCTATGCTTGTTTCACTTCCGAAATAGTATATGCAGCAGCGATGTACAGCGATCACTGGCCAGCGGACCAGTAGGCCACCGTCCTGGTCCACTCTAAGAGTACGACCTGTCGCTCGAGCTTTGCCCATATTCTTTGTGGTCGCGCATCAACGCGAATGGCCCCTACTAGTGTACACTCTAAGGTTTTCAGTATTGCGTGCTAGTGCGCATTCGAAACCTCTCAATATTTGATGGACGGTAAAAGAACTGCTGTGCAGCAACACAATGCTGATATGTTCTACTAGCATGCCTATCTGTGAGTAATTTGCGGCTATCACACACAGAAATGTGTACCTACGGCAGGCCCGTAGCCAGAAATTTTTTTTCGGGGGGGGGGGGGGGGGGGGCACCTGTTGAAAACTTTGAAAACCCCCCTATTTTCCTTATGTTTTCTCGGTAAAACACCCCCCCTCAATCCGAATTTCGGGGGGGGGGGGGGGTTGGGGCCTGATACATACATACATACATACATACATACATACATACATACATACATACATACATACATACATACATACATACATACATACATACATACATACATACATACATACATACATACATACATACACAGAAGTTCTTTCAAAGCAGTTTCGGTTAGTGATGGCTTGGACAAGGGTCCAAGTATTCTGGTATTTCGTAACAGCCGGTTGTCAGTGCTGTCACGTGCGGCACTTCATATGTCTAATTCTGGCCTCACCGAAATGCGCATCGAATCGATTCATTTCGTCGACGTATTTTGCGAACTATTGCTGAATAATCCCTTTCCACCAATTTATAGGAACCGTTTCAGACATATTAAATGTCTGATCGATATTCGTTGTATTTTCATGAATGTGGTGCAGAATATACGATAGAAATTGAGGGTATGATAGAATATCGTTGTGTCGGAACGGAACGTGAGGACAAAACCTGGCACCGACCAGATAGTACTTAGTACCTGCAATAAAATTCCGGCTCCCTCACAAAGCCTTGCTCCAACTGACACTGTAGAGCAGGGGTCTCAAACACGCGGCCCGCGGGCCGCATGCGGCCCGCCGAGCCTTTGCTAGCGGCCCGCGGCCCGCACATGACACTCTTCACCCCTTATTTTTTAATGACTTTGAGGCGGTTTGTGACGTTGCTAAACGGTGCTCCATTATTTACTCGCCTATCGTGACTAATAACGCTTTGTTCGGGTATGCTATAGCAGACGTGACTCGTCCTAAGTATATTTTTTCGTAAGGTACCCCATACGGTCATCTTGCGTTGAAACATAACCGCGGAACAAAAACTCTGTACTTCATGTTCGGCACCCAGATGGTAGTCATTGTGGAGATCGGTATCCACATGTTTCTCCTGACACCAAATCCCTTTCGAAAATGAGCCATATAGAGATATAGGAAAGACTTCCTTTGATATGGCAACGTTCATTGACACTTCCTTCAAGCTACAGCCCCCCCTCCCTTCTGACTTCTTCACTGTCCCGGCCCTTTGCGACACTAAATTTAGTGACTGCGGCCCTGTAGCTGCAGTCAGTTTGAGACCCCTGCTGTAGAGTGTTGACAGATAAACTAACACGTGGAATGGCTCCTCACAAAAGCGTTAAACTTAGTTCCTGCGGGGACACTGTGTGCACAAAAAAGTGGTGTTCCTCACTTCTCCAAGAATTCTTCCGCTGGAGTGTTAATGGTGATCCGCGTGGGCGGGCTGTAGAAGCGAGGTGGTATCGATGGCTCACAGCGTGTTGTGTCTCAATTGAAAGCCGTCGTAACCCTTGGCTTTTCTTGTGTGTCTTATGACGTACCTCATATCCTGCCGCACATGATGAAAAGGGACAGGTGCGGCAACCCTAGCCGCCAGCTTTTGCAAAACTGAGTCAGCTTTCGGCAAGTGGCACTCCTCCTCCTCTTCCTCCCGTCTTAATGTTTTCCATCTCTTAGCTATTTTTCTTCTTGCAGTAGTGGTCGTTAGTAAACGAAAGCTTTTTTTCTTTTCGCGTGGAAACGAAAGTTATCGCATTATTCATCCATATTTTGTGCAATATCGCCGTGACTTCCGGTAGTCCATTAGAGCGAGAGAATGGTTACCAAGCGATGGGAAACGTGGTCGAGGAAGGCAGCGAGTTAGACTGAGTGACCAGATTAAAAAGTTCGCAGGGATAATTAGCCTGCACAGAATACTAGAAACTAAAGATAATTGGGAGAGACCTTCGTCTTGCTGTGGACCTATATAGGTTGAAATTAATTAATGAATTCATTCATTCATTTTAATACCCTCAACGCCCATCGGGCGTTATAGAGGGGGTTGCTAGAACTTACATAACGAAACACTAGTAAGAAGAAAGCTTTGACGAGGATAAATTCCTAACAAATGCTGCATATTAACGCGCGACCGGTGCACTCAATTAAAGCAAATGAAAAACAGCAAAACACCAAACAGTATTCTTGAAAAAAAAGGGGAGGGGGGGGGGGGGGGTCTCTCCTTTTTTCCAATACCTCGTCTTTGCACTGCGTTCTGTTCTTCGTAAGTGTCCTACTAGCGGGGGGCGGGGGGGGGGGGGGGGGGGGAGGGGGGGGAGCGTTCAGCGGAGAATGGAACTTAACTTCACCCTCCTTCCCCCCCCCCCCTTTTTTTTGCAACTGGAGAACCCGGCGCACCCCATGACTCCAAGCACCTTCGCAGTGTGAAAGCATGGCGTCACCGGAGAGGTACATCGCCAATAAAGAACCCCCCTTCGCGCTGGCTGAATAAATGCTATGCGCATGCCAAAAGTAGGTTGGAAAATGAGGTTGAGTTTGTACAATACAGATTGTTGTCTCCTTGACCGAAAACCGAGAAGCAAAGCGGCTCTCGGTTTTCTGTCTCGTTTTCTAGTTGCTGCGGTGTCGTTCCTAATCATTGCTCCCAACGAGCAGTTGAACTTATAACGCAGGCATTGTTTCATCAGCGTACTTATTCGCACATGTTCTTCCCACTCATTGTGCCTGCTGGCAACGAAGAGTGTCTACCGATAGGGCTACCTACCGATAAGTAATCGGGCCAACACGAAGTGAGTGGGCGCAAAATATAGAACCGTATCACATCGATTGTGGCGCGTTATTCTTCCACCGTCACAACGTATTGATTTTCAGCGAAACGAATACGCTCGCATTCCATATAGAGCGGCATGCGCAACATAATAGACGGCCGGAACCGAAGGCGGAGAGCTTTTGTATTCGGAGCAACGGTTGCCCTTTCGTACGCGCACCCGTCGCTTCGTGTTAAATCCACGAAACCGATAACCGATAATTTAGGGCTTCAGATAAGAGGTACCGCCGAAATAAATAATAGCGTAGAGTAGACGCAAGCTTTTTATTACCGTTATCGCGACACTTCAGCGTGGACTCGAAAAGAGCGAGTACAACACGACAGATTTACGGCCCTGCAGTCTTTCGGCAACAATTCCTTATGAAGGCAGGCACGTAGAAACAAGGCCTGGAAAGCGTGCCGATTTGACTGCCTAATGTATACTGGATAAACAGGCACATGCAAAATATATGTACAACAGTCGCAACGTGCGTGAACAGAACAGTGTGTCCACGTTGCAGCAAAACGAAAAAATGCCCCCCACCTCCCCGAAGGGAATCGTGAGGAAATGCGAATACATTTCTTGCGCCGAGAGATTTCGCCTTCACCGACTTCTGCCATCGCCTTGAGAGGCGCCCAGCCAGCGAACGGTCGAGAGTGAGGCGCGAGCGGACGGGAGAGTGGGGCGCAGGGAGGAGAGAGAGCGAACGGCGAGATAAGGAGCGGCGAAGCACTGCACCTACCCTCTCCTACACTCTCTCGCACCACATGCTCCGGTTGCTAGGGGCGACAATAAGCGCGCGCGCCCGCAGCTGTTGCTATGGGAGAGGGAGTGAGAGCGGAGAGATAACACCTGCCGGCGCGAGGACACCGCCGCGGACAACGCCGGATGCCTGACATAGCCCGACTAAGAAATGCATTCGCATTTAAAAAAGAAAAGGAACCACCGTCCACTTTGAGAAATATCTAGGGCTTTCCTTTCCTCGTCGTTTGCTAAAAACTCCAGTGGTCGTCTCCTGGGCGTCCGGAGAGTTCACGCCATCGGGAAAGCCTTGGGCCAACCGGTGCCTACGTGGGCGGAGCCACCGACTTAGCCTGGGGGCTTTTCCCTAAGGCCGTAGTTTGTCTGGACCTTAATAATTGTTGTTGCCATGCCATGCCATTCGGTGTTCACCGTCGCATCTCCAGTCTCGAACAATTATTACATTTGCTCGTGAGGCATCTATCTATACGTACGCTTTCAGCATAGAAATGTCAGGAAGAATTGCCATCGACTGGGAATGTCACGTAATTTAATGTGTATCTCTAAAATTGCGCCTCGCTTTGTCATGCAAGAAGTATGGCCCACGGCTGTAAAACTTAATGCATAACCGAGTGTGCAGTAGGCTTTCGCTTTCAAGTGTTAATGTGTCACATGCTGCCGGACTTTTTTACTTTTTTCTGGTCTCTGCATTCTTTTGCGTAACATCGTTTGCGTAACAGTGGAACATGTATCAAGAAAACTATAACCAACTCGACTGCAAGAACAACAATTATTAAGACTAGTGGTATTGCGGTGGACAGGCTTAGCTTGCTCGTTGAACTCAAGATAATATATACCTCGATGGCCAACACGTGACCAGCCGCCCATGTACTATTGGTTGACGCCTCTCGTAAGATTTCACGTTTCGCCGACCGATGGTGAAACGGTGTGAGCCAGTTATCAGCCACTCGGAGATCTCGCAAATCCAACCTCAACGACCTCTCCAACGCCTATCGCGAGCGCTTCGCCACAGCCTGGCTTTTTTTATGACTTTCTATAATCCAAGCGTTTACACGAGGAGGCGATGCTCGAGAACTGCTTTCTTTATTTTTTATTTCATTTCTTCCCGCGCTCTTTTATACCGCCCTCGTTGGGAAGCCTAAAAGCGTTCGCATCTCGTCCTTGGGTTTTCTCGGCACCACAGAGGCGCTGATCCCACGCGCCCGCTGCGAATGTAGTGGGGCCGGGCCCGCGCTTCCGTTATTGCGGTACAAATTACCTGTCAGATGGATCAACACGCAATCTCTCTCCTTGTGTTTGCTTAGGCGCAATCTGGCAAAACATACACCTTTCGGGTCGTTGGTTCCACTTTTGTGCATCGAGCGTTTGCCGGTGCACCGAGCAGGTTTGTGTGGCCTTGGACATGTATACGCTGTGATTCAGACCACGACAGAGTGATAAAGATCGCTGTTACTCTACAAGGAAACAGATGGTACACAAGCGAAATGTAACGAATGATTCACGTGACGTCTTAAGCGTCTGGTTAACCTCTGTATGCTCTAAACGTGCGAGAGTTCAGTGTGCAAAAGAGCGTTGGTGCGGTTAGCATAAAGGGGCGTAGGGCGCATTTTAAGTTAAGTTAGTTGAGCGGGGATATATTAAGCGCCCACGTCACTCACCAGAACTGGTGATGTTCCGTCCACGTGATGCACATTAAGGTGAGATTTGAAAAAAAAGAAAGAAAGGAAAAGAGAAAAAAATTACACCATCTCCCGCTAAAGGGAACCATGTGTAGATGTGAAGCAGCGGGCGCTAACGCTTACACTGGCGGCGGCGTTGACGCTGGCGCTCATCGCGGCGTTGCGCAGGACAGAAATCTGGGGAGGCGCAATCACGCAGTGATGGACCGGTGTTTCCTACTGGAACATGCCAATCGCTGCTAATGGGCAATGAGAGACAGAAGACTCCGATTGGACACAGAGACCCGCAGTCCGCTTTTAGTTAACGCGCACGCTGCGAATTTTTATCGTTCGACAACGCACAGGAGAAATCTCCCACCGGCACCACCTTGCAGGTCAAGATCCAGTGCCTATATATACGGGGTGGCCAGTGAATGGTTGTGCAGCGCGAGCAGTCGGTTTTTTCAATCAAGAAACTCGCTAGCAGACGCTGCCTGCGTCGGCGTTGAACGGTTGTGCAGCGCGAGCAGTCGGTTTTTTAGGAGCGAAGCTCCTTAGGCCGGCACCCGTTCGCCGTTGAAGCTCCCTGGCACGGCGCCAGCTGTGGCGTCTCCCCCTCACGCGGGAGGATAAATAAGCTTTATGAGCGCTGGGACGCGGATGGCGTCTGCACGATGCGTGAAGCGCGAGAATACGAACGCATGCGAGAAGGAGGCAGATTAGTCTTCCTCTTACTTCGTCTCTGCGCTCTCCCCTTAAACTGGCGAACGCGCGTTGCGGCACGCAGCAGACGCTCCCCGCGCGCAAACAAGGCGCGAGGCGCAAAAAAAAAAAACACTACGTGTTTTAATGTAGTCAGCGTTCTCCCTGTGCCACACGCACGCTCTGGTGCCATGAACGACTACGGTTTCCTCCGTGCTACCATCTCTTCTTTCCTCTGACAGTAGACCCATTGCGGGTTTGACAGTTTCGGTGAGTACTGGAAGTACGACCTACCCGATGTGGACACCTTCAGCGAAAGCGACTTTCCCAAGATCATTGGCATCAACCGAGACACCGAAATCACAATCTGCCTTGCATCCTTCGAATGGTTAAAGAGTTTCGAAACGTACATAGTCACTTGCTTCCTATTTCTAAGGAGCTTCGCTCATCGGTTGTATTCGTACTCGGAACTGCTAATTTTTCAATCAAGAAACTCGCTAGCAGACGCTGCCTGCGTCGGCGTTGCGAGGCGAGAAAGGGGGAGCGTAGGAGAGGAGAGAGATGGGGTGAGGACGCGCATGCGCAGTGGGGTTGTGGTCGCCGCGGAGAGGGATGCCTAGAGGAGAGAGAGGGGGGAAGCGTAGGAGAGGAAAGAGGGGGGACGGGAAGCGCATGCGCAATGGGTGTGTAAACGCCGCGGGAGGGATGCCTAGAGAAGAGAGAGGGGGGAGCGTAGGAGAGGAGGTGCGCGGAGAGGGTTGCGCATGCGCAGTCAGGGTGGTCACGCCGCACACCACCACCACCACCGGATTGAACTTCGCCATAAAATGCTTCACATCTAAAAATGCTGCTTTTAAGTCGGGGATGAAGGCAGAAATCGCTTTCGAGGAGGGGGGAAGGGGGGGCTGACGTCAAAGACACGCTCAAGCTCCACCATGGCGATTCCCCCCAGCCACATGTCCTTTATCTTTACCAACTTCCTGGCCCAGAGAAACACCCCGGCGGTCCCCATTCCCCTTGTAGTCCTGACTTGGCTCCGTGAGACCATTTTTGTTTCCCCGACTGAAAAGAAAGCAGAAAGGAAAACATTGGGCAGGGTTGCCGTTGGTGGCTACTTTGCGCCAAATTGGCTACTTTTCGACCCCATCTAGCGACAAAAATTTGCAGTTGGCGCCATGGCTATTTTCTGGCTACTTGAAAGTGCTGATTTGGCTCATTAGGTAGCCATTTTTTTTTTCTCATTTTTGCAGACGAAACACATTGTTTATAAGCTTTTCTCTCGCTTCAGCGGATGCGTACGGTCGTCCTCCACCCACCAGTAGGGTGATGCGCATCGAGGCAACCTTACGCCAAGCTTAGCGCGTCTCCGAATACGGAGTGGCGATGTTGCGTGCATGGTGACGAACACGTGGCCAGCTCGGTGCTCAAGCTTCCCGCCATCCATTGTGATACTACGCGCAAGTTTTACGAATAATTATGATGCCCAGTGCGTGGTCTCGTGTAAACCTGGGAAAACAGACATCTGCAACAAAATTTAGCTGGCCTGTTCATATACAACCAGAATTTGGTCTGCAGCTTCAACGAAAATCTGTTTCAACTTAAACGTGTTCCTTCTGACATGCTGGCTGGAATATTCTAATATAACTTTGTGACTGGCAAGAACTCATATTTTTTACATAAAATGTATCCACGCATAATGAATTTATCATAATTCGTTCACTTAATTTATTTCCAACTTATCGGTGGCTTTCTATGCTCTTACTTATTCAAAATGGTATTATTTATTGATCAATACTAAAGAATATGCTCATAATACCACTTCTGTTCCACTTGGCTACAAATTTGACGATAATGTTAAATGGCATGGCTACTTTGGCTACTTTTGGCTTCAGTTCTGGCTCCTTTTCAAGTCCACCCAACGGCAACCCTGGCATTGGGAGAGCGTGAAAAACATCAAAAAAGCATGTTACGACGTTCCTGAGAGACACTCCTGTCGTGGACTTTCAGGGTGCCTTGCAGGCGTGGCAGACAGATCTCCGCAAGTCTATTAATGCAGGGGGGAGAATATGTTGAACGATTTCAACCATTTGTACAGATCCCAGAAATAAATATATTGTTCCTAGAAAATGCGCATTACTCTTATAACAGACCATATATATATATATATATATATATATATATATATATATATATATATATATATATATATATATATATATATATATATATATATATATATATATATATATATATATATATATATATATATATATATATATATATATATATATATATTCAGCTCAGTGCCCGTCAAAGAAGCTGGTTCAGGCAGAAACCCGGCACGAACTACACGAACGTCAACGTCTTCTTCCACGCTGGCACAGAGCTCGCACCGATGTGCTCCGGTACAATCACTCCCCGCGCAGAAAGGAGCCATCCTGGCGACCTACGGAAATGGCACGACAGGAGGGTCGTAGCATGGCTTTAGCCGTGATACGTGAACTGTTTCACGCCCTAGGCAGCGGTGGTCGGAAGGTGGGTCGATCGGCTCAATGTCATAGTTGACGCGAGACGTTTGTTTCACCACACGGTACGGGCCGTGGTACCTCGACGAAAGCTTTGTGGAAAGTCCGGGAGTGGTAGCCGGGACCCAGAGCCAAACCAGCATTCCCGGGGAATAGTGCGCACTAGATGCAGAGGCGTCGTGGCGAGTTTTTTGGCGCCATTGGTCTTGCGCGGTAAACGAGCGAGTGAGCTGACGACACTCTTCGGCATAAGCAGCTGCTTCGGAAACAGGCGTCGCTTCGGAAACATCGGGTCGGTAGGGTAGAATAGTATCCATGGAGCACGAGGGTTCCCGTCCGTACAGAAGGAAGAACGGAGAGAAGCTGGTGGTACTTTGTAGCGCAGAGTTGTAAGCGTATGTGACGAAAGGGAGCACCTGGTCCCAATTAGTGTGATCGTCAGACGCGTACATGGCAAGCATATCTCCAAGGGTACGATTCAAGCGTTCCGTCATGCCATTCGTCTGAGGATGGTATGCCGAGGTTGTGCGATGAATAATGCGACATTCCTTTAGCAGCGCGTCGACGGCGTTCGAGAGAAACACGCGGCCATGGTCGCTCAGTAATTCACGAGGTGCGCCTTGTCTCCACCTAGAGCGGCCTGAGGGCCCAGCGTCTTCTTCTTCCCTGACCCCTTCACCCCCCCCCCCCCCTCATGTGACCCATTTTTGGTGTCAATAAAGTTTTATCCTCCTCCTCCAAATGAGGTGGTTAAGAAGGAAGCGGCGCGTCTTTCGCGGTGGTAGCTGACAGCGCAGATGTTTCCGCGTAGCGTGTAAGATGATCTACAGCGACAATGATCCACCGGTTCCCTTGAGGAGTGTTTGGTAGAGGACCGTAAAGATCAATTCCGACGCGGTCGAACGGTCTGGCTGGACAGGGTAAGGGTTGCAGAGGGCCAGCGGTGCTGTGAGGAGGCGTCTTGCGGCGTTGACACGCGGTACATGAGCGAACGTACTGGCGAACGTGTCGATACATGCCGCGCCAGTAATACCTTAGACGAAGGCGGGAGTAGGTCTTGAATACTCCGGCGTGGCCACACTGGGGGTCGTCGTGAAAGGCAGCACATATGTCCGAGCGCAAATGACGGGGGGATGACAAGGAGCCACCTACGGCCGTCCGTCAGGTAATTTCGGCGATAGATCAAGCCGTCACGCACAGCAAAGTGTTTTGCTTGACGACGGAGGGAGCGTGAGGTGGATTCAGGCGGATGGCGAGAGAGGACGTCGAGCAGGGAAGCGATCCAGGGATCCTTGCGCTGCTCGGCCGGCATGTCAGTGATACTCAAAGATGACGAATCGCAGGTGGCAGTTGGTGAGCAGACAGGGTCAGGAGGCAGCGGAGAACGCGATAGGGCATCAGCGTCTGAATGTTGGCGTCCTGAGCTATAAACAACACGGATGTCATATTCTTGAAGGCGTAAAGCCCAACGAGCGAGGCGGCCAGTAGGGTCTCTCATTGACGATATATCCAGCATAAGGCATGGTGGTCCGTCACAACATCAAACTGGCGTCCGTAAAGATAAGTACGAAATTTCCCTATAGCCCAAATGATGGCCAAGTATTCCTTCTCCGTTACGGAATAGTTTGACTCGGCTTTCGTTAAGGTACGGCTGGCATATGCGACAACGTACTCGTCGCAGCCATCTTTACTTGAGCGAGAATGGCACCGAGACCGACGCCGCTGGCATCCGTGTGAATTTCCGTAGGCGCATTGGGATCGAAGTGGCGGAGTACTGGTGGAGATGTGAGCAACCGGCGCAACGTTGTGAAGGAGTCATCGCAGTGGCAATTCCAGGCCGAGAGGTCAGCGCTGCCGGAAAGAAGCTGCGTCAAGGGGGGCGATAATAGAGGCGAAATTACGGATGAAACGCCGGAAATAGGAGCACAAGCCTACGAAGCTACGGAGCTCCTTCAGAGTGGTAGGCTTGGGGTACTCGGCAACGGCACGCAGTTTGGCAGGGTCTGGCGAAATTCCTTCTTTTGATACGACGTGGCCCAGAATGGTAAGTTTGCGTGCGCCAAAATGGCATGTCATCAAGTTTAATTGCAAGCCTGCTGAAGTAAGGCACTGGAGTACTTGTTCAAGGCGGGAGAGATGGGTCTCAAGATCGGCAGAAAAGATAACTATGTCGTCCAAGTAGCAAAGGCAGGTGCGCCATTTAAGTCCCCTAAGAATACTGTCCATCATCCTTTCAAATGTCGCAGGCGCATTGCAAAGGCCGAAGGGCATTACATTAAATTCATATAAGCCGTCATGGGTTATAAACGCCGTTTTTGGACGGTCTAGCAAAGGCAGGTGCGCCATTTAAGTCCCCTAAGAATACTGTCCATCATCCTTTCAAATGTCGCAGGCGCATTGCAAAGGCCGAAGGGCATTACATTAAATTCATATAAGCCGTCATGGGTTATAAACGCCGTTTTTGGACGGTCTTGTTCAGCCATCGGCACTTGCCAATATCCAGAGCGCAAATCCAGCGAAGAGAAAAATTCCGCACCTTGAAGGCAATCCAGGGCGTCACCAATGCGTGACAGGGGATAAACATCCTTGCGTGTAATCTTGTTTAGTCGCCGATAATCCACGCAAAATCTTATTGAGCCGTCCTTTTTCCTCACCAGGACCCCTGGAGAAGCCCAAGGACTGTGCGATTGCTGAATGACGCCACGTTGCAGCATGTCTTCGACGTGTTGAGTGATGACGTCGCGCTGAGCCTGTGAAACTCGGTAGGGACGCTGACGCAGCGGAGCATGATGGTCAGTGTCGATATGGTGAGCAACAACTGACGTGCGTCCCAAGGAAGGTTGGCCGTGGTCGAATGAGGCGCAGAAACGGTCAAGTAGTTGAATGACCTGATGGCGCTGATCTTGCGTAAGAGCGTTGTCCACGCTGCGCAACAGAACGTCTTCGTCAGGCATCGAGTGTGCGGCGGCAGACGTGACAGCGTCCACAGGCATCAGCGTCGTCGTATCGGAAGTGGCATCGAAAGGGAAGATGGCATCGTAAGTGTCAAGATGCCCGATACATTCGCCATGCAATAAAGTGGAAGGGCAAGGGAACGGATTGCACGCGTAAACGGCACTGTAACCATCGGCAAGCGTGATGACGGCAAATGGGACGACAAGGTTCCGGCGACGAGCGCATCCTTCAGACGGCACAAACAGGGCAGTTGAATCAGGAACAGAGTGACAGGAAATGGCGACCATGGCGAAAGAGAAAGGAGAGATGACGACGTCAGCAGCGACGACCACCTTTTCGGGCGAGCAAGGGAGATCTGCGGTTGTGGTACTGAACGGAGACAAGGCGAGTTGTGCTCGAGCGCAGTCGACAACGGCATGATTAGCGGAAAGTCCCATCCCAGGATAACATCATGAGATGCATGCGAAAGAATGACAAATTCGACTATGTAAAGTGCGCCTTGAATCACAGCACGAGCAGTGCATTTGGCCGAAGGTCGGACCTGCTTCGAACTCGCTGTGCGCAGGGAAATGTCAAACAGCGGAGTCGTCACTTTGTTCAATTTGCGGCATAGCACTTCACTGATTACACTAATAGCGGCGCCTGTGTCGACAAGAGCGTTTGTAGCGAAACCATCTACAAATACTGCAATCTCGTTAGGGGGGCGAAAGATGAGGCCTTGAAAATTTCGTCGGTGGCGCAGTTCTTGCCTCAGGAACTGCGACTGTTAGTTTTCCTCCTGGGCGTGGTTGGAACGGCGAAGCATGAGGGAAAGAGACCGGCGGCGTGGCGAAGGAGAGCGACTTGGGCTGAAGTGGGGTCGACAGGAGCGGGAGTCAGGCGCGTCAGGTGTAACACGGGGCTCTGGTTGCTGAGGAATGTAGCCGGAGTGCTGCGTATCACGAAAATATGGTCCACGGCGGCGACAATAGCGAGCAACATGCCCCGGGATACCGCAGGCGTAGCAGACTGGCCTGTTGTCCGGAGTGCGCCAAGGGTTCACAAGTGCTCGAGGAGGCGAGAAGGGCACATTCGGCTGGTGTACCGGAAGTGGTAATAATAATAATATCCTGGGTTTAACGTCCCAAAACCACCATATTATTATGAGAGACGCCGTAGTGGGGGGCTCCGGAAATTTTGACCACCTGGGGTTCTTTAACGTGCACCTAAATCTAAGTACACGTACCGGAAGTGGTGACCTGTAGTTGTTGGTTGGGCTGAACGAAAGGGGCGCTGGTTGGGCACGAGGTCGGGTGACGACTTCTGCATAAGTAAGCGGCGCAGCAATTTGTACGGGCGAAACTGGTGGAGGGAGAGCCTCGGCCACTTGCGTCTGGATAGCACGGCGAAGCGAATGGTCCAGTGCAGTGGGGGGTCTCGTTAATGGTGACCACAAGGGCAAGCTGTCGAGCAACTTCCTCGCGGATGTATTGCTGAATCTGAGGCATCAATGCGGTATAGTCAGCACCAGTACTGCCGGACCCCAGAGCCGAAAGGTCCGCTGTTTGCGCACTTGAGCGACGT